>JZKD02S0164690.1:131309-173785 GCA_000966675.3 Picea glauca | reverse complement strand
CCTCTCGTTAAACTTTAGATGGCAAGGGGGGGGTCCGAAATTATTTATGGCCGTTTGATTTGGTTTTATTTGGGATGTGGTGTAGTGAACTTAGGATAAATGTTTTAGTTTAGTTTTTAATTTTGTTTTTACTTTTTTTTTTAATTATTTATGTTTATATGTTTTATGTTTTAGTTTATTAATGTTATTTAAAATATGTTTTGTTTTTATATGATATGTTTTATTAAGTTTTATTTTATTATTTGCTTTTATTTGTTTTAGTGTTTTAATATATGTTTTTTATAATTGTTTTGTGTTTTCTTTATATATTTTATAATTTGTTTTATTTAATTAATATATGTATTTTAATTTGTATTTGTTTAACGTTAATTTAATCAACTAACTTAATTGTTAATTAATTAATTAATAACTAGTCTAACATATTTTTTTTTTTTTACTTGGGGAATCGGCAACTCGCGGTTCTCGTACACGCGTGACACGGGGTCGATCCCCAGGCGGCTACCACTATAACCCCAGGTGAAACCACCCAGCCCACAAGAATGGTGCACGAGTAAGTCCGGGTGAGAATCGAACATGAGACTTCATTTACAAATTTCCTTCCATTTACACGGCACTTGCCAATCCGTCTACACCCGTGCAGGCAACTAGTCTAACATATTTTAATCAAACTAACTATACTAATTTTATTACTAACATTATTAACCAATTGATTTTTCTTTTAACCTAAGTTTGTTTATTCGTGCAGGGATAAAATTGGCGAAGGGGTGAAGGAATGCAGGGTGAGGGACTGAAGGGTGCAATGGTGGATGAAGGATGGAATACGGTGATAAAAGATTGGGCGAAACAGGTGGAGGGGAAAATGGAATCAACCGATCCGAGTAAGATAGATGTCTTCATCGCGGGAGAAACGCCAAATAAGCAACTGAAGAATCAAGTTGCTATGATTATAGGACCCCAACATAGGCTCCACATGGGGATGACAACTCTTTTCGAGAGGTGTCAAAGACCACTGAACTCTGAACATTCAGACCGGTGCTTTATTCTTTGGGTTGATCCCAAAATCTTATTTTGCAACCTATACCTATTTTGATCTTTTAGCTGAGACAAAATAAAAAAGAACACTGCTGAAAAAGAGATGCTCAGAATGTTGAGCTTATTCACACTCTCCTATCATAATCAACTGCAATCATTGCTCAGCTAGGTAATGGAAAAATGCCAATGGAGCCAATCTAGCAATTGATCTAATAACTATGTTCTTCCATTGTCTTTGATAAAACTCAGAAATAAGTCTGTTACTCGTGCTTGAGAGTAACAGACTTATTTCCAGCCTGGTTTTCACTACAGAAGATTTGATAAACCTGAACAATAGGAAAAATACTAGAAATGGAAAAGGATCCTGTGTTGAATAATTTCTCCATATATGTATTTACAGGATTAGTATAGGCTTGGCCCATCCTTTGATTTTCAACATCAAAAAATTCAACATCATGACTCGATTTTTCACCTATGCCTTTTATGTCCTCCAACACTTCTTTACATGATTGTAAATGCTCTGATGGGTTCTGAAATGATTCTTTTGTTGAACCAGATAGTGGGGTAGAATGTCTGATCATATCCATATCATAAATTTTTTTTAATTCTTTTGGATTAAATGAAACCAAACTTTGAAAACACACATTATCCAGAATATCAACTATAGGGTCATAGAATGTTTCAAATAATAGTGGCATTGGCCCTACTGGTACTTCATGTTTTACACTATGAATTTCAAGTAGAATCTAACCAAGATTCCCTCTCAAAATTTAAAATGAATTAAATCACAGAGGCAGTGAATCAAAATGGATCAACTCATGACCTTCTTCAGGCTTCATGATTTTATCTGAAGTTTGACCTTCGAAAAGGCTCAAGGGATGCACCTCTGGATCAACTTCTGTATATCCCATGTTTTCCTCAACCGAGGCATTAGAATGTTCCTCATTCTTTCTATTCATGACCTGTTTGTAATGTTCCCTTAATAGTGAGGCAAAAAAAAGGGGCATACAATTTGCATTTCTTGGGAAATTTTCTACATCATCTTCCTTGCAATCTTGTTGGGTATGCAGAATTTGATTGTCATCTGTGCACTGTGACAACTGGGCTTATTCTTCCCATGAAGATAATACTGGCTGTTTTGAACAATCATCTTCAATATCAACCATATAGTCACCATTCTGAAGATCATATCTGAGAATATTATCTATGTAGGGGAGGTCATCAAACATGCACATCATCTCCAGAGATTTTTCCACCACCACCTGATTTTGAATTTCCTCTTTGACTGTATTGTGAATTGAGTACATGAATAAATCCTTCGGTGGTTTAGGATACTGAGGTTGGGATGCTAAGTTCTTGGGGATATTTGTTCTTATTCTTTCCAGAGTCGATGGTATATGAGGCCTTTGAAAAACAATATCATCTTTCCTGCTAATCTTATTCAGCATTTTGTTGACTGTGTTGGTCAGAATATCTAATTTCACTTCTAAAGATGTCATCCATTCATTTTTTTCTCTATCTATTTCTTCTGCCTCTAACTTTGCCCTTTTGTTCAACAAATTAGCTTCCACATCAACCAAAATATTTTGCATTTATTCAAGGGTGACAATGTTCCTTTCTCTTAATTAGAATGTCATCTCAGGATTGAAGGCATCGGGGTAATGCAAGTGAGTTGATCCTGGGGGTGGCCTTATATCAGCAGGTATTGCATGATAAACTTTATTGAATTTTGTTGAAAACTGATGTACTGTCTCGCCTGGATTTCTTTTCATGTGGTCATACTCTTCTAGGATAAGGAAAATATTTCCCATGATCACCCATCGGTCTAGGAAAACTTGCAAGAACTGCTGAAAATTTATGATGCTTGTAGCTGGAAGGTTTTTAAGCCAATTTTTAACTTTACCTTGCAATGACAAAGAAAACATCTTGATAGAGACATCGTCATCTTCAACCTCATAAAGGTCAAGGAAATGTTCAAACTTATGGATGTGTGTTTCAGAAGTAATATTGGCATTCTCTCCATCAAACCTGGGCAGATTATTGGTGTAATTTGCAAGGAGGTCATGGAGGATAGAAGGGAAATATAGAGATTTGTATCTATCTGGGATTTTCACAGGTATATGAGGTAAAGCAAGGGGCTTATAACTATCTGGAATTTCAACCTGTAACTATGTTTTTTTTACATATGTGTTAGAGATCTTGACAATTGTGGGAAATAAAGTAGGAGGCTTATGTCTGTCAAGGCTTTCTATAGGTGTATGAGTATGTGCAAGAGCTATGGGAATGAGCTCAATCCTTTGAGGTTCTTCAGGTTGAAAATGATCCTCCTAAATTTCAACAATATACTCTGGACCAGGATCATGATAAGAGAGAAAGTAATTGCAGATTAAACCAATAATATCATGAATACAATTCAAGCTCGAGTGCCTGGTCTTTCTAGGTTGCTTGGTCATGCTTCAGGTTATTCCTCCAGTGGAGTCTTTGAGTCAACACTGTTTGGAGCTGATTGGACTCACCAGGTGAATGATCTCAGCCTTCTTGTGTCTGCTCACTATTCACCATCAGTGATTAGATCTGGAACTTGAAGTGTACTACTGGTGAAGTTCCCTAGTATGGTCGCCATTCTATTAGCACTCTGTAATTTGCCCAAGGTTGTAGAGGCAGTAATAGAGGAAACATCAAACCCACTTCGAGTCAGGGATCTAGCCCTCCAAGACTCAGAGAGGGATCTCTCTGTCAAATTTAGATTTGTTTAGAATAGGATATTAGGCTAGCTATGCATAATAGGATATGTTCTTGGATTTTTCTGGTTGAGATAGCAGAATAGGACCATTGGGCTATGGGGTCTTTGTTATAAAGGTAAAGATCAAAGAAAATATATAAAGATTCTTTTCACAGGGCAGGATAATGAAACTATTGGATTCTTTAGAAATAAAGTGATGGAGAACATAAAAGGCAAGATTATCAATTAGAGTAAAAAAGCAACTAAGAATTTCTTTACTGTAACATCAGAGGATGAACATTTAGATCTTTAAAATCTAGAAACAGAGTACACAAAGGTAAATTATGCAACTTTAACTACTTTTAAATGATCATATCAGAAAAAAAAGCTGATAACTAAGAGATATAAACATTCAAGGAAGAAGAGAAAAACTTCACCAATAGCTAACATGCAGGAATCCTGTGAAACGCCTCTTTGTATTACTGGAAGATCTCTTGATAAAGGTTACAGTGCTTACAACTTTCTAGGGCGTAAATATCAACAACCCTTTTACATTAAAATCATATCAATAAATATGACAGATCCCCCCTTAATTTTCGGAATTCAAATTCAATCGTCTCGGCCAAAAATAGTAATACAATCCCTGGAAATCCTGAACTGTCTTCCATAAAACTGGGTCGAATTCGCTGAAAATAGGGGTACGCTTAGATGTATGTTTCTCTTCAATTCTGACACCTAAGAAAAAAATGAAAGAGGTTATTGTATATGAGAATGTGAAGGACAAAAACTTCCTTTGGTTTTGCCAAATTCGCCTCCATCTCGCCAAAACATCCCCCGCAAAATCAAGAATGTAACAGAAAAATGAAAAACTAAAAAAATGGGGCTTGAAGATGTCTTCGATTCTCCCTGCGCATGGCACCTGTGCAGCAACTGGGAGAGGTTTTATTTCTTCCACTTGTTCTGACCAAAAATTTCTATTGGTTTCCTAAAATTCATTTTCGTTTGCCCAAAAATGCCTTCGGAAAACGACTAGTTGAAAATGCTGAGAAAGCGGTTTTTTTGGGGAAGGGTGGTATTCTAGACCCCCCTTGAGGTGGTAAGTGGTTTTAGTGGGGTGGGGGATCCATTGGCTTGTGGACACGCCACGTTTCCATGAGTGGTATCAGGAAACTACTTCATTCTGGACCCCCCCCTCTCATTAAACATCGGATGGCAAGGGGGGGTCCATAATTATTTATGGTCATTTGAGTTGGTTTTATTTGGGATGTGGTGTAGTGAACTTAGGATAAATGTTTTAGTTTTTTTTTTAATTTTGATTTTACTTTTTTGTTTTAATTATTTACGTTTATATGTTTTATGTTTTTGTTTATTAATTTTATTTAAAATATGTTTTGTTTTTATATGATATGTTTTATTAAGTTTTATTATATTATTTGCTTTTATTTGTTTTAGTGTTTTAATATATATATTTTTATAATTGTTTTGTGTTTTATTTATATATTTTATAATTTGTTTTATTTAAATAATATATGTCTTTTAATTTGTATTAGTTTAACATTAATTTAATAAACATTAATCTTATTACTAATTTAATCAACTAACTTAATTTTTAATTAATTAATTAATAACTAGTCTAACATATTTTAATCAAACTAACTATACTAATTTTATTACTAAAATTATTAACCGATTGATTTTTCTTTTAACCTAAGTTTGTTTATTCGTGCAGGGATAAAATTGGCGAAGGGGTGAAGGAATGCAGGGTGAGGGATGGAAGGGTGTAGCGGTGGATGAAGGATGCAATAGGGTGATGAAGGATTGGGTGCAATGGGTGGAGGGGAAAATGGAATCAATTGAGCCTAGTAAGATAGATGTCTTCATCGCGGGAGAAACGCAAAATAAGCAGCTGAAGAATCACGCTGCTATGATTATAGGACCCCAACAATTGGCACAAGGTGGGTATTCAAAAATAAATTGAATGAACATGGACAGGTTACAAGGAACAAATCTAGATTGGTATGTAAATGATACACACAGGTTCAAGGAATTGACTTTGAAGATACATTTGCTCCAGTTGCCAGAATGGAAGCAATCTAATTGATCATATCTTATGCATGATCCAAGAATATTAAAGTGTATCAGATGGACGTGAAATCAACTTTTATGAATGGGTAACTTGAATAAGAAGTCTACATTGAACAACCAAAAGGATTCCATTTGTCACAAAACACAGATTATGTGTGTAAATTGAAGAAGGCCTTGTATGGTCTAAAACAAGTTTCTAGAGCATGGTACTCTAGACTGGATAAATATCTAGAGCAGGAAGGGTTCAGAAAATGAAGTACATACAACAACCTCTACATCAAGGTAACTTAAGATAGTATTTTATTAATTGAGGTTTATATTGGTGATATTAGTTTTGGATGCAATGATGACAGGTTAAGCCAGAAATTTGCAAAGGATATGCATAATGAATTTTAAATGTCATTACTCAAAGAAATTCCCTTCTTTCTGGGTCTTCAGATACGTTAAAGTAACTATGGAATTTTTATTTCTCAAACTAAGTATATCAGAGAAATGCTAAAGAAGTTTGGAATGGAAGATTGCAAACCAATTACCACTCCTATTCAAACCAATTACAAGTTGATAAAATATGATGATTCAAAGTCTACAGACTAGAGGAAATATAGGTTAATGATTGGTATATTACTATATGTGATAGCATCCAGACTAGATGTAATGCAGGAAGTTGGAAAGGTGGCATGATTTCAAGCAACACAAAAGGAATCACATGTATTAGCAGTGAAGAGGATTTTCATATATCTCAAAGGAACATAAGAGTTTGGATTATGGTATCCAAAAGGAAAGGATCTATCACTTGTTTCCTACACAGATGCAGATTGGGCAGGTTGCATTGATGACCAATGAAGCACCAGTGGAGCACCTTTCTAGTTGGGTGAGCATGGATGATTTTAGGGGCTAAATTTCGCTCATGGGCTAATTTTCCATGGTTTTTCCAAAAACGTGATTCGTTATTTTAAAAATGATTCRCCCAAATTCTATAGGATAAAATTATTTTACCTTAAAAACGCCAAAATTTTATAAAAACTATATAAAATCCTTATAAATTTGAATATTTTTACAAAAATATCACCAAACATGTATAATTGGCATATGAAGGATTAGTAATATTCGCCAAGGTTTCTACATTTTAAAACAAATTTTCATCCTTAAAATCATCCCTGTGGGTGAGTGTTTAGTATCATGGTTAAGAAAGAAGAAATCATCAATATCCTTATCTACAGCTGAGACCAAGTATATTGCAGCAACAACATGTTGTACACGTGTTCTATGGATGAAACAAACTCTGAAAGATATACAGGTTGAGTATGATGACCCCATTCCAATCTATTGTGATAATACAAGTGCCATTAGTATCTCAAAGAATCCATCGACGCACTCCAAGAAAAAGCACATTCCAATAAAGTATCACTTTCTAGAAGAACATGTTACAGAGAAGAACACTAGAGTTGAATATTTGGGCACAAAAGAACAAGTGGAAGACATCTTTACAAAACCGCTTCCAAGAGAAGCCTTTGAGTATCTTTGCCAGAGAATCAGAGTAATTTCTATTCCAAAATGAATTCTTTTGAATGATTATCTTATATGTCATAGATCTACACGAGGAAGCACCATAAAGAGGACAGTTCAAGTTGGGAGATCAGTTTCAAGAAGAGTTTAGTCATGGGGTGTATCTCCACGGATAATTTAGTTAGGGAGAGCAACCCCAGATGGAAATATACATTTTCCATTGATGACAAAGGGGGAGAGATTCATCATATGCAGGAATAGAGAAAGAACACATAGGCATGGTTCCAGGGGGAGGGATGGACATAGCGGGATCATGAGTGATATGAATTCAGTATTGCATTAGAGTGTTTCCATCAATGCCAAAGGGGGATATTGTTGATTATTTGGGTTGGTTTTCATTGATGTTAACCCTTGAAGAAAGTTTGGTAGAAAATTTCGGTAGCACAAAGGTTTGGGTAATGGACCCAAGTTTGTTTGATGGACAATTGTATGAGTTTTGACATATTTTCAGTTAAGACAATTCCATATGGATATTACATGTCATGCTATTTCTGGTGGTATGTGGAACCTCACATAACTCCTCACGGTTAGAGAGTTATGGCCATGTGAAGTTGGAGAAAGGTTTGGATAATAGAACCAAGTTTGTTTGATGGATAATGGTATGATTTTTGATATATTTGTAGGTAAAAATATTCTAGATGGATAGTACATGTCATGCCATTTTCAGTGGTATGTGGAGTTTCACATAACTCCTCATGGTTAGAGAGTTATGGCCATGTGAAGTTTGAGAACCCTGATGAATCATCTAGAAGCCCCAAAAGGTCAAAGTAGTCAAAGTGGTTTAAGAGATTTTAGAAGGTAAATAATAAAGTGAAGTGATGAGTGTACTATAATTCAAAGTGAATAAAAAATAATTTATTTAAATAATAAAGCTAATGGATAAATTACTAAGTGGACAAGTGGTTAGAAGTGGGTTAACCCTAAAATAAGGAAAGTGGGTTAAGATGGTTAAAAGGTAAGCCCTTGAGGAAGCTACATGAAAGTATAAATAAGAGGCAAGGCTTTGTCATTTTAATTACACGTAAGCATACTGAATATCTATAGGTGACTAAGGTAACCAAAGGATATCTAAGCCTAATTTCAGAGGCAAGGTGAAGTAAAGAAGGCCAAAATTCAAGGGAGTCTAAATTCTTTTGATGATGCTTTGTAAGGTATGTTATTTACAGGTCATCTCACCATTTTCGCAATAAATTTTTATATAAAATGATTCATACCGTGAAATTGGGAGGCAATTGAGGAAATATATCCATGTAGCTATGATAAAAATTTCACCTTGTGGGTCATTGTATGTTTAGAATTACATGCCGTGGAAAATAGGGTTTGTGGCTAGTCTTGAAGCTAGTCTAAAACATGTGTTTCGGGTACAAATGTCATAAATTCTTCATAACAGATCCAAATTCAGTAAGACCAAATGTATTGGTTAGAGTACATTCTATAGTATTCTTTGTACAATTCTTAGTTCCATACAACAAACATTTCGTGCAAGGCATGCCCTCCAAGTTCACTCTCTAGAATAAGAAAGAATTCAACAAGGTATGTCATTTTTGTTGTAACTCCTTTTATGAGAGGTTCCAAGTAGTGCTATATAAAAGAATTGCATAAACGACAATGAAGAACAATGTGTACCATTTTCAGATCTTTATTCATTACAGGTACATAGTTATGATTATTGCAAAATAGGGTTTTTGACTAATCCAAAATTAGTCATGTGAAACTAAAGTAAAGTTTGATGAAAATGCTAGTCTCTTGTTGTTAAAGTTAAGGAAGGTTTGCAGGTATGTGGTCATATACACCAGGTCTATTACATAGTTACAAATCAGATTTAGATGATGAAATTGATGAGGGATTTTGGTTGAGGTACATGTTGGGTACATGGTTGAGACAAGTAGCTGATGAGTTGACACATACATGAGGTGTATAGTTGATGATGTTGGTACATCTTGATGATTCATAGTTTATGTGTATTTGATGCATGATTGATACATATTTGGTGCATGGTTGATGCACTCATTGATGGTACAGGTTGAGGTACAGGTTGGTGCATGGCTGATGCACTTGTTTATGGTGCATACTAATTACATTTTGTTTGGTACAGGTTGATGCATGGTTGATGCACTTGTTTATAGTACAGGTTGATTACATGTTGATTGGTACAAGTTGTTATAATGGTATATCTCATAGTGATAGTGTGACAGTGGTTCCATCATTCTACTTGTATGCCAGGGTGGTTGGACGAGGAAATGATATGTGGTTGTAGCCACCTTACGGTTGTAGCTAGAGAACATAGAAGGTTGTGGCCTCCTTCTAGTTGTAGCCAAAGGATTGGGGATTTGGAGCTTTCCTCAGGTTGTAGCCAGATAAACTAGGGGGTTGGAGCCTCCTTCCAATTGCAGCTAGAAAACAAGGAATTTGGTGCTTCCAATGAATGTAATTCTTCAAGACATATAAGAAAAATCATTCTGTGGTTTTCTCCCACTTTGGGTTTCTACATAAAAACACTATAGTGTACTGTGTATGTGTATGATTGCTCATTTGTTCATTATTTATTTACTTTGCACTTATTGGATGGGAATCTTACATTGATATTACACTTGAATTTTATGTTGAAAAAGGATTAAATTGTTCTATTACTGATTCACCCCTGCTCTCAATAATCCAACAGTATCAAAGAAATACAAAAAACAATTTAGACCCATAAGGGCCAAAATTTTGGAGATACAATCGAATAAATATCGTCTAGCAAAACCACCTAGAAATCAAGGTTTAAAAGGGATACTTGGCCAACATGACACCAAAAAGGGGAACTTCTACACCAAATAATCCTCCAAATAGTCCTATTTGGACTCTTGATGAAGGTGAAGAAATGCACAGGGACATAAATGATTTACAAAAGAATACAGTAACAAAATATGAACTAAAAGGGATTATGGATTCAACTAAAGCTAAGTTGGAGGCAATAATGGATACTAAGATGGATGGTTTAAAAAGAGAGATCGTGGAAGGATTGAAGAATTTCCTAATAGAAAGGTCGCCTGAAAGTGAAAATGTATCCCATGAAATTCATTATGAGGATGAAAGGAAGATGTATCAATACTGGAGACACTCCAATTTTGGGTTGAAGACCAACCACTTTCCTAAGATCCATATGAGGAATTTTGATGGCAAGGATCCTGTTGTTCCTGAGATTGATTCTAGGATCGAAGAATAATGTCAGGCATCAAATATTTAAATCAAAGGTTTTATAAGTTCTTTATTCTACCTTCTGTTTTCTTAGAAATAACTTTAAGTGAAATTTATGATAAGATAGTACAGAGGCATCATCTCGTTATCTGAGTCATAAATTTAATTTCAAATGATGTAGAAATAATTGAAAAAATTGTTAAAATAAATAAAGGGACCAATTACAGATAAGTCTTACCTCATTTGCTATAGAAGAAAAATAGAAGATGTACCCTTGAAAGAAGATTAAGAATGCAACAATTCACACAAATCATGGGTCTTTTTTTTACTCACAGTAAGAACAGAGGAAAAACTATAACTGACTGGACTTCTAATGTATTAAGATCATAGTAGATGTATTACTAAATTGTGATCATTCACTCTTCAATAACTACAGAAGGAAACTAATAAGAGATGGAAACATAGGGAAGACACATAACTCAAATGAAATGAGACCTAGAATATTTGTCTTCTCTTTCATTAATATTCAATAAGTTCTCTCTTTTACATTAAGCTAGAAGCAACCCAGAATAGATCTAAGATGTATCTATTTATACAAAAATTGTCTCAATTAAAAGTAGTTAAAATTTCCACAATATCTGCTTTAAATATAGAATATAATTCGAATGGAATACAATTTGAGTTATGGTTTGATGTGTTGGCTTTTCATATGATCGTTCATTTTCTCCTAGATGCACTTGCTTTCCTTTGTTCATTGAACTGGGTACACATATCCATCAAGGATACCACAAATCTCGAAGGTTCAATGTTCTCGTTCAATTCGAAGGAAACCACCTTCTTGTGTACTAGTGGTAGTTTCTCCTGGATATTATTTACTTCTTGGGATGTAATTTGATACTATAAATTAGGCTTCACCAAAAACTCATTAATCTTGAGCAAATAAATCTGATTCATCTGTTGGATGACATATCAAATATTTTCCTTATTTTTTTTTGGAGTTTTCCTTATTCATTTCTATTTGAATTTTCCCCAGTGCCTCTGAGATATCATTTCCTTCAAATTCAACCAATTTTGTTTCTACAGAAGATAGGGTATTCAGACAAGTCTCCTTTTCCTCTGGAAATCTTCTTTCTTTCTTCTAGGTTCGTCTCCTAAACATTCAAGGGCATTTCACGCTTCACTTGTTCATATTGTGAAAAAGGGGTGAGACCAAGGATATTAGCTTTGTGCCTCCATATAATAAGTTCCTGAAACTTGGATCTAGCCACACATGCATCCTTTTCTTTCACATAATATTTTTTTAGAGAATTAATTATTGCCTAATAGTATTTCTGAATAGTATCCACCTTTTGATATAGATCCTTCTGGACAACTTGCAACTTCTCATTGATTTCAGATGCTTGTGCTTTGAAAGAAACATTGTCTATTGTTTTGATCTCCATTAGGACTAATTTGTCCTATAATTGTTCTATAAAACTGTCCCGCTGAGTAATCATTGCTTTGTTGGTCTGTGAATTCTGGTAAATCGGCTCGAGTTTCTTCTATAACTGCTTCATCTGCTACTGATAATTTGACTTGATTTTCTCTATGTCATGATTCATTCTGCTCTTGACAATTTGTTCTGTGTTTTTCATTTCCTTCTTCAATTGTTCCACCAAGAGAGATTTTTGTTGCAATTTCTTGGTCATATTATCCGCTGACCATTGGTTGATAGTGGCGAAGGCCCATAGTGAATCTGCAACCTCTTTGGCAAACTTAGGATCATTTAGGATTTTTCCATCATACAATATTTTCTTCCTTTTAGTAACTACTCCACCTTTTTTATGAGATTCTTTCTTTACAATAGCTTTCCTTTTCTTGTTGAAAAAGAAACTTGAGGGAGGAATTTCTTTAGACAAGATAGGAGTAAGTTCATATATGTGAATGACCTATGAACTAAGAGTTTCAAAACTGGTCACTAAAGAAATTAATGAGGGGATAAGAGAGATAAGTGAGGTGGATCTTTCTGGACCTGTTGTGCTTGGGATGACAGTAGAAGTAAATGGTGTTGAAGGGGGGAAAACTTGTCCCTGCTTCATGAAAGCTTCAAAGTGGGATAATATCTGTTGATAATTTAGACCTAGCAGTGATGTTTTTATCTCTTTAAATAATCCATTTGAACTTTTCAATGCTTCTTCAGTTTTGTTCTCCGTGGAGCAACTTGGATGAGATTTTGTGGGTTTATCTTCCTGGGAAGATGGAATGGGCCTTGACTCTCCTTGTAAAATATTAGGCAAGTTGTTTTGTCTATGCTTTTGGAATCTGAGGAAACCATCCTATTGGTTAGGAGGCAGAGTCTGAAATCTATTTTCAACTTCTTCATAGGATCTAACTCCCCTGAAAACCTCATCATAAGGAGACTCTTTGTGGATGTATCTTTTCATGTTGAATTGAGCCAAATTATTTTCTACCACCTTATGAGGATCATGACTTTTGAATTCAATGTCAACTAATTTGAAATATTCCAAGGCTGCAACCTTGACTTTGCTATGACCAAAATCTAATAATGTAAACATACCAACCTGAATGGGAAAAGTTGACCATAACGTTTTCTGAGCTGCTTTCAAATCCTTACTGATTTCTCCTTCTACTATTTGGTATGCCACTTCTTGGCACACCATCCTTTCAGGTAAAAATTTTGGAAGGGCATGAGGAGGAACAAAGCAACCGAACACTCTAATGTAAGAGAAGTTCTCTTCAATGTACCAGCCTACAAATGTGCCTAAGTTTTCGGTAATATTATCTGAAATCCTGGGTGGTGGATGGCCATAGATAGCTACATGAATAGGTACCACTACGTTGTGAGAGATATCATAAAAGAAATATTTAGCATTTTCTTCCCTTAGTTTGGAGTGGTAGAAATGTATAGGCTCAGAACTAGCCGGGGTCCAACTCCAGTTGATCAAGGGAAATAGGATCATGAAGAAAATGACATCCATGATGTATGTGGACATGTAAAAAGGAGCATGTTTCCCTTTTGATTTCAATGATTGGTACTCGACAACCTCCTTAGCCAGGTTGTCCGACAACATTTTTTCCCAGTTGAAAGCATAACCTTCGACCACTTCATTCATTATAGCCACCCACTCAACTGAGAAATGTGTAGGGTTTTTTATCCCAAATAAATGGTAGAGCATCATGGATATATATAAAATATGAGCATCCAAGGATGTTGTGGAATACATACCATGCAAATTGGTTTTGAACTTGGTTGGATCTCCCCACCATGTCTTGATTATATCATGACCAATTATGTCGTATTGAGTGCATTATTTTCTCTCAAACTCTAGAAGAAATGTTGTATTATAAGTATATTTGGGTGTATAAGAAAATTTATACATTACTTGTAGGTCCTCTGGTCGAAAAGAGTTGACAAAGGTCTTCTGGTAACTAATAACGCTTCTAGTTTGAATGTCGACGTGTTCCAGATCCCAGCTTATCATATCATTATAGGCTAAAATCTTAGGTCGTGCAACAATCTTGTGCAGTTTCAACCATGCTACCAATATGAGCTTCACTAAGAAGGACTCGTCTTCTTCCTTGGTGGAATCATCTGGACAGATAAGAATCTCATGTTCTAAGATACCGTAAACCTGCTTCCAAGACTTGATGGCATCTGTAATTCATGAAGTGGTGTATGATAGAATGTTTGTGTTTGGATTGGAATCATCTGATGATGCATATTACTTCTCCGCAGCTTTGTGTGGCACCATAGTCCTCAGGGAAATGAAATTAATCTTTCTGTAACAAGAGAAGTTTGTAAGATCTTAATTATTGAATGAAAAATTCTAATTACAAATGGTAGAATGACTTGAGATTTGAAATGTTTTATTCATAAAGTCTATCAATCTTCATATTGATTTACTAACAAAGAAATTATTAAAAATCTAATGGAATTTATTACTTGGAAAATCACAATATTTACTCAAATATTTAACTTTATCCAATCATAAATGTCATTAATACTTCGTCAGTTCGACGTTTGGAGGTTTTGAATGTAAGTGGCTATAAATATACCGAAAGATGAATTCTCGAAGAAGTTAATCTCTAATTAATTTCTTTTATGTTTTAATCAATCATGTTCTAAACATTGTATTAGCCTTAATTACTTTGGAAGTTCGAAATTCAGGGGTTTTGGATGAAGGATGATAGAAACCTCTGAAGGCCGAATTCCCAGAGTAAACGTTCGAACCACTATATATATTTTGGGGCTTCGGAACTCTGGAGCTCTGGAGCTTTGGGAGTTCATTTGTTTAAAAGTGTGGTTTGTACTTCGACGGTTCAATGTTCGGGAGTTTTGGATATAGAAAAAGTGAAATATCCCAAAGACCGAATTTACAGAGTGATTAATTAATACTTAATCATGATTAATTAAATTTGTTAAATATTTTATTATCTCTTTGAAACACTTTTACTTTTTTGTGATATCCAATAGCCCAACACTTTGATACTTCGGTGGTTGTGAACCCAATATTTGTTTAAAATCCCGAAGGGAAATCTCTCGGAGTGACATGGCAGAGATGATGTCATTCTTAGTGATGTGTCAAAAAAGGAGGGGTGACACGTGTCACTTGAAATCGTGCGAATCATCTGACACAAATGTTAAAAATAAGTGCCACGTGTCAACCCAAGAAAAGATTTAATGACATGTTTCCTATGACTCATCTATAATTCCTTTTAGAAATTATCATGAGGAATTGTCTTTGGGACTTCATAGATTCAGGGTTTTTGTTGTTTAGATTTCTTGAAACTCCCGAAGTGCGAAGCTTCGATGTGACCGTTAAAGGTTTTCGTTTATCAGGCAGCTTTTATATTCCAGAGATCACGAGAACTATTTGATCAAATTAGTGCAACTCAATGACAAGCGACATTGTAAGCTCCATATTAATATGTAATGACCAAGGATTTATTTAATTAAAAGGAAATTTCCTAAGTTTTTTTGGCGAAATTTTATTCCTAAGAGGCATAAACATAAGAATAAAAGTTCAAAATTCTAAGTATGTTAGCATTGCCTCCATCTGGGTATTGTGGCTCCCTATGAGGCATGGAAGAATAGTATACCAGGTGCATTTATTAGATAAATGGAGTCATTATTGATTCAATTTTTTTTTTTTTGAAAAACATTTTCTCGTTTTATTTAAGAATTAATCATACATAGAAAAAATGAACTCGTTCAAATCCAAAATCTTTAAAACACACTTAATGATTGATCTATTTCCCTTTCTTAAAATTAATTTTGGAATTGCTTAATATAATCAAAATAATTTTAATTAAAATATCAGGCTTCGACCGACTTTGTTCGATTCAAGGTTAAGCATATGTAACATATTTATTTAGGGAATCCCTAGTTGGTTCAGGATGTAAATATCATTGGAAAGAGAACTAGATAGCATAGTATGATATATAGATATGTATGACATCCTTACAGATATCATAGGTATTTCTTCACTTCCAGTGAGCTTTTTCAGTACCCCGTTGAAGTTATCTACTTCTCCCATTGAATTTCGTTTCACCACTTCAATTAATGAATTTAATTTCACCACTTCAATTAATGAATTTTCATTTTGCTGAGATGAGGGCAATCAATATATGAATTTCCTTTCATTATCTCTTTTAGACAAGATGGGAGCAATCGAATTATGAATTTCCTTTCACCATCTTTCTTGTATTTTAACATTTTGAAGTGGGGGAAATCAATTTGTATGTAACATACAAGGGATGATATAAGTTTAAAACATTTAAAATGAAAAGGAAAGTCTGTCTACAATTTTAAGAATACTCTGAAACTAACTTTCTTACAATTTTCAATACACCTTCTCCTATAGGAGATATTTTTGGGGAATTTCAATCATTTCAAGGATAAACCTTCAACAAGTTTGCATTTTAAAATCTAATATCATATCTAAAATGATCACGATTATCCTAGACATACTTTTTCAATTAAAATCAAGGGAACATAAAAAAATTCGCCTAATCCTGTTTTGAAAATATGCTTTTGAGTTTTCACAGTCAGGCTAAGTCTCTTTATTTCTATGAAGACTAAAAGGATGAAACAAGAGAAAGAAAATCTAGAGTGGAAAGAACTTGGGGAGAGAGAAATAACCAATTCAAGGATTCAAAGGATATGAATAAAAAATGTCCTAATCCCACACAAGTTTGTGTATTAAATATAAGCTTTTACTATGCCCTGTCACATAGTTATTATAATTGTTTAGATTTCTTTCGAGTTTATTTATTATTATTTTTATTTTTTATACCAGCGATGGATTTAGAATTTATCAGCATGACACTTCAAGTTATAATTTTCTACATCTCCAATTTTTAGATCAGGTGATAACATCATCAGGAGAAAAACTTCCTTCACATTTATTTCAATCAATTTTTTAAATTTTATTCGGACTATAAAGAAGAATAGGAACTCATGCCTTATTTTTTTTTTGAATTTTCAACGAGGAATATCATTTAATTATCACATGTTTTTAAAGAAATCAAAAAGACGAAAAGACAAGTGTCGAGTTTTTCTTGAGCCTCATCTCTTGTTCAACAAGATCTATTCTGCAAAAGGAATGAAATACTAAATATTAGATAATCTTGTAGAATATAGATGATACATGATGAAGATTCTTTTCATCTCAGTAATCCTCAAGAAGCTTTTAATATATTCTCTGTATTATCTTATTAGCTACTGAATGAATTTTATTTTACAATGCAATTTCTTTTTCTTTTTCTAAATTTATTTTTAAAATGAAGTCAAACAATCATAATCTTATTAAAAAATGTTTTTACAACAATTAATCAAATCACTCAGATAATTTTCAAAAAGAAAAGAAAAATGGAAAATTAAAATTGCCAATGTCAATCCAATCTGATATATACAATGGAAATCTAAAAATTAACTACTGCATGAAATGTTTTAGATAATTCCCATTGATAGGGGCCTCAAGAATCTCTCCATTAAGATTTTTGAGCGAGAATGAGTTTTTTCCCTCAACAACTGCAATTTTGAAGGGTTTGAACCAGATATGATCGAATTTCTCATGTTTGCCTGCATCTTCATTCTAGCTTCCCATTTTAATACTAAATCATTAGGAATAAATTAGATTTCTTATCAAAAAGGGATTTCATGTTATTCTGGTATTTTTGGAGCTTATAATCCACTTCTACTCTGTTTTGTTGTACTTCGATGATTTGATTTATTCTTCTCATGATATCGTTTGACTCTTCATTCGCATCCTGCCAGAGTTTCATCATAGGAAGAGTGAGATTAATAGGAGAATAACAATAGTACCATAAAATAATTGAGATGGAGACATACCTATAGATTTTTTGGTGCCAATTTTGTTTGCCCATAAGGCATATTTTAAGTGTATATGTGCCAATACTTTTTTTTTTCCGCGAAAACCTTCTTGATTATCGTCATCAAACTATTATTAGATGATTATGCCAACCCATTTCCTTGAGGATAGTAGGCTGTAGAATGACCTAAAATAATATTGTATTTTTGACAAAAAATGATCATTGCAATAGATTTAAAAGCCTGAGCATTATCAGTGACTATTTTCCTATGACAAGCAAATCTTGCTAGGATGTTTTGTTCCAAAACGTTTATTACTAATGAATATGTAGCATTATGAGTTGGAATGGCATCAAACCATTTTGTAAAATAATCAGTAGCTGTTAAAATCCATCTGTGTTGAGCACTCAATTATGGATGAATTTCTCCAATGAAATCTAAACCCCATTGTTGGAAAGGAGCTTCATCTTTTACTGGAATTAAAGGTAAGGAATGCAGATTTTTCTTACTAGAAAATAGTTGGCATGAATTGCAATATCTGACCCTTGTATTTACATTAGGAACAATGGCCTTTAATTTTCAAAAAAAATTAATGAAATTTTCATTGGAAGGAAAATAAATTGAGTGAAGGGGTATCACAGGGAAACCCAGTAAGTTGATAAGATCTAATGGTATGAAAAAATTATTGAAAAAGGGGCATCAGGGTGTAATTGTAAAACTATTCTCACTAGATGCTCAAACAACTAAACCATCTATTCCCTTAGATATCCAAGGGATCATTGATAAGCATTCCAAAGTATTTGAAGATATTCACAAAGGTCTTCCACTGACTCGAAATCATGATCATGCTATTCACCTAATTCTTGGGAATTTTCCTCCTAACATTAGGCCTTACAGATACACTTATTCCTAAAAGAGTGAAATTGAGTGTGTGGTTGAAGAAATGTTAGAGGCTAGCATCATTAGAACTATCTTGAGTTCTTACTTTGCACCGGTGGTAATGGTACTCAAGAAAGAGGGCTCATAGCATACGTGTTCACATTATAGAGAGATCAACATGATCACTATTAAATATAATTTTCCCATTCCTGTCATTGATGAATTGTTAGATGAAATACATGGAGCAATCTGTTTCGCAAAGTTCAATCTCCATTCAGGGTATCATCATATTCGAATGAAGGAAGCAAATATCCCCAAAAAAACATTCCAAAATCATGAAGGACGTTATGAATTTTTGTTCATGCCTTTTGGCCTTACAAATGCACCTTTCACATTCCAATGGTTGATGAATTCCATTTTCAAGCCCTTCCTTCGAAAATTTGTGTTAGTATTTTTGGATGATATATTAATCTATAGCAATTCTTGGGAGGATCATGTGTGACATGTTGACAAGGTGCTACAACTACTAAAGGAGAAACAACTATATGCCAAAGCATACAAATATTCTTTGGGGTGAAGGAGGTAGAGTATTTGGGTCATATTGTATCTCATGAAGGTGTCAAGGTAGACCCTAACAAGATTACGGTCATGATGGACTGGTTGATTCTCGAAACATTGAAGAATATTAGAGGATTTTTTGGTTTGACAAGTTACTACCACAAGTTTGTTCAGAACTATGGAAGAATAGTAACACCTTTAATGACACTAAATAAGAAGGATTCATTTTCATGGACTCTAGAGGAAACTCAAGATTTTGAACAACTTAAAGAGTTGATGTGCAGATCTCCTATCTTGACCACATTAGACTTCAAAAAAACATTTATTGGTGAATGTGGTGCCTTGAAAAATGGTATTGGTGTTGTTCTAATGAAAGAAGAAAGGCCCCTTTCAAAGTTGGCAACTCAAGGTGTTAGCACTGAATGTCACACTTTGACTGCTAAAGTGTAATCTCATCACCCATCAGAATGTAAAAGATAACTTTGGTTTTGAATAGGTGGATCAACAAGATGGATAAAGAAAGAGAGAGGGAAACAAACTGCAGATCAGTAGGCTACACCAATGGACAATGGAGTCACAAACATCCCACTCATATAAGGCACAAAAGATGCTTAACATAAAACAAGATTATATGTTGATAGGTGGAGGAAATGAAGAAGGAAAACATAAGATATAATGTTCAATAAATAGAGATCCTCTCAATTTAATGAATCAACAAATACCTGAATATAAACAATGACCGATGGGGAAAATACAACAGATCCTCTGCTGCTTAGGGATCCATAAATCATTGACAACCTTTCATCCTCAAATATGCAATATATTCAAATAGGAAGAAATATAAAAGAAGAGTTACAATCTGAAATCACAGCTCTCATGAGTCTCCAATAATAGTAATTCTTACAATTCTAAAATGCCCACAGTCTTACAAATGAACACACAAAAAACTGCCTATTCCTACTCTCTCTAGCCTCTCTTGGCTCATCCATCCCCCTCTCCAAGATATATCTCCCTCTTTAAATATCAAATAGCATCAAAATAACCTAAGGAGGTCGAATCCCATCTCCTCCATTTGATTCTAAGCCTTGGAGATAGGTGGCAATAGTCAAAGAGACAAAAATCCAACAAACTATTGATTTTTAGGAATTTGTTGGAAGTCATTAATAAATTGTTTCCACCTCATGTATGAGGCCTTTGATGGAGCTAAATATTATGTGAAGGTGTCCCTTTATATCTAACTAATCCTTGAGAATCCATTTGAACTCTCCTTGGCATGTGGCAGCCTCCCAACAAGGAGAATATCAAAACCGTGACCACTACAGGAAATTAGTATGCAGCGCCACTGTGCAGAGTACGCAATGCCTACTTCTATATCCAATATCTCTCAAACCAAAACACATTTTGAAAAAATGAGAGAGGTTTTTGTTATTTTGAATGTTATGAACAAAAACCTCCTCTAGTTTTTAAAAATACCTTTTCAATAGTTCACAATAAAATTTTTAAGTTAATGACTCAAAACTAGTAAAATAACTCTGCACAATTCGTTTTTTGCCAGAATATTACGCATCGCCTATAGGTAGTGCCACTGTGTTGCATCTATGTGTCAATTTAGATATCATTGTAGAAAAAACATAGTGCCTTCAATATTGAACATGTGCAGAGTAATTAATGGCCTTTCATGATATCAAACCCCCTTTACTTAGATGCCTTGGCAGTGCAAAGAGTTAGTGTATTTTACCACTGAGGGAGATGGTATTTGGAAAAACTTAAAAACTTGATAATTAAAATCTTAGAATCCCTTCACCAACTATTTTTTCATCTTGACACTTAACCTCACACTCTTTCTGGTAGAAAGAGGATCTTCAATTGACACAACAAACTTCTTATTCTTAGCATTAATAGGGTTTTTCAGTGTAGATGTACTATCTTGAAATGCTTGTTCTTGATACTTGGCACCTTAACCAATCTTTTGCTAACATAGGCTCCATGGGGGATAGAGTCCTACCTGTGAGGCTCTAATAACTCTTGTAGTTTCAACACCTTATCCTTTGGGCTTGTGGAGTCATGCTCTTCAACCTTTAACCTCTGCAATCTGCTTTGATCTGTGACCTTCAACTGAAACTAAATGAAAATGAAAACTGAAACTGACAAAAAATGATGAAAACGATGCTTGACCAGAAAGCTTATTGCACACACCTACTCTAATTATTGGGAAAATGAAGCTTTCAAGTTACATGAAACAACCAATGAAGCCATTTCATCATTTTTTCAACTGTTTGAAGCTTTGAAATGTGCTTCCTTAAGCACCAGAGATAATTCTTACTTGAAGGAACATCAAAGAAATCTCTGGCAATACACTTTCCATTGAAGAAATCAATGAGCCTAGGCCCACTTTATGCTTGTAGACAAGATGCAAATGGATCCTGATAAACATCATCAATACTTGCCCCTGCAACATTGCTTTGTGTAAAAAGGAAAAGTATTGCATTAGGTTCTTCGTCCACTGTTCTTAGTTGTTGTATGGCTTGCTGATTCTTTGATTCATCCTTAATGCATATGGCCTTCGTCCACTCCTGGTCATGAGGTGTATTAGGAAAAAATTTTAGTGATGCTTGTCTTTCTTTAATTTTAACCTTTCTGATCTGATCACATGGCATTTGATCTTGGTTTCTTGATGAAACTGAGCTTGTGTATTCAAGAGGAAAAGGGGGTTGATAGGGTCGTTCATCACAATTAGAAGTGCTTGGGAAGATAAATTATTCTATATTATCTTTTGATTGTGAGGGATATACATCATAGCTTGGCTTATGGTCCCAATTTATCAGTTTTTCACCCTCTAAAATTATATTATCATCAATTTCTTCTTTTTCAGCAACAAAAATATGACATGAGGGTTGAAACAAACTATTGTTTCTTTGATGGAAAGGGTACTTCTCTGATATAAGGTCTTCAACAGACTGCTCATGGAAATCATCTTCATAATAATCATACAAAGGTGAATCAATGACCATTTAACTATTAATGGCTGAGGGAATTAATGCAATAGTTGGGACAACTGGTTGTTCAAGGAAAACATCCTCATAGTCATCAAAACTTGGAAAATCATGGCACATGGATTCATTAACAATAGGAGGGAATGGTAAGCTATGAATTTGGTCATGAAAATATGCAACACTATGCTCATGATGAAATAAATCTGAATCTAAGATGACCTCTTGACTTAAAGAATCAAGAAAAGGAGGAGATAAGGAAGTGATGGATTGTCCATATTGATATTTCTCTTGGGGACCTAGATTTTGACATGAATGATGCATTTGTTCTTCAAATTTAGGAAAAGAATTATGAAACTCATAATCTAATTCCTGCTTTCTATAATCATCCCCTTCACCATCACTACTAGAGGAATCACTTGTTGAATCTTAAATATATGATGCATACCCCTCACAACAATTCTCAAAAAGTCTTTCAGCTGGATACATTTTCTTTCAATGAGAATAAAAAACATCATGAAAGTCCTTCAAAGAGGAAATACTAGAAGTAGGGAGTGTTCTATAACATTGCCTCACATCGCTTTCCAATGAATACAAGAAAATTTTCATCAATATATCTTCATGATGAATGTCAAGTTGTTGCATCAAAACATGAAATTCATGAACATGCTCAACAGGGCTGTCATTCTCACCTTCATAAAATCTAGGCAGCAAATCTTGCCATTCATCAATTTGAGGCACAAGGTGTGGATAACCATCTATGGCTGAGAAATTGAGTGGGGCAAACCTCCTGGCCATGATAGCCTTCATAGCCATTTTATTTTCCTCATCCCTAGTGGAGTCACCAACAGATTCTGAACAATGGAGTCACCATAGTGAATGTTCAGTCTTGAAGGTGTCCAACATCAGTCACCATTAAAGCTAGAGCTATACAGTTTCGTTCTTCCTAGGGAGATTTTCAATCTGCTCAAATCCATCCCCGACAACAACGCCAAAAATGTTAGCACTGAAAGTCACACTTTGACTGCTAAAGTGTAAGCTTAGCACCCATCAGAATGTAAAAGATAACTTTGGTTTTGAATAGGTGGATCAACAATATGGATAAAGAAAGAGAGAGGGCTGCAAATTGCAAATCAGTAGGCTACACCAATGGGCAATGGAGTCACAAACATCCCACTCATCTAAGGCACAAAATATGCTTAACAGAAAACAAGATTATATGCTGATAAGTGGAAGAAATGAAGAAGGAAAACATAAGATAGAATGTTCAGTAAATAGAGATCCTCTCAATTCAATGAATCAACAAATACTTGAATATAAACAATGATTGATGGGCAAAATACAGCAGATCCTTTGATGCTTAGGGATCCATAAATCATTGACAACCTTTGATCCTCAAATATTCAATATATTCAAATAAGAAGAAATATAAAAGAAGAGTTACAATCTGAAATCACATCTCCCATGAGTCTCCAATAACAGTAATGCTTACAATCCTAAAATAGCCACAAGCTTACAAATGAACACACACAGAAAACTACCTATTCCTACTCTCTCTAGACTCTCTTGGCTCATCCCTCCCCCTCTCCAAGATATATATCCCTTTTTAAATAGAAAATAGCATCCAAATAACCTAAGGAGTTCGAATCCCATCTCCTCCATTGGATTCTAATCCTTGGAGATAGGTGGCAACAGTCAAAGAGACAAAAATCCAACAAACTGCTGATTTTCAGGAATTTGTTGGAAGTCATTAATAAATTGTTTCCACCTCATGCATGATGCCTTTGATGGAGCTAAATATTAGGTGTAGGTGTCCCTTGATATCTAACTAATCCTTGAGAATCCATTCGAACTCTCCTTGACATGTGCCAACCTCCCAACAAGGAGAATATCAAAACCGCGACCACTATAGATAATTAGTACGCAGCGCCACTGTGCAGAGTACGCAGAGCCTACTTCTATATCCAATATCTCTCAAACAAAAACACATTTTGAAAACCTAAGAGAGGTTTTTATTATTTGTAATGTTATGAATGAAAACCTCCTCCAGTTTTCAAAAATACCTTCTCAATTGTTCACAATCAAAATTTTAAGTTAATGACTCAAAATTGGTAAAATAACTTTGCACAATTCGTTTTCTGCCAGAATATTATGCAACGCCTATAGGTAGCGCCATTGTGCTGCATCTATGTGTTGGTTTAGTTAGAATTGTAAAAAAAATGCAGGGCCTTTACTCTTGAACATGTGTAGAGTAATTAATGGCCTTTCATGATATCAAACCCCCTTTATCTAGATGCCTTGGCAGTGCAAAGAGGTAGTGTATTTTACCACTGAGGGAGTTGGTATTTGGAAAAACTTAAAACCATGATAATTAAAAGATTAGAATCCCTTCACCAACTATTTTTTCATCTTGACCCTTAAACTCACACTCTTTCTGGTAGAAAGAGGATCTTCAATAGACACAACAAATTTCTTGTTCTTAGCATTAACAGGATTTTTTAGTGTAGTTGTACTATCTTTAAATGATTTTTCTTGATACTTGGCACCTTAACCAATCTTGTGCTAACACAAGGGAAAGAAATTACACAAACCCTTTTATGATAATGAAATGATGGAAATATTACATGCATTGAAGAAATGGCTCCCTTACCTAATAGGTAGGCACTTCAAGGGAAAAACATATCATGATAGTCTTAAATACTTCTTGGAACAAATACTATCTTCAAAAGAACAACAAAAATGGGTGACCAAGATGTTGGGTTATAATTTTGAAATCATCTACAAAAAATGGAAGAAAAATGTTGTGACATATGCACTCTTAAGAAAGGATGAATATGTTGAGGCCTTTCTCTATGTTATCTCAATCATCCAACCCGATTGGATAATATATGTGAGGGATGAATGGAAGAATGAAGAAAACGTGTGGACTCTCATTTAAAGGTTGCAATAGGATTCTAGTGTGTCAGATACATTTACATGGAAAAATGATTCATTTTGGTACAAAGATCGCTTATATTTATGTAAGAACTCCAAACTCTTGAACAAAATTTACTCTTGGAATTGCACACCTCTCTAGTAGGAGGGCACTCAAGTTTTTTGAAAACCTACCATAGGTTCAAGAAGGAATGTTTTTGGGATGGCCATAAAACTAATGTTCAGAGTTTTGTACTAGAATGTTTGGTTTTCCAACAAAATAAGGTGGAAACAATTAAGACCCCAGGTCTTTACAGCCATTAGCCATCCCAAGTTAGCGCTAGGAGGAGGTTTCCATGGATTTTATCATAAGGTTACCAAAGTATGAAGGAAAGAGTGTCATCATGGTGATTGTTGATAGATTGACCAAGTATGCACACTTTTGGGCACTCTCTCATTCTTTCAAATCCAATACAATTTCCTTCGCATTCATGGAGACAGTTCAAAATCTACATGGAAGCCCAAATATTATTGTAAGAGACACATATCCTATCTTCACTGGACATTTTTGGACATAATTATTTTCTTGTTTGGGTACTCAATTGGCTCATATATCATCTTATCATCCTCAATCTAATGCACAAACTGAGATAGTGGACAAATTTCTAGAAGGCTACCTTCATTTCTTTGTCTCTGATAAACAAACACAATGGTTCAAATGGTTACCCTTGGCAGAATGATGGTATAACAGTTCCTTTCATACTGCAACAAAAATGACACCATTCATGGCACACTATGGATACCACCCACCTTCCATCACTTCTTATCTAAAATAAAAATCTAAGGTTCAAGCAGTGGAAGATCACATCAAGCATCAACAACAAGTTCTCCAACTCTTAAAGGAAAACCTGAACATGGCACAAAATCGCATGAAACAACAAGAAGATCAACATCTTAGTGAAACAATTTTTGAAGTAGGGGATTGGGTATTTTTAAGACTATGAACAAACAAACAGATTCCCCTCAAGCAAGCTAAGAAGGATAATAAATTATTACCAAAGTACTATGGCCCTTATTGTTGAATTTTTAATTCTTAGCTCAAGGACATGTAGTTTCTTTTCAATTTAGCATGAACTTGAACCATAACCAATGCAACAATACAATATACAATAGTTGCAGTAACCCTTCTCAATCAAGGGAAAAACCCTTCTCAACCAAGGGAAAAACCCAACAATCCTTTGCTATATAGTCAAGAGAATATCACCCTTTCACCAAAAACCCTAGTGCACACAAGAGGGTGCTCTATGACCAAGAAATATAGTGCCTAAGAGAAGTGCACACTTCATCCCTACAAGTAGGCATTGAGAGAATGAAACAATAGTGAGCGAGTAATCCACAATGGGGATATAACTCTATTATTTATACATTACCTAACACATCAAATGGATGTGTCTATTGGCACAATAGGGCCGACTTGTACAACTCATAAGTATAATTAATCTTTAAACAATATCAATTATATTTACATGGTGGGGCCGACTTGTACCCTCTACAATACAAATTAGGGTTTTACCAAATTCTTACTCTTTGACAATATAGCAAGGGATCTCACACATCCTCTAGTGCTCTTCCACTAGGGAAACGTCCACTTGTGCTCAACCATAGGGATGTCCCTCTCAAAAAATCATCTCAAGAAAGTCCATAGGAGTATTATCTGGAGTCATCTTAAGTCAACTCAACTAAGTCCATAGGAGTTCGACAGGAGACCATTTCAAGTCATCTCAACACATTATAGAGAAGCACGACAAGAGACCACACACATCATCTCAACTCAATCTAGATGACTATGAATCACCCATCACATGGGCATTCTCACATATCATCTCAACTCGGTCCATAGGAGAACGACTTGGAGAATGTCTCATGAAGCTACAATCATCAACACTCCCTCTTAGCTAGGGAGGCATTCTACACCACGTGAAGTCTCTCACGAAAGTACTCGAACTTCGTCCTGACAAGTGGTTTGGTGAAGACATCTGCAACATTCTCATGTGTACTTCTTTCCTCTACACCCTATCTATTATGTAATGGTATTTGATCTCAATGTGTTTCGATTTATCATGAAACACAAGATTCTCTGAGAGATTCACACAACTCTGGTTATCGTAATGCATAACAGTGGAATCCATATCATGTCCAAATAAGTCTGGAAGGAGCTTGAAAATACACACTACTTTGTGGACTGCCACAATGTTGGCATAGGGGCAAACCTAGGGTTCAACGCTTCAACAACACACCAAAAAAACCCTAACTATCGGCCCTTTTGGCAACACCTGCGAAGTAGTCGAAGTCTCACCCGAGGTAGAGGCAGGGGGGTTACAAGACTTAGGTGTCTGTAACCAAGATGGGACATAGATATGTGATTATAACACTTTGCAAAGCACTAAGAAGATAACATGAATTAGCATATCTACTTCATTCACATCACAGAACAAACCCTAAGGGTATATCGATGCAGTAACAATGACAAAATACACATCTCACTTAGCATCATAAATTAGTTCTAGCATATTCAACATAAATAAATCACTAATCATTCATAGATCTATCTATCATATATAACAATCAATGAGCTAAGAATATCCACAACATAAACACCATAGAACAAATAAAACCACCAACACATGATATACGTGGTTCACCCCAGTGTGGGGCTACGTCCACCAACTACTTCTTCTTATTTATCAGTCTTCAATATCTTACATTCGTCTACTCCTGTGCACTAAGACACAGAGCCAAGATTCACACCGTACAGGTGATCTTCGCACTGAGCACTAGATATATCCTCCCAAAATCAGGTCAAGGCATAGAGTCAACTCCTCCATCAAGCACAGAGCCTTACATATAGATTTTGTTGCACAAAGAAACTCATAACTACTTGCCTCTTTCACTTAGCTAGATACCTCCCCTCTCACACATTACATTCTTTCTTATTTATACTCTTAAAATCGCTTACAAAAAGGCCTAATCATGGGTAAACCCATGGGCCGACATGCCATAACCCTCATACAAAAACCCTAATGAACCCTATGTTGGGTCCACAAATCAAGTGAGATCCCACAATCTCAGCTCCTCCTGGGTGCTCATTCCTCGATCACTGCGTCGAAGTCCAAAAATTGGTCAAACCTGACCAATATTTCCTCAAAACTTGGACGAGGGCCAACATGCCCCCAACACTCACGTGTGAATCATCCCATGTCACTCAGGTCTGGGAAACGCTACTTCGAAGGCCTCGATCTTAGCTCGAGATGCCTCGACTTGTTGCTTTTCCTGAGCTTCCTACTGAGCGAACTCCTGGATCATTTTCTCTGTAACAGGCCCTTCCAGGCATTGTTCCACTATCGCAACCACTTGGTCCAGTTGAGAGCTTGTCCTTCAATATCTTCAAAGATCGCATAGGCTTCATCCTGCACTCGTTGTAGCCTCTATGTGACTTCCATTACTCTACTCTGGATGACAATAATATTCTGTTGGACTGTGGGTTGTTTCTGTGATCTTTTCATTCTCTCGACTGTACTGAGTAACTTCATCTGCCCCTGAACTGTCAGTGCCTGTTTTTACGCCTTCTGTAACTGTGATTCCATTTTCCTCAGCTTTGGATATTCCATGAGGTGTTCATAAGTCTGTGCACTTCCGTTGCTCAGTTGCTTGCATTCTGAGGTGAGGGATCTGATCCTTCCTACTACGCTCTTAGCATCTTCCTCCCTCTGGTCGCGCACTTCCTATGGAGTGCTCAGTACTTCTTGAATCTCCAACTCTGTTATTCTTGCTTGAAGTTGTTGGATGGCCTCAACGAGATTTACCACTTGATCCTCAACTGGTTCATGTTCCTCCTATGCCAATCCTCGCATAGAGTGAAGTGATTTACTCACCGCTTCTTTGATCGCATTCTTCTCTGCGAGCAACTGGTCCTTTTCTCTCTGTATCTTCTCTTTTTCCTCCTCGAGTATCACCAAAAACTCATCCTTTTCATTTTCATAAGTGGTTACACAGTAACACACAACTAGTAGTTTCTCTAAGACTTCCTCTTTCTCTTTCTTCAGGGCTTCTATAGCCTTCTCCTTCTCTTCTTGGACTCGTTGAAGTCGAGCCTCTGTTGCATTTGTAGGTCTTCGAAGTTGGGTTGGTTCATCCCACAACTATGTAGTCTATGAAGAGGAAGGTGCAGTAGGTACTTCACAGTAACTTGGATAGCTAACTATATCTCCTTTAGCTCCTTCTCGACCTTTACATACAACTCTTCCTACTTTGCTCCATATTTATGGAAGATATCTTTGGATGCGTCCTCCATCTCCTTGCGGAATAGACCAATATCATCCTCTATGAGTGTTGCCTCTCTCTGGGGTTTACTGGCACAAGACTTATTTCTTGCTGAAGGTTTCTGCAGAGAAACCTTCCTCTTCTTCAGTGTTTCTGTCTTGGTAGGGGGATCCTTCTACTGTGTAGCTTCTCCTTCTCCTTGGTTTTCTCCTTCTTCCCCTCCTACTTCTTTATTTACTTCATCTCCTCCTCCTCCTTTGGGTGAGCCAGGTACATTTTCCTCTGAGGCGCTGCCCTCCTCATAAGTATCTATGTTCTGAACTTCCTCCTTTTTCTTTTTCTTATTCGCACTTGATTGTCCTGCATGCTTGAACTGGGTGACCAAGGGGCTTCATATGATTTCAGGGTCAGAGAGTTCTGCATCATCAACTGGTACACAAAACTCCTCCAACCACTCCTTTTTTATCTGCTCCATGTCTTCATCTGTCACCTTGAAATAGGAATTTAACTCTTCCTTGCTCTCATCTCTGCTCCCAATGATATAAATAAAATGTGGACCTGCGCGGAACTTATCTAGTGGTCTATACTGGCGTAGGGTACATGGTATCATGTGTGGGAATGACTGAATGAAAACCTTTAGTTGCTGATAGTAGGCATGGAACACTACATTCGACTGTCATTGATTCGACATGTCATTTGTATACCATAAGGTTGAGAACCGTGCGATCAACGACTCTGAAGGTTCAATCTCCAAGAAGGTGTCTCCTTCTAGAATTTTTCAAGTGATAAATGAAATCAACACAAGTATCTAACTAAAGTGGAACTCGTATCTCTGATATTGTGCTTCACAACAATCTTCTCAAGCTCGTTGACGAGGTAGCTCGCCTAATTCATCTGCATCCCCTCCACACATTTCCCTATGAGGTCCACCACGAACCCGGTGACCTATGTGGGGCGGTTCTTTCTGAAAATCTTGGGAGCTATGAGTTGGAAAGCAAGGTGCACTGGGTCAGCTAGGATAGAGGCTAGCTTATAGCTTCTCTTTCCCTTCTCAACTTCGTCGTATGCCTTTTTGATGCACTGTGCCAGGGAGAGATCTAAGGTCTTCCCTAAGTAGAACTATTGAGGGTTGGGTCCCTTCATGCTCAATCATGTGATCAGGTGGATCAATGATGGATCCATAATAATCCGCTTGTCGATCCATAGGTATCCACCATGATATCACGATAAGAGGAGTTTAACGCAAGCTTTAACCTCCTGATGTTGGCCAAAATGAGGAATATTCATTATGTTGAGTATAGTGGACAATGCCAACTCCTTTATCCATGGCTAGCTGATGATGTTAGGCTTCTTCCTTGTGGTCTTCGTTAAGTATCTATGCGGGGCTATCATGGCATAGTTCTTTATGTCTCCAAGGTTAATATTATTGTTCTTCAGGGATGGGATCTGTCCCAACTGGCTTCCAACTACACGTATCCCCTTCGAGATGTACACGGTGATCAAAGTGTACTCGTAGTCTCGTGGGATTCTTTCACGGTTAACAAGTTCAGTCAAATGTGGGATATAATACAGTAAGATCGACAAGATTTTCTTCGCATTAGCCAGATCGTCACAATGCTTACTTCGCTTCTCAGTAATGGGGTTATCACAGCTAGAATGTCGTTCAATCAAAGGTGAAGCTTGCAGTCCCCTAGTCGACGATTCCTGAACACCTTCATACATAGCTCTGTTAGCCATAAAATTCTTAAGGACCTCTTCGATGGACTTCTCTAGCTCAGTCTGTTCGTCCGACATTCTCTCTTTTAAATGGATAGGTCGAGGAAGGCGAATGGATAGATGGAGTAAACAACAGATGGTGAGGTCTAGGTTATGAAATCACAGTTCAACATGCAATAAAATATTTGATAGCTTAGTTAATCACAGATGGAGAAAAGTGGTCCCGACGGAGGGACCAACGAATTAAGTAAGAAAGTGTCATAATGGATTCTTCCAACGGGCGAGAATGTTTCCATTAATGTGAATTTGTCCATTGTGGCACAATATCAACATTCACCGGTGGTGTATCCTCCCATAAATGTGTTTCCTAGTCATTCCAGAGCTTCTTTCTAACGGTCAGGGAGCCTCTAATGGTCATACAGCTTCACCGAGGAAAAGTCCCATTCTGTGCGGTTCTGCTGTTCCGGCGAGGTTCAGAGCTGACAAACCTACCTCTTGCAAAGTATTCTCTATAACTCTCTGTAGATTTTCTAACTTGGATTTCTTCTTACTGAGGTTCCTTTCCTTCTTTCCTATGATTTGAGTCTCTCTAACTATTTATGGATTCCTCTTTCCATTCTTCTTCTTAGGTTCTTCTATCATAGTGACTTCATAGTGCTGATGTAATCTCAAAGGTTCTGAAGTTAATATTCCTCTTGTTATTAATTCTTGGGTGGGTATTCTTGCTTCTTGTATGGATAGGTCCTTCAAGCCTTCTTGTGCTCTTTCAACCTCGAGATCTAGTTCTCTTTCCTTATGTTTCTTTGACTCAACTTCTCATTCTTCTATCAGTCGATCTATTTTCCTAGCTATGAAATCCCTTCTTGCTTTTTCTTTTCTTTAGCTACTTCCTCTTCTTTCCTTTTGATATAATCTTTCTCAATCCAAGTATTACCTAGAAAAAAGGGGGAAAGGCGTGTTGTTCTCAACAAATTTAATGACTTCAAATTCCTCTTCAGTCGATGTTCCATGAATAATAACAGGTACATTAGTAACTCTTCCACATAGGGTTATCATATTTCCTTTGAACAAGCCTATCCTTCTCAATGAAGGAATTATAGTAGGCTTTCCCAAAATTTCCCAAGTGCTTTCTGTCATAATATTCACTTGTGTTTCCTCATCCAAAACGCAATCTATGTCAAAGTCTCCTATTCTTGTATCTATGCACTGTTTTTCTTTCATGATTTCTGGTAAACTGACATCTTTGTGATCATTCATCATTTCTTTCAATTGTTCTAATAGACTCTAAAATTTATCTAATTCTTTCCCTTGATGATTCTCTAACATGCTCTTATTCTCTTGACTTCCTTCATATTTTTCTTGCCTCATGTTCATTTGTTCAACTTTATCAATCATCCTTGGACAATCCTCAACTTCATGACCAACAATTTTACAACAAAGACAAATAGGACCTGCTCTAGGGCATTCCTTAGCAAGATGTCCTAGTCCTCTGTAGTTATAACATAGGTTTAATCCTCTCTTTCATTTTCTATACTATGCACTGGGGTCACATTGTTGGACCTGCAATCTAGAAAAATTATTTCTAAGCCCCTGCATCCATTTATTAGTCCAAAAGTTCTTTCTATGCATAGGAATAAAATATCTTTCTCACTTTCTATCAAATTTATTCAAATCAACTCTTTCTTCTAACTGTACCCTAGCCCTTAGACTAGGACATAATCTATCAAACATACCTATATTCATGCTTCTGAAAAAAAAAAACTTTCTCTTATCTTACTCTTATCAATGTACAAAGATTTACCTCTCAAGATCTTACCTCTTTTCTTCAGATTGGGTTTCTTTCTTAGCACAGAGCTTCACAATTCAAGTAGAGTACCGTGCACTACAACAAAATATCTGCACATAGAACTTCTGTTTTCTTTACCTCAGTTCCCAGTAATCATAGTTTTAGGTTCCGACAATGGAACCATTTGTTGGCACAGGGGTAGACCCAGGGCTCGATGCTTCAACAACACACCAAAAAAACCCTAACTACCAGCCCTTTCGGCAACACCTGCAAAGTGAGCAAAATCTCACCTGAGGTAGAGGCAGGGGGGTTACAAGACTCAACTGTCTGTAACCAATGTGGGACATAGATATGTGATTATAACACTTCACAAAGTAATTAGAAGATAACATACATTAGCGTATCTACTTCATTCACATCCCAAAATAAAACCCTAAGGGTAGATCAATATAGTAACAATGACAAAATACACATCGCACTTAGCATCATAAATTAGGTCTAGCATCTTCAACATAAATAAATCACTAAGCATTCATAGATATATCTATCATATATAATAATCAATGCACTAAGCAGATCCACAACATAAACACCATAGCAAAAAGAAAACCACCAACACATGATATATGTGGTTCACCCCAGTGTGGGGCTATGTTCACCAACAAATTCTTCTTCTTTACCAGTCTTCAATCTCTTACATTTGTTTGCTCCGGTGCACTAAGCCACGGATCCAAGCTTCACATTGCATAGGTGATGTACGCATTGAGCACTAGATCTACCCTCCCAAAATTAGGTCAAGTCATAGAGCCAACTCCTCCATCAAGAACAGAGCCTTACATACAGATTTTGTTGTGCAAAGAAACTCAGAACTACTTGCTTCTTACACTTAGCTAGATACCTCGCTTCTCACTACATTACATTCTTTCTTATTTATACTTTTACAATTGCTTACAAAAAGGCCTAATCATGGGAAACCCATGGGCCAACATCCCATAACCTTAATACAAAAACCCTAATGAACCCCTTTCTGGGTCCACAAATCAAGTGAGATCCCATGATCTCAGCTCCGCCTAGGCACTCCTTCCTCGATCACTGTGTCAAAGTCTAAAAATTGGTCAAACCTGAAAAATATTTCCTCAAAAACTGGCTGAGGGCCAACACACACATAATGCAATGTACTCTTCTTATGTGGTACTCAAAGCCACATAATTTTGTTTCCTGTTGCACCAAGAAACCATGGCAGATCCCAAAGTAAAAAAAAATAGAAGGTGCTCTTTCTTTCCACTACACCCCCTGCCCAATATGCATCGACATACCCCTGCAATCTCATGTCTACACTAGAGGCATATATCAGTCCATAACTAAAAATGCCTTGTAAATATCTTAGCACACACTTCACTACTATCCAGTGTGTCTATCTTGATTCACTCTCAAACTGACTGAGTACACTCACTGCATAGAATATATCAGGTCTCGTGTTAACCAGATACATCAATGATCCAATCAGTTGTCTGTAAATATGTGGATCAATCTTTCCTGAATCAAACTAAGACTTCTTTGTTTTCTTCAAATTCATCACCATTGGTGTAGGCATGGATCTATTGTCTATCATCCCAAATTTCTTCAATATCTCCACAGTGTATTTTCATTCACTCAAGAAAATATCATCAGTCCTCTACCTCACTTCTAGTAACAAAGGGTAGTGAATCATACCAAGGTCCTTCTTCTCGAATTCATAAGCCAATGAATGCTTGCATTCAACAATAAGGCTTTTTAAACTAGTGAGGAATAAGTCATCAACATATAGGACCAAAATTAGGCACTCGTCACCAACAATGTTGTAGTATAGGTTTGGATCAACAACACTCTTGTTGAATCCAAAACTCATAAATTATCCATCAATATTATCATACTATGCTCCAGGTGCCTACTTTAGTCCATACAGGGCTTTCTTCAACCTGCACACACGAGATTCCTTGTCATGTATCATAAATCCAACTAGTTGCTTGATGTAAACTTCTTCCTCAATATAACCATTGAGAAAGGGTGTCTTCACATCCATCTGATGTAGTCTCCAACCCATGGATGATACAATGGAAATAATCATACGGATGGAAATGTATCGAGAAATAAGAAAAAATGTCTCCTTATAATCTATTCCCTCCACCTAAGAGAATCCTCTAGCCACAAATATCACTTTGTACTTATTGACACTTCCATCAGTTGCATGATTGATCTTATAGATCCACTTGGAAGTCACTACATACTTCCCTTTCGGTCTTGGACCAATATCCCACACATCATTCTTCTTGATGGATTGATACTCTTTGGTCATGGAATCTTGGGAAACCTGCTAACCTGCTTCTTCTCCATGAAAAGAGGGCTCAGTATCAATGATGTGGCTCATAGTTGAAACATAGATAGAAAATCTTTGTGGTCTCTTTCTCTCTCGGAATATACCACGAGGAGTTGCATGTCCCTCTGCCTCTTGCAGAGTCTATCGAGCCCATGAAGGCCTCTTCTGGCCTATTGCAATGTCTCTGGGAATATCAACTAGAGCTACGGGATCAACTAGATCAACTAGATCAATAATTGTCTCCCTCTGAACTGTTGAAGGGGGAGAAGGTACTATCTCTTCTTTCTTATTGTTGTCAATCTACATATGAGATTCTCTAGATCTTTGAAAGAATATCTCTTCTTCAAAGGTGACATCTCTTCTAACCTCGATTTGTCTCTAACCAAGGATGTAGATCTGGTATGCCTTCAAAGATTCATTGTACCCCAAAAATGTACCTTTTTTTCTTGAAGTGTCTAGCTTGGTCCTCTTTTCCTTGGGTACATGAAAGTATAATGGACACCCAAATATCCTAAACTGTCCAACCTCATCCTTCACTCTGATGAAATCTTCTTTGGGGTTCATGTTCTTCAGAATCTTATGAGGACTCATGTTTTGAACATACATTGTTTTCATGGATGCCTCTACCCACAGATTCATAGGTATATTATGATCATGTATCATTGCTTTGGTTTCCTCGAAAATGGATGTGTTCTCTCTCTCTGCAGCCCCATTTTGTTGAGGGTTATAAGGAATGACGTACTCCCTCTTAATCCCTGCCTCAATACATAAATATTGAAATCCATGGAGGTGTAATCTCCTCCATTATCTAATCTCAACACCTTGGTCTTCCTCCTGCTCATGTTCTCAACCTGAGCTTTAAACTCTTGAAATATCACAAGGACTCCATCCTTGGTATTTAATATGTAAATCCACATATTTTGAGAGTGATCATCGATGAAGAGAACATAGTAAAAATATCCATTTAAGGATGCAACAGTCATGGGTCCACAAAAATTTGTATCTATCAAGTCCAAGATCTCCTTGGATCTATTGTCACTTCTCGAAAAATACCCATTGACATTCTTTCCAAGAGCACAACCTATGAAAATTCCATCATGATCGATATGTATCTATGGAAGGCTTGTCACCATCTACCCCAAAGTGGGAAGAGCTCTATAATGTAAATGAGAAAGTCTCATATTCCATAGCTCACTCAAGATAATAGTATCATATAACAAGGCCTAGACTAGTTGGATAGTCAATCTGTACAAATTGTTTTCTCGAACACCAATTACTTGAGAAGAATCAATGTGTGAATTCTTGTGCCATGAAAGAACTTTTCCTTCAGGGAAGGTAACCTTCTATCCTTTATTCTCTAAGGAAGAAACAAATACAAGGTTCATTTTCATCCTAGGTACATATAGTACCTCACTTAATTGAAGTGGTATGTCAGAATCTAGTTGGAAGGAAGAAATTCCAAATCCCTTCATAGTATATCTGGCATTATCACCAAGTACAACATGCATACGAGACTCTTTCTCTAAAAGATTTGTAAGATGTTCTCTATATCTTGTCATGTGTCTGGAAGCACCAATGTCAATCAACCAAATATCACTATCAATAGGAACGGTACCTTGGAGTGTTGAAATGAAGAAGAAGGCTTCATATTTTATGTCTTCATCTCTTTGAGGTAGTTCTGAATCAACATCTGCAATGGATTAAAATTGTCTTCCTCTCTTCCTGGTAGGAAAATTTCTTGCATTGTGTCCATACTTGTCACATCTGAAACATTGAATCCTTGAAATGTCTTTTCTATGTTCATGACCTAGAGCTGCTGAAGTTTTCTTGTCTTTGAATGCTTTGCTGAAACTTCTTCTATTTCTTCTGTTTCTCTTTGTATGAAAAGCAAGGGCTTGATTGTAATCATAATGGGAGTCTTTCACAAATCTGGCTATAAATTTGGTTTCCTCACTAATACATATGGTAAAAATTCTGACCTTCTATTTGCAACGTTATGGACAAAATTGGCCATACTATCGAAAAATAGAGGAAATTTTAATTTTTGTTTTCCATATTGCCCGATAATGTTGCAAGTGCAACGTCATACAAACAAATGTCTCTATTGCAATGAAGACATCACTATTGAGACTCCATTGGACTGTCGTCACTCTTTCCACATTTTTAAAATAGTCGTCTCACTTGCCACATTTGTAAAATAGTCGTCTCTCTTGACATGTTTGTAAACTAGTCATCACAGTTGCGACGTTATGGAAACTAGGTTTTCCCCCTCCAATGGTCACCTAGTATTTGACCAAGTCAAGTTTGATTTGGTCAACTATCGTCGGAATTGCAAAGTTATAAAATCTATAATTATGTTGCATTTTACGGATGTTACGACAAGTTTGCTATAATAATGACACTTCAAAAAGGGTTTGCGTGTATTCTTGGTGAACAAAAAACATGTATTTTTTTTCCATTATATGTCTGTGGGGAAGAAGGATAGAAAACATTAGAGCTAGTAAAAGAATTAAAGAGGGTGAAAAGGTAGACGATAAATGTTATTGCCCTTGCAAACATTGTTGTACTAGACATCCCAAAAGAGTTTTAATAGCAACAACTAAAAAACATTGTAGAACATATAGGCACATGGATGGGGGATCAAATGAATATCTTCCTATGGTATATACATTCATTATATATTTTAATATTTATTTTATTCTCAAACTTTTATATTGTTTTATACATGCACTATTTTTTCATGATTGTTTGCAATTATAAAGTTAGATTTTCCCACTAACTTTATGCACAAAGCACCAAGTAGTAGTAGAAATGATGTTGTAGTACAAGATGAATAACTTGAAGCAGATAACAAATATCAAGTTAATGATCCCATGGAAGTAGGTGAAAATAATAACATAGTTCAAGATGATGGGACAAATCAAATGATTCAAGACTTATTCGATCATCTAGATGAGGATCATGGGGATAGTAGTGATGGTATTTATGATGAACCTCTGATTGAAAAGGAAAATAAACGACTTTATAAAGGTTCAAGAGCAAATATTCTCTCCACTACATTGTTGTTGGTGAACTTGAAAGTTACGAATCATTTTTCTAACACTTGTATGACACAGATCCTAAGGCATGTAATATGTTTCTTCAAATCTACATAAAGGTTGATTTTTCCCCATTTTTTTTTAGTGTTAATTAATGTATAAAATAAAAATTCAATATTTACAATTACTATTCTTTACATTAAATATTTATTTTTTATGTTTTAGATAGGTGAATTTTTGTTACCATCATCAAATATTTTACCTCACACATATCGAGATTTACATGCCATTATGAATGACATTGGAATGGAGTATCAAAGTATAGATGCATGTCCTGATGATCATATTATATATTATGGACAAAATGCATCGAAAACATAATGTCTGATATGTGGTATCAGTAGATATCAAACTGATCAAGTAACAAAAATGGTCCCTCGAAAGGTTCTCCGGCATATTCCCATAGTTCCACGTTTGCAACAACTATTCAGGTGCCAAAGCATAGAAAAATTTATGGACTACCATGCACAAAAGAGAATTGAAGATGGCGTTATTCAAATTCCTGTAGATGGTTATGCATTTAAGGAAATTGATGCAAAATGGATAGAATTTATAGATGAACCTTGTAATGTCAGGCTTTCATTGGAAACTGACGGTGTTAATCCATTTGGATATCTTCGCTCTGTTTGCACAGTGTGGCCTATTTTTGTTATCAACAATAAAATTCCTCCTTGGATGTCAATAAAGAGGGAGCACATAATGTTGACAATGATTATTCCAAGTATTTGTTTACAATAATTTTTTGAATTTAAATTTTTCATTTTTCTCTTTTTTTGCATAACATCTTTTATTTATTTATTTATGTATATATGCATACCATGGTAGTAATTTTGTGTAATTTCAAACAATTAGGTAAGTACCAAGTTAAATATATGAATGTGTATATCAAGACTCTTATCGACGAGCTACTAAAGTTATGGGAGGGCATCACTATGTATGACATTTGTAAACCAATTGGGAAGAAGAGATTTCAATGTCGTGGAATACTTTTATGGACAATTCATGATGCCCCAGGAATAACACATTTTTGTGGTATGCAACATTCCATATTGCATGCTTGAATAGTATATAATTAATTGATTATATCATGCATGTTGTTTAAATAATCATTCTGTATATATATTAATAATTCACATTAATCCATCTGTTGCAGGTCTTGAAACAAAGGGTAAATTTGCATGTCCATTTTGTGGTCCTAATATGAAATCAAGTCGGTCAAAATTTTTAGGAAAGGAGGTGTTTTATGAGTATAGACACTTCCTCTCTAAGAACCATATGTATCGTACTACTGAAAAATATCTTTTCAATGGGAAACAAGAGATTGGACTAAAACCACAAAGAATGACACCTCGCCAATGGAAGTTGGAATATGACATATCTAATCCTCGAGGTATGCATTTTGTTTATGTATCATAAATGGAATCATGTTTTGAAATTTTATTTTAATTATTCATTTTATTTTACTGCATTTGATAAACATTTTTTTTATTTTTTTTATGCTTCATCAATTTCGTCATCATGAAGGTAGTAATAATGGGCTTCCACGAGGAATGAAATGTTATACCACTCAATTCATGAGGTTTCCTTACTATAAGGACCTAAAAATAGTTCATTTGTTTGATACAATGTATATCAGGAAGAATATGAAAGAAACATTACGAATCATAGATGGCCAGAGGGATAAAGAAAAAAATGTCAAAATTTGTAATGACATTCAAGAATCCAATCATGCAATGAAAAGTGTGATCTGATCAAATAACGATGGAGACCAAAATAACCTTCCATGGTTATTAACATAGAAACAAATAAATGGTGTAAAAGAGGTCATTCAAAAAATAAAATTTCCCACAGCTTTTTGTTTAAACATAAAGAATATCTTAATGAAGAAAGGTGAATTTGGTGGGGTAAAAACACATAATTGGCATACCTTCATTAAGGTAATTAATCAATTTAGTATTTATATTTATATATTAGTCGTATACACTTTTTGAGATTTTTATTTTTTTGTCTAGTTTTGAACAAGTAACGATTCGTTTTTATTGTTACAGTATGTTCTACCTCTATCTCTCTCAAACGAATTTGGCAACAATGTCAAAAAAGTTATATATGATATTGGAAAATACATGAGGTAAATAGTTGCAATACATATGTAAAAACAAAATCAATTTTTTGTTGTACTTGATGACATGTGTTTTACTTGTAATGTAATATGTATTTATGTGTTTTGTTGAATTATGTTATTTTCTTGCATCATGATTTGTAGATGGTTGTCTTTGAAATAAATCCATGAAGATGATATAAAGTATTGGAAGAGAGAAATTCCTCGGCTAATGTGCGAAATGAAGAGGTATATACCTCCAGCATTTTTCAATGCACAAGCACACTACCTCATACACCAAGCTGAGGAGATTCAAATGTGTGGACCTATACACACAAGGTCAATATGGATGGTGGAGAGGCACTTGAAATCATTGAAGGCTTTGGTTAAACAAAGAGCACATCCTGAGGGTTCTATGGTGGAGGGATATATGGTACATGAATCCATGGTGTATATTAGTTAGTATCTTCCTAAATTAGCAGCGCAAGCTATGCATGCAGTGGATTGCATTTGGGATGTGAACTCCATCAAAAAATTTGAAAGGGAGCAACTGTTAGGGAAAGGTACAATGAAGAAAGTGAGGTAATTAAATTGTGGATATTTTTAAAAAATATAAAATTCTGATTTTTTTGTTTATATGATTGTTGATTAAGGTTGGTTGTCATTGATGTCAACCCTTGAAGAAATTCCCATAGCACAAAGGTTTGGGTAATGGACCCAATATTGTTTGATGTAAATATGACTAATTGTTTTTTTGTCATGGTTGATAAGAAGTAAATATGGATGAACTCCAAAGTGGTCCCCTTATGGTGAAAGCCCTCACGGGAAGACGCTTTGCGGAGTAAGAGAACCCATGCTTAATTGTAGAATAATGAGATGAAGGATAGTGAATTTTTCAGGTAAACTATCCTACATGGATAGTTCTTTTAATTCCATTTTCGGTGGTATTTAGAATGTCACATAACTCCTCATGGTTAAAGAGTTATGGCCATGTGAAGTTGGAGAACCCAGGTTTGGGTAATGGACCCAAGTTTTTTTGATGGATAACAGTATGATTTTTTCTATATTTGAAGGTAATACTATTCTATATGGATAGTACATGTCATTCCATTTTTGGTGGTATGTGTAATGTCACATAGCTCCTCACGGTTTGAGAGTTATGTCCTTATGAAGTTGGAGAACCCTCATTTGTCATCTAGAAGCCCCAAAAGGTCAAAGTAGTCAAAGTGGTTTAAGAGATTTTAAAAGGTAAATAATAAAGTTAAGTGATGATTGTATTATAATTCAAAGTGAATACAAAATAAATTATTTCAATAATAAATTTAATGGAGAAATTAGAAGTAGATTAACCCTAAAATAAGGAAAGTGGGCCAAGTGACCTAGAAGATGTTTTTAAGGAAGCTACTTGAAGAGTATAAATAAGAGGAAAGGCTCTCTCATTTTAATTACACTTGAGAAGATTGAATATCTATAGGTTTCTGAGGTAACCAAGGATATCTAAGCCAAATTTCTGAGGCAAGGTGAAGAAAAGAAGGCCGAAATGAAAGGAAGGATAAATTCTTTTGATGGTGCTTTCTAAGGTATGTTATTTATAGGTCATCTCACCATTTTCGCTATAAAATTTTTTCTATAATGATTCAGACTATGAAATTGCTATTCCATTGAAAAAACATACCCAAGTATCTGTGGTAACAAATTCATCTTTTGGTTTGTTGTATTTTTGGACTTACACTCCGTGGAAAATTGGGCTTGTGGCTAGTCCTGAAACTAGTCAAAAACATGTGTTTCAGGTAAAAATGTCATAACTTATTCATAACAAATCCAAACTCATTGATACTAAATTT
>JZKD02S0164690.1:26298-108600 GCA_000966675.3 Picea glauca | reverse complement strand
TTTATTTCTTACTGCTCATTATTGGATAATAATTCTACATTGATATAACATTTGAAGAAAAAGGATTATAATTACGCTATTATTGATTCACCCCCCCTCTCAGTAATCCAAAAATGATCATACTCATTTAATATTTATTCTTTCATCATTTATTAATATTTACCATGGTTATAACTAATATTTAATATTGGTGAATTATGATTTTTTGATTGGTCAGTTGCTCAATATTGGGATGCACTACATTTCTACATTGCAAACAATCTTGAATGGATGAAGGTATGGATTTATAGATGTAAAGAACGTCGTGGAAATAGGTTATCATGGAAATAACTATCTAAATTGGTTAGAGAAGCTCATTGTAATGGAGATTCTGATGTTACGCAGAGGGAAATAGATTTAGCATATTGTTTGAAAGATGGAAAGGCAAATAAATTCACCCATCTTATTCAGTTATTTTATATTATATTAATGTGATTGTAGGTGTGTTCTTTTCATATATATTATACTTTCCAAGTTATATAAATTTTTTTATTATTAATTGAAAATGCATCTTTTACATTTCTGGCATATTGTAGTTGAAACACCACAAGGCTATGTTGTGAAATGGTTGTAAATTTTTCATCAAACAGTTGTATGAAACTAGAAAAATGTCTGATAGTGGGATAACTGTAGTATTCCAGGTCACTAATGTTTCCTTTGGGAGTGGAATACGTCCTCAAGAATCTGAAAATAAATACTTTGGGTTTTTGAATGATATAATTGAGTGTGGATTTAATTCTTTCAAATTAGTTTTATTCGATGTCAAATGGTATAGGTTACGAATGCATGAAAATGATGAGGAAAGAACCATTATTCAACATGCCAATGGATTTTCGATGATTAAAACAACAATTTTTGAAAAAACAAGCAACCGCTATGTTTTTCCAAGTCAATCTGAACAAGTATTTTATTCAAAGGTTCCAGGTAAGAGGGTTTGGTCATTTGTTGTTAGATATGATCCAAGAGGAATGGAAGTAAAGTATACTATAGATGAGGATGATGATATTTAATAAGAATATGATGTAGAGCTAGAGAAGGAAGAATATGGGTCGACAGATGAAGAAGATGGAGAAGATGAATTAGGCATAGGAGACAATGCACCAGTTCTTGATGAAGATATCGATGAAGATATGCTTGAAAATGACATTGATGATGATGATTATATCATTAATCCTTTCAACATTGTTTATGAACCGGATGATGCAAATGTTGTGTTGGTCGATGAGGTATGTAACTAGATTGGGTATGTAACTAGTATTGGGGAGGGGCCATATGAGCGTCCACCTTCATGTGGTTGGCCTGGTTTAGTAGAGAATAAATTATTCTCGAAACTAGGAGAATTTCATTCATTCATCTTTAAACTCAAATATCACTCACAAACCCACTCTATATATTGTCTCATCTCGTCCTTGTTTCATTTTAATTTTTGGATCAGTGGAATTTTAAAGGAAACAACTATTAAAAGACATTGTACTAGGGCTAGAGTACATGATGGGCAACATTGACCTGTGAATGGTACCAACATTGAAATTTTTTCAAAATGTTTCTATATGACATCATACATCCTTGAGTCTCGAAACCCTCACATACTATCAAGGCATGTGTGTATTCTAACCATGTCAAATTTCAATGCATACAAGCACATATTGAAGAAATTTAAACGTTGACCCCATTCACTAGTGCTCACTATGTGGGGTCGGTGCATGACATTTTTGGTGGTTGAATTGGAAGTTACATGCAATTTCAGGAGAGTTCCAACAAAGATTCTATAGATGGAAACAACAAAAATTGAAGCTTCTGCGACATAAAATCGACTTGGTAACTCAATAATCAAGCCCTCCTTAAGTATTATGCGGGGAAATCAAACATCTTTTAGTATTGCAACCCTCCCATACTTTCAAGGCAACTATCTAGCCTAACCATGTCAAATTTTGATGCATACGGGCACAAATTTAAAACATTTCAATCTTGGCCCCATTCATTGCTCACTGTGCGGGGTTAGTGGAAGAAATTTGTCATGGGTGTATTTGAAGTTCCATGTCAAATTTCAATATAGTTCTGACAATGATTCTATAGAAGGGAATGGTGAATGATGACAATGAAAGGTGCAACATGATGAATATTGATGCAAATGTGGACGATCTCAAATTTTATGTGGGAACATTATAAATCCTTGAGTCGTGAAACCCTCCCATACTATCAAGGCATGCGTCGAGTCTAACCATGCCAAATTTAGATGCATACAGGAACTTATTGAAGAAATTTCAACGTTGGCCCCATTCACTAGTGCTCAATATGTGGGATTGGTGCATGACATTTTTGGTGGTTGAATTGGAAATATATCCATGACATTTGAAGAGAGTTCCAACAAATATTCTATGGATAGAAACAACGACATTTGACATTTATGAGATGCCCCATTATGAACGTTGTTGCAAACATGGATGATATCAAAGATTATGTGGTCAAGACATTAGACATCCTTGAGTCTTGAAACCCTCCCATACCATCAAGGCATGTGTCTATTCTAACCATGTCAAATTTTGATGCATACATGCACAATTTGAAGAAGTTTCAACGTTGGCCCCATTCACTTTTCACTATGCGGGGTCGGTGCAACATGACATTTGTGGTGGGTGAATTGAAGCTTCTGCAACATCAACTCGACTCAGTAATTCAATAATCAAACCCTCCTTAAGTATTATGTGGGGACATCAAACATCCTTAAGTATAGAAACCCTCGCATACCTTCAAGGAAAATATCTAGTCTAATCATGTCAAATTTCGATGCATACGGGCATAGATTGAAAACATTTCAATGCTAGCCCCATTCACTGCTCACTGTGCAGGGTCAGTGGAAGAAATTTGTGATGGGTATATTTGAAGTTCCATGTCAAATTTCAAGATAGTTCTGAAAACAACTCTATAGAAGGGAATGACGAATGATGACAATGAGAGGTGCATCATGATGAACATTGATGCAAATGTTGATGATATCAAAGATTATGTGGGGACATCATACATCCTTGAGTCTTGAAACCATCCCATATCATCAAGGCATGTGTCTAGTCTAACCATGTCAAATTTTGGTGCATACAAGCACATATTGAATAAATTTTAATGTTGGACACATTCATTAGTGCTCACTATGCAGGGTCGGTGCATGACATTTGTGGTGGTTGAATTGGAAGTTCCATGACATTTCAAGATATTTCCAACAAAGATTCTACAGATGGAAACAATGACATTTGACAAATATGAGATGCCCCATTATGAACATTGTTGCAAACATGGACGATCTCAAAGATTATGTGGCTAGGAAATCAGACATCCTTGAGTCTTGAAACCTTCCAATATTGTCAAGGCATGTTTCTAGTCTAACCGTGTCAAATTTTGATGCATACATGAACAGTTTAAAGAAATTTCAACATTGGCCCCATTCACTGCTCACTATGTGGGGTCGATGCAAGATGACATTTGTGGTGGGTGAATTAAAGCTTCTGTGACATCAAATCGACTTGGTAATTCAATAATCAAACCCCCCTTAAGTATTATGCAGGGAAATCAAACATACTTAAGTATCAAAACCCTCCCATACCATCAAGGAAACTATCTATTCTAACCATGTCAAATTTCGATGCATACGAGAACAAATTGAAAACATTTCAACATTGGCCCATTTCACTGCTCACTGTGCGGGGTCGGTGGAAGAAATTTTTGAAGGGTGTATTTGAAGTTCCATGTCAAATTTCAAGATAGTTCTGACAATGACTCTATAGAAGGGAATGATGAATGATGACAATGAGAGGTGCAACATGATGAACATTGATGCAAATGTGGGCGATCTCAAAGATTATGCGGGGACATTATACATCCTTGAGTCTTGAAACCCTCCCATACCGTCAAGGCATGTGTCTAGTCTAACCATGTCAAATTTCAATGCATACATGCACATATTGAAGAAATTTCAACATTGGCCCCATTTACTAGTGCCCACTATGTAGGGTCCATGCATGAAATTTGTGGTGGTTGAACTGGAAGTTCCATGAAATTTCAAGAGAGTTCCAATGAAGATTCTATGAATGGAGACAACGAAATTTGACAAATATGAGACGCCCCATTATGAACATTGTTTAAATCATCGATGATCTCAAATATTATGTGGTCGCGACATCACACATCCTTGAGTCTTGAAACCCTCCCATACCGTCAAGGCATGTGTGTAGTCTAACCATATCAAGTTTTGACACATACATGCACAGTTTGAATAAATTTCAACATTGGCCCCATTCACTGCTCACTATGTGGGGTGGGTGGAAGAAATGTCACTATGATCATTCACCTTCAAGGCAGGCCCCATTCACTATGCTCACTATGAGACATCCATTATATTGAATGTTGATGAAAACATGGATATTCTCAAATATTATGCGGGGACATCAAACATACTTAAGTATCGAAACCCTCTCATACCTTCAAGGAAAATATCTAGTCTAACCATGTCAAATTTCAATGCATACAGGCACAGATTGAAAACATTTCGAAGTTGGCCCCATTCATTGCTCACGATGCAGGGTCGATGGAAGAAATTTGTGATTGGTGTATTTGAAGTTCTCACCTGGGGCGTCTACTCTTTTAGCCTTATCACAATGCACCTACATGTCACTGTACCCATCTGTCAAACTCTTTAGTTGACAAGTATGTTGTTATTTTTGACTTTTCAAATAATCCAAAGAACAAAAGAACAAAGTGGTTGACCCAAAAAACAAAGTAGTGGTGTTCAAAAATCTATATAACTCGTATACTTTCCTAGGTAAACTATCACCAAGAATGACCATATATATATCAATATCCTAAAGATGAGGTTAAAAAATCATTTGTCATTATTGAATAATTGGTATAACACAACAATGTTGAAAAATATGCACAACTCTTAACACAGACAACTTAGAAAAATATGTCGTACTCATGATGGTACAAAATCATGAAATCATTCCAATGGAACCAATTTTGAATTATTGGACCCTAAAAACTCTTGACCTCGCAACTATTCATATTTGATAGATAGATTTGGCAAGAAAGGTTTAAATATTAGTTATCCGACCATTAGAAAAAGAGAGATTATGCGTATATGTTAAAAACCTATACACATTCCAAGCTAAAATGGATACACTTGGACCAAAGATGGGCAATTTTTTTAATTTGAGGCTTAAAAAAATGGTCTATGTGACATTGCTAAAAAATTCTCTAATCGTCCACGCTACAAGCTAATGTAGTCCCTTAAGTCATTATATCGACCCAATTAATATTTCTAATGTCCTTTAGCCTCCAATAGATCTTCCAACTAACTTTGTAATCAATTTTTATTTAGGAGAGGGCCAAAATAAAGATTTTTGCAAGAGGTTATTTAGGGGTTTCTAAGGACACATAAAGGGAAGCTTTGGAGAAGTATTTTTGCTACAAAACAAGAAGTAACATCCTTGCAATATATCCATATTGAGAAAGGTCAAATCCTAGTGATTTCAATATGGTATCTTCCTTTGGATCTTTGCTAGAATCCATTGCCACATTTGAATAAAAGGTATTAAATCTAATTATAATTTTCAAGAACTTATAGTTTGTCTTATCTATAGATTCTCCCAATTATAATTTACAAACATTTAGCTTTTCTGTGTGTAAATTTTTAAGCCCATACAAACCACAATCAAACTTTAAAACCTATTATCGTTGAGAATTCCAACAACAATACCAAGCACCTCATACGTTTTGACCAAACTAAAATATTAGCTGAAACTAAACACTATTTGACTAGGATCATTAGAGAAGATATTGGAATTGAGAAGTTATTTTCTTTTTACATTTTTACTCCCTATTTAACCTTCCTCACCCTCTTTCCTTCATTCAAATTTATTCATTTGTGCCCTTTTTCTTCATTCACCTATTGATTCCTCTATGGTTTGTTGGTTGCTTTCCTCACTTGATTCCATTTCCTTGTTTCTTTTCTTCCCCTTCTCCATTTTCCTTTACTTATATTTGTGGAAAAAATTATACATTTTTCGATAGTCAACTTTCTTTATTCTTACTTTAATTATTCGACATTGATCCCTTTGAATCAAAATTATTATTAACCATTTCTAACCTTAATTTTAGTATCATTATTATTGTCTTACTATTATTTTTAGCTCTTAATATTTTACCTAGAAAGTGTAGAGGTATGCAACATGTATGAGTCCATTATCTTTCTAGCACATAATCAAAATCAATCGAAATCAAAACATTGCTAATTATTCCTATTGCATTTTAAAACTAATGGCCAAATACAAACTTGATTAACATTCCTTCAATAAAAATCCATTCAATTCTTTCATAAACTTCATAAAATTTAATCTTGATAAAAAAGGTATGTTGAGTGGTTTCTTGAGGATAGTCCATTCTCTAACTTAAATATTGTCATGAATACATCTTTTGATACATATGTAATTATGTATCTTGAATTGTTATAAGAATGATTAGATTAAAATAACAAAGATTTAGTGATAATTTAATAAGTGTCACGGAAAAAAAAGATGTCACCTACTAAAATTGAAAGGACCCCTATTGTCTTAGGAATGCTTTAAATAAAGCTTGTTAGTACATTCTAAAATGGTCCTTGTTAATAATCCCCATGACCACATTTTTTGTAAAACTCCTACTTGGTGTACAAAACCTCCTAATGGTGCCCGTATTTGAAGCACAAACCAAATATCCCCTCTAAATGGCTTGTGTTGCGATTCAAGGACTCATTCATGGATCATGAGACTTAAAAGATTAATTTAGGTACTAATACCTTTTATTTTCTCCCATGACCATGGTTAAGGTCGTGAGACCCATCCCTTATGCCTAAAACTTTCTAAGGATGATAATATATCATTCACAGGATAAATATTCTATCTAGAGGGTTTATGTGATGCATTGAGGTGTCATTAATGAATTATGATCCTTGAAGATTAGCTTAGGTACCATGGCCCTTGTTTTCCTATGTCAATGATTGTCAAAGCCATGAAACCCATGCTAGGTACACAAAATATCTTGAGTATCAATAATGTCCATATCCCATGAAGGACCAGATCTTGTCACTGAGAGGGGGGGGGTGAATCAGTGAAAAAATAATTTTACTAATTTTCCTTTTGTTAATGCAATCAATATTTTAACACAATATTTATCGTGGAAAACTCATCAATAGTATATGCTAATACATATACATCAAATAACAATAAGTCACAACACATCATAATCATCATCATCATATATAACTCATAATAAAAAAAAAATCATAATGTACCATAACTAGATCACTTGCACACAAGTGTCCTCAAAGAATAGGTCAATAAAATTGTGCTTGGTAGAACGGGATGTTGACTATACATCCTAACACTTAACAATTATAAAACTTAATATAATCCCTAATCATTATAACCCATAAATACTAACCCCTATAATCATTATAGGCTATTAACTATAACTCCCATAACTGTTAACCTCTACAATCCAAACCCCTATAATCATAACCCATTATTATTGGGCTAATTGTTAAGTGCAACCACAAATGAATCCCTCTAGCTTTACTACGAAACTAGAACAAAACAAGATAGTACACTACTATTTCCTTATATTTCAATTATCAAATGAGAAATGGATCTAGAACATACCTTTTAAATATCGAAGATCCGACTTCGCCAATGCAATCCAAGATCCGTCACAAGGCGCATGGAGAAATATCTACAAAGAAACAAAAGCCAATGAAGAAAAAAACAACAGAGTCTATTTGATATGAAACTATGTATGTGATCAAGGAATAATACAATATGAACAAATAACATTCGTATAGGAAAGAAAAGTATATCTATATTAAAGAATGTGGAAGAAAGATACAACCAAATTCCTTGATGTTGTCAGGTTCCTTCCAACAGTCCCTCGCTTCCCACACACTTCTTGCTCCAAGTATTCTGAGACCAAGGATCTGATAGCTACTCACAATCTATCTTGAAAAATCAAAGCTCAAAGCCAATATACAAGCTCCAAAAACTCCAAGCTACAAAAACCAAGCTCAATCCATCTAACTTTCTCCATGAGTGCTCCTCTCCTTTTATAAGCTGAAGAGGATAAGGTGAGGAGGTTAGGATGATCCCACTAAATCATGAAAGTGATTAAGATCCAAATCGTTCGGAGGCCACATCACCATAGAAGATTCTCCTTCTAGAAGCATCGAGAATATGCTCGTTTTTCCCACATACATGAATTTCCGCACCCTAGGTATAGAGAAACCTGTGGAAACTCTGCAACCTAGCTATAAAGAATGGTGCGGAAATCAGGTATTTATGCACAATTTTTTTCTCCCTTCTTTCTTCAGGAATTCAGGCTATTGATCCTTCTAAAGACAAAGGATAGATTTACATCATTAATGGTCATAAGGGTGATGAAAATAATGTGTAACAGAGATACCCCCCAAGTATGAAGTTAGAAGATAGTGATAGCTGAAATAATTTGTTGAGTGTTTGTAGGGAACAAGGAACACGTCGGTCAGAAACTTGCCAACAAACAAGGAAATATAGTATAATAATACATCATCACTAAGGTAGGCATTCCCATACTCAGAATAAAAATGACTCAAAGCATAAATCCTGACATGCAAAGATCCATGTCAAGTAAGACAGGTCATGGCCCCCAAACATACATTGGGGATCCATGCTAATATGACTCAAATCTGAACATAGCCACCAAAAATGCATTGTGGATCTATGTGTTAAAGACTCAAATTTTAAAATATCCATGAGACATACAATGTGGATCTATGCAATAGTATAAACTGAATATACTCCAACACAACCTTAATCTGTTCAAAAAAATCCAGGATCTTCATCTCCACCACTCTATAATATGAATCTAACCATGTGAATACATGTGCTGAAGTCGAACATGGTAGAAACCACTTGATTACTGATCATTAGTGTATATCGTTAACAAGTGCAAGGGAAATCACTATTAATGTCAATGACCCCCAAGGTACACTAGTACAATCCAATGGGTGTGAATTTGTAAGTTGAAGTCGAACACTCAGTGGAATCTCCCGATCGGGGGTCGATAATTAAAACCCACTGTCGAAAATGAGGAAACCTGCCATTGAGGAATGCAAGATCCAAGGTACCAATTAGTTTCTAAGTCTAATTCTTGGATAATGAGTTTAAGTTGACAAGAAAAGACTCATCATAGGAGGGCCTTAATGTATCCCCCATCAATGGCATGAAACAGGTAAAATGATTTGAAGTAGATTAGAGTAACATGTGACTCAGGACTGACTCAGGGATGGCCGGTGAAATAGAATACTTAAGAACTATATAAATGGCTAACACAATAGAAGGATTTGCGGGTTGAACTTCTCTTTGAACATATTGACGACACGACAATTGTCTTGGAAACACTGACTCAACAACAAGGATCATAGACCAAAATGTAATATTATAAAGGAGTATGATCAAGAGACAAGCAGATTTGCCAACCTAGACACAAAGAGAGTGAAAGGGTGTCATGTTCAAAAGTGACTCTTCCATAGAATACAAATTTAGATACATTTCTTTCCAAATTCCCTCCCCACCATTTCTGGTGAGTACCTCTTTATTTTTGCACAATCTTGAGGAGGATAACATATGCTTGAACTATAAGCTCATCCTTCGAATGAGTCCTTCAGAGTATATTTAACGAACCCTAAGAGGGAGTGGTTCGGTTCCATATAGGTCTTTCGATGTTTGTTTAACGAGTCCAAAGAGAGAAAACTCGAGGGTTTTTCATGTTTAGAGAGTCTGAAAAACACTTAAAGAGGACTCCCTCAGTTCCTTTTTTGTAAATTAGTTTTATGAGATCAAAAAAGTGATAACCTATTGCCCATCAAAATTTTTCTTCAAACACTTTAACGAGCGTGAAAAGAACAAGATCTCTCGGCAATCTTTTCATGTTTAGAGAGTCTAAAAAGAGATTAAAGGGAACTCTAGGGGATTCCTTTTTTGTATAGACTTTATGAGTCCGAAAAAATGATAAAAGTATACTCAGTTACATTCTCACATATTTACAAGAATGAGAAAGAAAAAAGACTAAGCTCGGTAACTTATTCTCATGTATTTACGAGCATGAGAAAGAACAAAGACTAATCTCGGGATTTTTTTAATTTTTACGCAAGCTTTAAAACAAAAAAAAACTATGCTTAGGATAGATTTTATTTTTACACAAGATTAAAAACTAAACAAAACTATGCTTGGACCTAGTTTCATTTTTACACAAGTTTGAATGAAAGGAAACTATGCTTGAGGTAGGTGGTTTCATTTTTACACAAGCTTGAACCATAGAAAACTATACTTGGACTTCCCAATGCATAAATGGTTGGTAATTATCCCCCAGCGTAAGGAACTAGCGGCATAACTTCAACGTGAAGTCCAGAGGCTGAAAGCATTGCCCCCAAAGCTTCGATTCATCCAACGGGACAGGAGGAAGAAAATAATCTTCAAATACTATACGTAACGAAGTACTTGACTCAATCAAAGAGAGGGGAAAATTCTATTTCATTTTTTAACGATCTTGACACAAGAAAAGAACTATTCTCAAGAATCTAGGTTCAATCCCTAGACCTCTATTTCATTTCTTAATGAGCTTGACACAGAAACGGGAACTATTCTCGTGAGTTTCGTTTCATTTTTTAACGAGGTTGCCACAGAGACACAAAACTATCCTCGTGACTGATTTCATTTTTTAACGAGCTTGGAATCAGAAAATCATGCTCAAATCTCTTCTTGATCACGACTTCCAAGACAGTGCTCTGGAAGGACATCATGTCAAGGGACAAAACTTGGCCATGGCTTCCAAGAGATCTTCATTCGATAGAAGAAACACACTCTAGAAGGAACACATGTCGAGGGCTGCGATAGGGGTAAAGAGATCAGGATCCATTAGCCCTACCAAAGAGATCACCATGTCAACTATTGGATCTAAGTCATAAGAGACTAAGCTTACAGCAAGAGGCTCATCTTCATCAGCAATTGAAGGCATGGGAGACAACGCCACATAATTTACCTATGGCGGGGGAGATACTGTCTACATATAAGAACCATTTAAGGAGTTCATTAAGTTGATGGTCAATTCAGGGCCAACAAACGAAAGTTGATCAATAGTCACTAGTCTTCCATCATGAGGGAAAGATATCACACGAAAAATAGTGGACACAATATCTTTGATGGCATAGACATAAACTCGCCCAAGGAGTAAATTGAAATCCAAGGGGTCTTGGACTACCATGACGTCAATAAAGACAGTTTTTCGTCCCAAAGTTACGAGAAACTGAGGAAGGATCCCTAAAGGGTGATTGGTTCTTCTTTTAAAATCAAACAAAGTCTGCATAACCGACACAAATTGAGGATAACCCAAAGCTTTCCAAGCAATATAGAACAAAATACTAACAGACGAACATTCTTCTATCATCATTTGGGGAATGTCCTGACCACAAACCTATACTATAATCTTGAAAGGAATATGAGAGGGAAGACGATGTCCAATTATCACACCCCAATTAAAAAGGATGGCCTCATTACTTGGAGGGGGTTCCACGGGAGAAGGTGGAATACCCCCCAGCATAGTAGATTCTATATCAACGAGAAAAACATGAGCAACATCAGGTTTACTCTCTACTGGGAGAGTAGGATCGACCGATGACAAGATCAAATCGACCACTTGGGTTGCATTCTCCAAGGGGTGAATGGGGTCAACAGGTGGAAAAACATCAACCGCTTGGGTTGCACTCTCTAACGAGAGAGTGGGATCGACCAATGATGGGATCAGGTCGACCACTTGGTCAACCGGTTCAACAAAGAACATGACTAGATTGAATTCCTGATCAACCGAGTTGATCATTCCATCAACTACAGGTGGGTCAAAAGTAAGATTACAATAAGAAGTTGGAAGTTGTGGCTGTGAAATAATCATTTTTTCCAGTAATTTAGAGGCTTCATCCATACAAGGGAAAAGGTGAGTTTGATGACTCTCTCTGCATAACATACATGGAAACTTGACTCTACTTTTCTTCTTCCCAACGGTATCTTGACTACTTGATGGGAGGTCATCAACATGTTGTTCAGAGGATGACAACATGGGTTGGCAAGGGTGTGTAGACCATGCTTATATAACCTTGGATATACTAGGGCAATCCTTAAGAAGATGTCTACCCTTACAAACCCTACAAGGTTACTTGGGCTTACGGTTTGTTTGGGTGATATTGGCAACATCAACACTACCAACATGATTATTAGTAACTGGTGGTTTTCCAACATGTCCAACAGTGGTTTGAATTTTAGACCCTTTATTATTTTTCTCCTTCTTAATATTCATTTTCTTCTTGTTCTTATCCACCGAGTTACTAGCTTCAGAGCTTTCACTTGACGAAGAAGATGAAAAGGAATAAGATCTCGCAAGTGAAGAAGGTTAAGAATATCTTACTAGTCAAGAAGGTAAACGATCAACATGAGGTTGATTTTCTTGGGGGGAAGTGCTTACAACAGAAGAACTAGCTGCATTCGAGATTACTTGAGTGGAAAACAACCATACTGGTAATCCAATTGTGATACCTGGAAGGCTCAAAGTAGCGATGTGGGGACGACCAATGTTTTTGTAAGAAGGAAAAACGAAGCTAACACCAAAAAAGCCAAAAACCATGCAATTTTACTACTTCAAATGCAAGGATTCCCCCAATCTAATATAAAATAAGAAATTAATATTTTTTTGTTTCAAAGAGACACTAAAATCAATAGAGAAATTCTTCAAAACAAAAGCAACCAAAACGAAGTTTCTGTTTTAACACGAGTTATTTAGAAAAAAGAAGTGTTCTTTTCACTAAACAATTATAAATAAAAACAATGCTTTGTAATTGAAAGACACTCAAAACAAGAGATAAAATATTTAAATAGAAAACAAGCTAAAACAAAGCAAAGATGGCTAAAAGAAGATTGAAATATTTCAAGAAGACTATAAACAGACTATAATCAAACCCAAAAATTCACCCCATAACCTATATCACAGATCCGAGTAAGGAAAAACCATCAAAAATCAAATTTTTCACAATCGGCGCAAGTTGTAGACTAAGACAATGCATCAATCCTAGGTTTCCGCAGGCTAGATCTGGGTAGGATACAGAAATTTTGCACTGGTCTAAACATCGAGGGTATGACAATCCTATATCACTGCACTATCCCTAAAAGAAAGGTGTCGAAATCAAATAAAACAAAAATGGAAAAAATAAAAAGTATGAAGGTTTTCCAATGAATTTAAACAGTGAAAGAGTCAAGCTGGATCTCCCAGTGACTCAGAAAATAGAACCCAAGCACTCAAAGAAAGAAAGAAAGACAAACTAGGAAAATAATTCGATCCCCAGTGGAGTTGCCAATTTTTTTATCGGGATAATTGTTAAGTGCGGACACAAATGAATCCCCCTAGCTTCACTATGAAACTAGAACAAAACAAGACAGTACACTACTATTTCCTCAGATTTCAATTATCAAATGAGAAATGGATCTAGAACATACCTTTTAAATATCAAAGATCTGACTTCTCCAATGCAATTGAATATCTGTCGAGAGGCTCATGGACAAATATCTGCAAGGAAACACAAGCCAACGAACACAAAAACAACAGAGTCTATTTGATATGAACTATGTATGTGATCAAGGAATCATACAATATTAACAAATAGCATTCATATTGTAGGGACCAGAAATTAACAAGCCTAATAAAATTCATACAGCTACACATAAAATTTCAAAAATAGAATTTCAATTTCAAACATAGAACTTCTTTTAGTGCGTGAAYAATTCATTTAGCTTCACATAAGCATATAATATTCAGCATAATTTAAAATTTATCTACAACATGAAAATAACTCAGCAAATTCATAAATAAAATACCTCCTTCTGATGCTAATTCCCACTGATATGGTTGTCCTTTCCCTACTGCCTTGCCCAGCCTGATGCACTGACCAAAATCTGCCCAAACTGACTAACCTCCCAGCCAGCTAGGAGTAGCCTTTCCAGGTCCCTAGCTCCAAGATACTGAAAGGAATCCTGGCCCCCATGCCCAAAACCCCCAACAACCCGGTGCCCCCTGCAATGGTTCACCAAAACCCCCAAAACCAAATTCCTCCAACCAGACAATATGCCATAGAACTATATGCCACAGAAATACAGTGCTCCTCCAAAATGCTTCCTTCCCCCAAAAATAATCATCCCCCCCATTTCCCATAGGACTCTTCCGTCATATCCCCCCTTCACCGACTCTCCTCCCCTTCATTAATTTCCTTATCTCCTCCTTTATTACCTTATCCCCATTCTTTATTATATCATCCTTAATTTAATGCTTCATTTCCCCCCTGCATACGTAAAGTATTTAATTAAATAAATTAAAATTATTAAGCCCTTTTAATTCATTACACAACCTTTAATGAGTCAATTGATGAATAAATAAGTAATTAATTAATATTATTAATACTAATCATTGTTTAACTAAAACCATATTAGGACAATTAATTATCTAATTAATTTTACTTAATAATCCCTATGCATCTATTTAACCAGGGTTGTTACATACATCCACCCTTCAGGAAACTTCGTCCCGAAGTTTAGGTATCTCATGGTACAAAGGAAAAGAAACATGGTTCACACATTCATAACAATTAACCGACACTATTAGTAAGTAAGTCAAGAAAACTCATACATATTAGTGTACATGTACAAGAATGCATCTGTAGCTAGTACATACAAGTCTTGTGCATGTACTAATAATCAGTAACTATCACCCTTATAGTATTTTATGTATGCATCCAATCCAATCGACAAGACTATTCTTTTATAAAAGACAATAAACCAGTCAAATGTTTGCTAAATCCTTTAATTACAATTATATAGTTCAACAATTTTATTTAGACAACTTTGGTTTAGTTACGTAATTATGAATATTCATATATACACATTTTTCTTTTTAGAGGGGAAAAACATTAAATTCCACCATCAGACAAATCTCCATACTTTCTCAACTATTTCTACTCATCCTTCCTCCCTAACTTACTTCCATATTCATTCCTATCCTTCCTCTGCTGGACTATCTTGGAGCATCAACTATATTGACCTAACTCCAAATAGAACCCATAAGTTGAAGTGTCACTATCTCGACCAAGCTTCCCCAGCAGGCAATTGACAGTCATCATCACACGTCTTGGGGAGTGTGAGCTAACACTGTCCTCCCATGACTTCAGGTTTCGGAGGATACACGGTGGGAAATGCCTCCACCCCTCCTAATCATAACTAGGGTCCACACCCTATAATGGAATATACAATGGCACCGTGTTGCTGAGAGTTTTGTCATCGTTTATTCAGTTTTGGGTAGTCTCATCACCTGAAATCCTGCACTGGTCCACATATCATAGCAATGCATCCAAACCAATATAATTTCACATACAAAGATTCATATCATAATGTTTCTCAGCTAGTGGTCATGACATTCACTTTCATCATTATTATCCCCTGGCTATTTCATAGCCCATGACTTGCAGATTAGTCTGTAACACAAACTCGTACATTTCTATGCATTATCATCATGTAATTGCATACAATCATCATTTCAATTTCGTATCCATGTACCAACAACTTAACATCAAAGTTTTCAAGTTAGAAATAGATCTCATAATATCCCATAATTCCATTTCGACACCCATTCATAAAATTATCATTTACCAAATAGATTGCATCATATCCAACATCATTCTAATAGCATTTAAACCTTCATAGGATTCAAATTCACAAAATATGTCGCATCATATACATCATCATCAATAACATTTAATCATTCATAAAATTTACATTCACATAGTAGATCACATTATATCCATCATCATCAATAACATTTAATCATTCATAAAGGTTCATATGTCTTAAAAGTTTAAGTGTATCATTTAATAGTTTCACTGTGAGTAGAAAATAAAAGTGTAGGCCTCAGGTAGTCCTGGCTGTCTAAGTCAAAAGGTGGTGTTACATACACCCCACCTTCGAGAAACATATTCTTGAGGTGGTCAAAAAAAGTGAGGGATAGTCTCGTCGTAGTGTCTCGGTGTCTTCCCAAGTAGCAGATCCTGGACTATACTTGTCCCATTGGACCTTAACTTTGTCTACCAGACGGTTCCTGAGATGTCGAACTCTATGGTCCAATATGTGTAATGGTTCTACCGTGAGAGTTCCCATGTTCGATACCTACAATTCCTTCCAATTTAGTTTATGCGATTCATCAACAACATAATGACGTAAAATAGATACATGAAAAACATTATGAGTTTTATGAAAGTGTGGTGGTAGTACAAGATGATAGTCAGTGGGTCCAATTTTCTCTTGGATTATGAATGGTCCTATAAATCGAGGTGACAAATTTGTCCCCTTCTTGAACCATATGGTACTCTTATTAGGCCTGATACGAATAAAAACCTGGTCTCCCACTTCATAACTTCGGTCGGTCTTGTGTGCATCCACATAAATTTTCTACCTATCCTGTGCTTCCTTTAGTCTCTGCCTAATCTAAATCACCTGTTCCTACATCTCTTGAATCAATTCTATCCCAACTGTTACTCGGTCTTCTAATATATCCCAACTCAACAACATTCTACATGGCCTTCCATACAGAGCTTCGTAGTGTGGCATTCTGATGGAGCTATGAAAACTGTTATTGTAGGCAAAATCTACCAAAGGTAGGTATTTCTCCCACTGGGTTTGATTATCCATGACATACATCCTAATCATGTCTTCCGTGACTTGATTTACTCTCTCAGTTTTCCCATCTGTTTCAGGATGATAAGTTGTGCTTAAGTTGAACTGAATCCCCAACGCTGACTGCAAACTTGTCCAAAACCTAGAGGTGAATCTAGAGTCCCTATCTGAAATGATCTTCTTAGGTATCCCATGCAAATGGATAACCTTTCTTACAAACACACATGCCACATCAGTGACATCGTAAGTGTCTCTAACCAGAATAAAATGAACACTCTTGGTTAACTTATCAACTATCACAAGAATGGCATTGTGTCTATGAGATGTGAGCGGCAACCCCACAACAAAATCCATGGAGATGACTTCCCACTTGGACATAGGAACATCATGTGGTTGTAGGAGGCCTATCAGGTGATGGTGGTCGACTTTCACTTGTTGACACTCTAGGAATTTGGCGACAAAATGGACTACATCGTGCTTCATGACTATCCAGAAGAAGAGTTTCCTCATGTCCACGTACATATTCTTCACACTCGGATGCACACAATAAAGTTCTCTATGGGCTTCCTTCAGTATGATGCTTCGAATATCCCCATTTTCAGGGATGTACATCCTTCCTCGATATCTTAACAATCCATCTGCTTCCATACTATATCCTTCATACTTTGGGTCTAATTACCTCCCACTCTGGAGGTTTGAAGGTACCTTTAAATACCAACTGTCTCCTTGGAGTTGCGTCGACACATGTTCCCTCAGATTGACCTTTAAAGGTACCAAGGAGAAGACGCGTGGTCTCCTACTCAAGGCATCTATGACCACATTTTCCTTTCCCTTGATGTATGAAATACCAAAATCGTACTCACTCATAAACTCACTCCATCGCCTTTGCTTGGCATTCAGATCTCTTTGAGTGAAGAGATGTTTTAAACTTTGATGGTCCATTTTGAGCTCAAAGTTTCAGAGCTAGCATTACAACTGCCAACTCTAAATCATGAGTCACGTATAGCTCTTCATGTTTCTTCAACTTCCTTGACGCATAAGCTATCACTCCTCCATCTTGCATTAGCCCAGCCCCCAACCCTTTCTTCGAGGCATCTGTGCAGACTGTGAAGTCCTTTTCCATATTCAACACTTGTAGAATTGGCGCACTAGTTAGTAACCTCTTAAGCTCAATGAATGCACTATCACATTCTTCTGTCAATTCATACCTGACCCCCTTGCACTGCAAAGTGGTGATGGGTTTCACTATTTTGGAGAATCCTTCCACAAATATCTGATAATAACCTACTAGCCCCATGAAGCTTCTCACCTCATGGGCATTTTTCGGCACTAGCCACTCCATAATGGCCTTTACCTTTTTTGGGTCCACAAAGATTCCTTCATCGTAAATGATATGACCTAAATAGTGAATCTCTTTCTAGAAGAAGGAACACTTCGACAACTTCCCATACAATTTGTTCTCTCTAAGGCAGGACAACACTACACGTAAGTGTTCCTCATGTTCTCTTTCATTCTTGGAATAGATGAGGATGTCATCTAGAAAGACTTGTACAAAACAATATAAGTACTTCCAGAATATGTCGTTCATGAGGCTCATGAATACTGTTGGTGCATTGGTTAATCCGAAAGGTACTACGACAAAATCATAATGTCCAAACCGAGTTCGAAAGGCAGTTTTTGGGATATCGCCCTCCTTAATCCTTAACTGATGATACTCTGATCACAAATCGATCTTTGAGAATACCCTTTCTCCTTTCATTTGATCGAAGAGGTCATCTATTCACAGCATTGGGTACCTATTTTTCACTGTAGAATGATTCAAGTCCCTGTACTCTATACACAGTCGTAAGGATCCATCCTTCTTCTTTACAAATATTATTGGTACACCCCAAGGTGAAACAATGGGCCTTATTAGCTCTAAGTCCAGTAACTCTTTTAACTGCATTTGCAATTCACAAAGTTCCAGCGCTGTCATCCGATACGGAGTTTTGGAAATTGGTTCTGCACCAGGTTTTAGCTCAATAGTAAAATCAAGCTCCCTCTCAGGAGGTAACCCTGGTAACTCATTTGGAAAAAAATCCTTAAATTATGACAATAACGGGTACTGATCTAATGAGGGTCCCTTCCTTTCATTCATTGCTTCCACTACATATTGTCGACACCCTTGCCTCAAGCATCGCTTAACCTTCATAGTTGAGATAAAGCGTAATGACACCTTTCTCTGTACACCCTGTATCTCCATTGGCCTTCCTTCGTCGTCAACGCAAAACACCCTTTTTGCGGAACAATCTACCAAAGCTCGATGATATTCTAACCAATCCATTCCAATGATTAGGTCATACGCCCCGAGAGCAGTGATGTACACCTTTAACCTTGTAGTACACATTCCCAGGTCTACTATAAAATTATCAACACTAGGTCCTACCACTTGTTTCTCCCCCGAAGCCATCTCGACTTGTTTAAAGTCGTCATGCTCATAGGCTACCAACCCACTCTTTTCTAATGCAGATGGTGAAATGAAACTATTTGTCGCACCATAATAAAATAAAATCTTAACATTAATATGATTTAGCGTACCTGATGACTCCACCACCATGGATTGATGCTTGGCCTAGTGATTATTAACCGCTACATAAATATGGTGGCTACTACTTTCTCTCCCCATTAGGGCCTTTCCTTCTCTATGCACAAATCCTGATTGCAACTCTAGGCAGTCACGCTGGTAATGGGGTCCTCCGCACCCCCAATAGGTAACACAGATTGAACCTGCGCACTGTTATGTGACTGTCTCTTAAATGAGTTCCTTCCCCTGGAACCCCTGCCTCTACTAGCTGTTCCCTGAGATGGTCGTGGACTTGTCTGCGTCGTTGGTGAAGAACGAGATGCTACACTCGTTGCCATTGAAATCCCTGCGGCTACCGTCCTTGGTGTGACTCTATTACCATATGGATGTGGCCTTGAGCCCCCTCCCCTAGGAAATTTCCTAGGGGTCTTCCCTATGAATCCAGGGCTATGCAGAAAGGTCGGTCTCGTACCTCCAGTTAAGTTCATGTGTTCCTCTGCATAACGCACATTTTCCAAAGCTTCCCCTACTGAAGACGGTTTACACATCTGCACCATAGCTCTTATATTAGGGTTTAATCCATAGATGAAGTGCTCTGCCTGTCATTGGTCATTATCCATATATGAAACATATATGACCAATTCCATAAATTTGATATCATATTCTTATATAGTTATGTTTCCCTGTACTAAGGCATGAAACGCCCCTACCTGTTGTTCCTCATAGTAAGCTGGAAGAGATTTCCTTCAGAACCTTTCCTCAAAAAGTTCCCAAGATACTGTGTTTGGGGTAAGATGTAGTTTTCTTTCCAAGTTGCCCCACCAATTCAAGGCACTATATCTTAACTAAAAAAACACTATCTTCGCCTTTGAGTTGGACGCATAGTCCCTTAAGGCAAAACACCTTGTCATGCCTTCCAACCATGCTTCTGCGCATTCACTGGCGTGACCCCCGACAAACTATAGAAGTTTGATCTTTTGCAGTTCTCGAGTGATGTCTTCGGGTGGAGGTCCTCCCCTTGAATCCCTCGACGCTTCTGGATTACCCATTCCATATGGTGGGGGTTCCACTTCGGTCCCTGTTGGTTGTCACCCCTTTAGAGTCTCATTTATGACCTCCAAAGAGCGCAGTATGAGAGCTAGTTCAGGCGATGGTGGCGGTGGCGTTGGCAGTGTTGGTGGTGCCTACAACGATTCTCCCCTGCCTCGATTCCATTGAGTCCTAACCATCCTATATGATTTAACCTGCATCAACCAAAATTGTCAGGGTGAGTTCAAGGACGTTTCAAATTGGTGCTACTTAAACTAGAAAAGAGGGTTAGGCGTAAGTTTCTTTTACTTGTCTATAAACAAACATTAATCTCTTTAGGGGATTGGCTAGGTTAGGGTTAAAGCGTCTAAGATTGATTTCTTCGTCTAAGAAAACTATTGACTCCTTTGCTTGGTAGTTACACTGGCACTATACCCCACTCGCTAATTCCTCTAACTTACCCTCCTAGTGCGAATGAAGCCTCATCCCGCTTATCTTGTTCTAAGTCCTTATACTTTGTGTTTACAACTAAATAAGGTGGCTTCCATACAAATGTCAATGAAATGAGTCTAAGGTTATCCTTCAATGCTTGACTCGTGAACTTTCCTTGGCGCGTTGTACATATGCATTGAATTGTCTGTCTTGGTGGCTGCAGGTGCGAGTCTTGAGGATTGTAGAGTGGCTTTCAGGCATTGGAGCTTAGCGCTTGGCTTTGACTGGTGGAATGGAATGGAAGGACTTGACGATTGGCTCGATAAGTTGTGTGTAAGGTCTCGTGAGCTTGACACTTGGATAATCAGAGATTATTCTTCAGGGTAGTACCTTGCTACTATTGATAATTAAATTATTTATATGTGAATTTATTTTATAAAAGTGATATGTGTGGCACGTTGGTGTTTGGTCATTTATTAAGGCTTGGGCTTGGTGGTTGGTCATGGGTTCAAAACCCATATCATCCCCTTAAGTAACATTTTTCTTTTATAAATATGCAGTTTAAATTAATTAATTTAAATTTTGAAATCCCTAATTTAAAATAAAACCTAATTTATTTAATTTATCTAAACTATAGAATTGTTTATTATATATATATATATTTTAGATATAAGAATTTAATTAAAACATTTTTTTTTTTGATAAATAAATGAAATAGACAAATATATAAAAACTTACCTCACAGGCCTAGACCTCACATGTGATCCACGTGTTGCTCCTTATTTCCAGAAAATAATAAAAAAAGGTTATCATTTAAACCCTAAACGCCACCATTCCTTTCTCATTTGCTCGGTCATCTGGTGCTTTTGAAGGGAGAGGTTGAAGGAGAGAGTTTAGGCTTGGCCAAGGGTTCGGTTCCCTCCCTCAGCCTTAGTCACTAAGCTATGGCTCTCTCTCTCCTAATGGGTGTGGAGCCATGGGTTCTCCTGGGCACGGCTCTATGATGGCTTGTATATTGTTTTGATAGCATATATATATATATATATATATATTCCCATTTAATTTATTTGCAGAGTTTTATACCCAGTTATTTTTAATCTTCAAGAGCCCAAGGCTATCGTATGTGTTTGGCGCTAGTGCTTGGGCATTTTTTTTTTTTTTTGGTTTTGGACTGTTCTGGTGTGGATTTTTGGCTTGTTTTGAGTTGGGCTTGTGTTTGCTTGTGAGTTGATATGTGATTTGTTTTAGTGTTAGTGATCAACACTGGTGTGATGTCTTTGCTTGTGTTGTGGCTGGGTGCTAGTGCGCTTATGGGGAGGTCCGAGGTTCAAACACCATAGACTCAATAAAACTTAGCACAGGCCGTCCAACCGGCGCGCTATGCCTGGTGCTCATTTTTTTTTTTTTAAACTGGGGTTTGTGCACTGGCTTTGGCTCCTTCATGGACTCTTACTTTGGTGCCTTCCGTGGGTTGTCTTGCGTCTTGGCATGTGATGAGGCTTGCTGTATCGTGCTCTAGTCAATGGCTATCTTCTTTCACATATAGGTTTGGCTAGCTCGCGTGGGTGTTTCTCTCTCTTTTTTTTTTTTCATTTATTATTAAAATTTTGCAGTGCACATGCATAATTAAGATGCACAGTTCAATTATTAGTGCCCTCATAGGTTCCTCCTCATGGCTCAATGCTTGGTCTGCATGTTGATGGATGTTTAGTTGGCTAGGTGGAGCACTCTGGAGGGTTGGGTGCTTGGATTTATGTGTTGATTGTGGACTTTGCACAGGTCAGATATGTTGATGAGGGGTTGACATTCTTTCAAAAAATGCAGGGGTGAGATGTTGCTTTGTGGAATGCAGTGGTTGTGGGATATGCATAGAATGGGTGTCTTAGTGAGGCAATGAAGTGAGCCTGAGCCTAGGCATTAGAGTTTGGCGCTTGTGCGCTAGGTTTTTTATTTTTACTTTTATTTTTATTTTTGTTTATTATTAAAAAAAAAAAAATGTTTTGTGTTTGTGCAGGCACGGCTCCTCAGCCATGGCTGGGTGCTATGTTTAGGCTGTGTGTTGTGTTGGGTGCTTATATTGACAGCTCTTGGAGAAATCTGGGCTGGTTTTTACTAATTTTGACTAGTTCTATTGAACAAACCATAATTAACTGCAATTAGTCTAAAGTTTTCATTAATAATTACAATTCGTCCATAATCTTATACAATTTCATGATCATTAATGGCTTGCTACTTTGGAAAAAACCTATGTATTATGTAATCTTGAATAATTAAGGATAAAATACAAATATTAGTGAAATAAATTAGTCAAATTTCTCTTATCTGAGAGGAGAATCCCGATTACTAATTTGAAATAGAGCATATCAATAGTGAGCATAGGAGCTTGTAAGAATAGATTTTATGGGTTGGGTATAACTGACTTTATGTGTCTATTGAAATATAGTTCAGAAAAACAATCGCCTTGTAGTTGACCTTCGGAAATCGGTCGATTGGGTAGACTTTCATGCGATCATGGCACAACGCGATCATTTTGCTGGAATAAATTTCAATAAATGCATATAAAAAAAGACTTTGCAGCGGCAGGGTCTGCGTACGCAGAATTCGGTAGCACAAAGGTCATCGTATTAGTATTTGGTCCAAGGGAAAGTAGAAAGGCACAAATATATAGTGACACTGGAGGGTTAAATTGTAGTGTGAGTTTTGCAACATTTTCAACTCCTTTTCGAAGAAAGCTTAGCCAGGGAACTGAACATAGGGAGTACTCAACAATGCTGCATAAAGCCTTGGAGGGTGTTGTGATGTTAAATACATTTTCAAAAGCTACAGGTGATGTATTTTCCCTAGTGCTTTAAGTTGGCTGGCTATTTCAGTCTCATATCTATTATTTATATTTAAATCTAGTAGGTAAAAAAAATATTTAAATCTTGTTTTGAGCAGAGCAGAATTTATATATATTTGTTTTATTGTTTGTTACTTCCAATATGTAAAGATTATACTAATTTCAATTGAGCATATTGTTTATATATAGATATGTAAAAAAAATAAAAATTTGTGTTTTTGCCTCTACTTCCTTTACATTTTCAATATGTATATTATTTATATTTAAATTTGTGTTAAAAAAAAAAAATTGTGCTTGCCTTGTAGGTTAGGTGGAGCTGGAGTTGGAGCTTGGCCCTTAGGCCCAGATTTTCATCTAATTAGGGGTTTTAGGGTTTCACCATAACTAAATATAAGTGTTTAAATTCTGGGTGGGGTTTGTTTAAATTTATGGGTGGGTAGGTAGGCCCTTGGCTCCATATTTTGAACCAGGGCTCTGATACCATGTGTAGGGACCAGGAATTAACAAGCCTAATAAAATTCATACAACTACACATAAAATTTCAAACATAGAATTTCAACTTCAAACATACAATTTCTTCCAGTGCATAAATAATTCATTTATCTTCACATAAGCATACAATATTCAACAAAATTTAAAATTTATCTACAACATGAAAATAAATCACCAAATTCATAAATAAAATACCTCCTTCTGATGATAATTCCCACTGATATGGTTGTCCTTTCCCTGCTGCCTTGCCCAGCCTGATGCACTGACCAAACTCTGCCCAAACCGACTAACCTCCCAGCCAGCTAGGAGCAACTTGTCTAGCTCCCTAGCTCCAGGATACCGAAAGGAATCCTAGCCCCCATGCCCAAAAACCCTAGCAACTCAGTGCCCCCTGCAATGGTTCACCAAAACCCCCCAAAACCAAACTCCTCCAACCAGACAATATGCCACAGAACTATATGCCAAAGAAATATAGTGCTCCTCCAAAATGCTTCCTTCCCCAAAAAATAATCATCCCCCCCATTTCCCATAGGACTCTTCTGTCATATCCCCCCTTCACCGACTCTCCTCCCCTTCATTATTTTCCTTATCTCATCCTTTATTACCTTATCCGCCTTCTTTATTATATTATCCTTAATTTAATGCTTCATTTCCCCCCTGCATACGTAAAGTATTTAATTAAATAAATTAAAATTATTAAGCCCCTTTAATTCATTACACAACCTTTAATGAGTCAATTGATTAATAAATAAGTAATTAATTAATATTATTAATACTAATCATTGTTTAACTAAAACCATATTAGGACAATTAATTATCTAATTAATTTTACTTAATAGTCCCTATGCATCTATTTAACCAAGGTTGTTACACATATAGGAAACAAAATTATATCTGTATTAAAGAATGTGGAAGAAAGATACAACCAAATGCCTTGATATTGTCAGGTTCCTTCCAATAGTCCCTTGCTTCCCACACACTTCTTGCTCCAAGGATTCTAAGACCATGGATCTGATAGCTACTCACAATCTATGTTGATAAGGAAAATCTCAAAGCCAATATACAATCTCCAAAAACTCCAAGCTACAAAAACCAAGCTCAATCCAACTAACTTTCTCCATGAGAGCTCCTCTCCTTTTATAAGCTGAAGAGGATAAGGTGAGGAGGTTAGGATGGTCCCACTAAATCATGAAAGCGAGTAATATCCAAACCGTTTAGAGGCCACCTCACCATAGAAGCTTCTCCTTCTAGAAGCATAGAGAAGATGCTCGTTTTTCCCACATACAGGAATTTCCACACCCTAGCTATAGAGAAACCTGTGGAAGCTCTGCAACCTAGATATAGAGAAAGGTGCAGAAATCAGTCATTTCCACACCCTGTGTATAGAGAAGCCTGCAAAAATCCTCCTTAATAGGGTTTTTACAAAGGAAAATAAAACTTATTTTCTCAGGGAAAGTTCTTCTCGCTTCTTTCTTCATGAATTCATGCTATTGATCCTTCTAAAGACAAAGAATAGGTTTACATCATTAATGGTCATAAGGGTGACAAAAATAATATGTAACACCCATGTAACCCCTTACTACTATAACCATGAACCAATATAAATAATACAATTCATCACACCCAACTTCTAATGCCCATAATGTGTAACCTATGTAAATTGTCTAACCCTTCTACTCTCTATCCCCAAGTACATATAAACTTCATGAACTTAAAACATATAATCATAACACTTATCCCATATCTAATATAACTCATATATCCCTTAACCCATATAGACATATGTCTCTTTAACTTATATCACTATTAACCCCTAAATATTAATATTAATAACCCCTTTTATATTCAATCGTTATAAATTCCAAATCCCTTGTATAATATAATGCATAACCTATACAACCCTTAAACTAATAACCCAAAATCTTTAAAATTATTAACATATAACATGTATAACCCTATAAATCCTAATCCCTAACACTTAAAACCTCTTACTCCCAACACTTATAACCTCTAACTTCCATAATTGCTAATTCCTTTAACATTAGGCATTCAACATTTCACATTCAAAGTTTTACATGTGATCTTTATAAGAATTAAGCCATAAACCCTAGATCCTAACATGTATATAAACCATAATCACTAACCCCTATAATTCCTAACACATAATAAATCTAAACACTTAATATATTTAGTAATCATTATTACCCCTCAAACCTAACCCCTATAATCATTATTACTCATTGACCATAATTCCCATAATTCTTAACCTCTAACCTCTAAACCCTTATAATCATAGCTCGTGTAATATCTAATTACTATAACCATGAACCATATAACTAATACAATTCCTCGAACTTAACCCTTATAAATCATAACCCATATAACTCCTAATACCTATAATGTATATCCCATACAACCACTTTACCCCTAACCCCGATTACCTATAATATCTTTAAACTTAACATTTATAATTATAAAGCTAAACCCATATCACATATAACTCATATATCCCTTAACCCTTATAGACCATATCCACATCACTCCTAAACCCTAAATATTGAAACCCCTAATCCCTATAACAATTAACTATCATAAACTATATATCCCCTATCCCATATGAACCATAATATGTATAACCCTTAAAAACCATAACCCCTAATATTTGAAACCCTAAAATATAACATTTATAGCCCCTAATAATTGAACCATATAATATACAATACTATAAATCCTAATATTTTCCATAAACCATATAACCCTAACCCCTAATCCATAACCCATATATCATATTACGTTTATAATCCATACCAAATATAATGCTTATTATAATCATAATAGATATAATGAATAATCTTTATGACCCTTATAATGCTTACATATAAAATATTTCAACCTTAACCCTTATAATCCTTCACACCTAAAATTAAACCTTATATCCCTTATCCCTTAACACCAATCAAACCTAATATAATCCCTAACCAACACAATCATAACTATAAAACCTCACCACTATAACTCAAACATGAGACCCTTATAATATGAACACCTATCCATCAACCCTTTAACACCTAATATTAACATGTAATTTATACACTAACCGAATTACGCAATTAGTATTAAGACCATGGTCACCGATATGATCGATACCCCCATAGTTTGTATAAATAAAAAATTTCAATGAGAGGACGAGATCATTTTTATTGGAAATCTAACGGTTGTTATCGTTCTGACCAAAAGGTAGGGGGTCTGACATGTCGTCCAAGGCTCCAGGCTGGTGAGCTTCTCATGGATTCCAAATACCTAGAGCCCCCACCAAACCCTTGCACTACTCATCGAATATGTGTAGTGAGGGCTATGGTTATAAACCCATAGAAAGACTTATTCGTTATGCATGTGGGACTAAAAATTTGATGGGAAGTTTAATCACCACTATCCATCGTTCAATCCAACGACTATTGAGTCTTTGCTTTTGCAAATTACTTTTTATGATCAGACCAGTGGATCCTTCTCCCTTCCTGTACCATGTCCTTCGTTCTTATTCCTCATAGATCCTGGAACTCACCTTGAAGATGCAGTGGAATGGTAGACATGCCCGCATTGGAGTTGAGATGGCTCCACAAGTGGATTTAGCTCTCAAATTTCAAAACCATCATTGTCCTTATTTCTTTAATAGTTTTCCCAGAAGAACCAATCAAACTTCCATCTTGAGAACCTGCAATGAGAAGATGCATCATGTTTGGGCCTACATGCTGTGTTCCAAGTTTATCTTCAAAGATTTTGCTATTTGTGCTTCAATATCATTAGGAAACTGTGATTTCTCTTGATCTTCAAAATCTTACATACCAACATATAGTGAATACAACATTCTAAACTAATATTTCATCCCTTTTTCATGTATACAGATGACAACATTTTTTGTAAGTCAAAGGAATATGAATACATGAACTAATCGATCAGTTTTTGATGCCGAAGCATAGATTGGTGAGAGATTCTAGGGTAGAATTTTGATAGTAGCACCTGAATAATTCCTTATGTATTTAATAGTTTTCCCAGAAGAGCCAATCACTGCTTGGGTGGAGGCACATTAGGTGTTAAAGGAGAAAGTATTTGAGGTAATTTTGGAGGTCTGGCATGGGGAACACATTTAGGAGGGAAGGGTTTCCTAAGAGAGTCTTTAAGTTTTACAAATTATCTAAGGATTTACTCTTCAAGTTGTCACATGTAGGGAATGCGTTCATCACACATCCTACATGAGGTGGAAGGTTGAATGTTTAACTGTTTTGAAGAAGAGTGTGTGTTTGTATGATACCCTTTGCTAGGGGTAGAAGGGATATGTGCCATGTTGGAGGGAAGTGGTGAGTATCCTACATGGTTAACTTGGATAATGTAGTAATAATTGGAAGGATCCCTATGTTATAAGGCTTGGTAGGAATTTTGTTATGATTGATTAGACAAGTACTAGGAGGCATGTTAATGACATTTATTTGAATGAGGTGAGAGATTTTGGACATGTGTTGAGGGGAGATTTGGTCGATACTAAGATCAAATGAGATAGGGAATAAAAAAATTTATGTCTCAAGGGAAAGCAACCCAATAGCATGGAAGAGTTGGAATATCGAGATTTTTTGCTAATTAGAGTGTGCATTTCCAAATTAGGATTTCAAAGAATGCATGTTGATAAAGAAAAATCAGGAGGCTTTACAAAGAGATGTTTAAGATGCATAGATGATTCCAAAACTATAGGCTATGAAATGTGACTAACAAATTGGTATCTTGAGACGAAGACCAAGGTAGTGGTGGTTATCCCTAACTATGGAAAATTCATCTCATGTAAGGTCATACTTGAGATAATGAACCAGGAAAAACTATGCCATTGATAGAGTGACCAAAGAAATATGTGAAGGGAGATGGGTCTCTTCTTCAGTGTTTGATGGACAAGGGAAAATAGAGAAAGAAAGAGAACATGAGCACAAGAAGCTAGGAGAGGAGAAGAGAATATCAAATATGGAAGGCATTACCTTAAGAGATTCAAGGTAAGGGAATAAATAGAAGGATATAAGAGTTAGGTTCTCTAGAAAGGTTTAGAAGAGGTCCACCCTTTAGGAAAGGATGGATGAGAGGAAGAGAGAGGGGTCTTTAAGGTGAATCACTCATCACAATGACGGTGCTCTATAGAAATCTAGGTCTCTAATTTTTGAGACTTTATGTTGAGGCAACCTATGAGGTAAGAGTGGGTTTAAGGGGAATCTAGAGGTACATCACCCAATTCTTGTGTCAGAGGGAGTGACTTGATGGTTTTTTATGTTGACCTAGGTTCAAGAGGAGGAGTAATTTTAGTAGGTTGAGGAAGGATATCTTGTCTTAAAGAAGTGTTGAGTTGAGATGCATCATATTGTTTAGGAGAAGTGCACTATCAAGTCATATAAACTTGGACCAAGGGAGCTCATGAGCCTTGTTGGGAAGAAGAAGAGTTATTTTGTTGAAGGACTAGACATTCATTCGATTTGTGAGTGTTTAGATTATGATAATTGCACCATTTCTTTGATTTATAGAAAAGGTTAGCATCCATGCTTATGTGATTAGTTCTAGGAGAACTTATATGAGGAGGCGGAGACCTATTTGTCTTATACTATTTGGGTGAAGGCACATTAGGTGATAAAGGAGAAATCATTTGAGGTAAGGTTGGAGGTCTGGCATGGGGAACACATTGAAGAGGGAAGGGTTTCTTAAGAGAGTCTTTAAGTTTTACAAATTATCTGAGAATTTAATATTCAAGTTGTCACATGTAGGGCATGCATTCATTGTTGATAACGAGAGGGGGGTGAATCAATATCAAGTACAATTTAGAAAAGTTTTCAACTTATAATTCAACCATTCAATTATATCCAATGAGCAATGAACAATAGTATAAGAGTTACACCAATACACCACAATACACCATGCACAATATATGAGAAATAATCAATAGTTATTGTTCAAGGAAAGTAATGACTTCCAAAGGTAGCTACAGCTTCCAAATATAAAGGGAGGGATAAACCTCCAAAAGGAAGAGACAATCCTCCAATATCAAGAGAGGGTTGACCTCTCCATACTTTCCCTTTCCTCCCACCCAAGAATATATGAGAGATAATAAAACTTTACACTAAATCATGACCATCAACCAACCTTTACAAAGAACCTGATAATGCTTCCTGAGACTTCTTCAACTTCTATAATTATTCAATTGTTGGAATACTCTGACCGTGTAGATAATATTACTCAATGTATTATATGAAACTCCTCCAAGTTTCACTCCTTGAATCCTCCCCAAAAACAAGTTATAGAGAGAATGGTAGACTTTACTCAATTCTGGTTTATTCAGGAGAGTGAACTTGTACATAATGCCCCACGCTCAATATTTAACATCAGATTTTGAAACTCACACACAAGAAACTATAGTCTATATTGTTTCAAATTAAATTGGTCTCACTTCATTTTTATTCTCTATGAATAAGTTAAGATTGTTTTACCCGGAACACTTGTTTATTGACTAGCTTCAAGACTAGTCAAAAACCCTATCTTCCACAGAGTGTATCTCCAAATTTATAGCGAATAAAGAGATAATTTTTTTACAATAGGTACCTTGATATGTCTTATCACTAAAATTTCAATTTCACCATCTGAATCATTATACAAAAAACTTTATAGAGAAAATGGTAAGATGACCTGTAAATAACATACCTTAGAACACATCAGCAAAAGACTTCATCCTCCCTTGAAATCTGACCTTCTTTACTTCTGATTACCTATGAAATTTGACTTCTGTATAAAATGAATGTATAATTTTATGTAATTATACCATTTATGTCACTTCCTTTTAACATTAGGGCCGACCTGGAGCTTTCTTATTTTGTAATTATTTTCTTTAATTATCTTCAGGGTCGACCTGTACTTCCTTCTTCATTTCACTTTGACATCTTCAAAAATTCATTTCTCCTTGGCCATGAGGATCCACGTAACATGCCACATACCACCAGAAACAACATGATGTATACTATCCATCCATGGGTGTTGTATATTTATGTGCATTGTCCTTCATGTCCAAATACCTTCATCAATCTTGTGGTCAAAAACCAATGACTAGAGTTGATACAATGACAACAACCAATCTTCCAACAATATCCCCCTTTGTCACTGATGAAAACACTCATGCTCCCCCTGTCATCATGATCCCAATTTCTCTCCCTATTTGACATTAATGAAAAAGGGTAGGGCACCTCCCCCTGATTTCAATGGCATAAGGTGATCTTCTTCTTTGGAGATGCTCCCCTTGAACATGTGGCACTCAATAATAATTCATCCTTGTTTTTGGTGTTTGAGACTTTTTCTTCCTTGGAATCCTTTTGTGTGGCTTTTGTATTCTCTCTCTTCTTCATGTCTAGGATGTATATGTTTTTCGGTCTTCTTGTTTCAGTTGCAACCAATATTCTTGATTTATTTTCTCTGATTTTACATTTTCTAGAGTCAAACGTAAGCGTGTATCCTTGATCACACATTTTACTAACACTGAGTAGATTATGCTTGAAGTCTTCAACCAATAGGACATTCTTTGCTTTTACATTTTTTCTTCCAAGCTATACTACACCTTCTCCAAGTAGTTTGGAAGATGAGTCATCTCCAAATGTAACATTGCCACCCTTTCTCTTCAAGTTGATGAATTTGTCTTGATCCCCAGTCACGTGTGAAGAAAATCCACTGTCTATGTACCATTCATCTTCTTCTTTACACTCTTCAACATTCAATGTTATTCGATAATATTCATTGTTTGGAATCTCTTTCCTTCTCCATACTGTGGTTGGCATAGGGACATCTTCATTCATATATCTGCAATCTCATGCTTTGTGACCAAGATAATTACATTTGTAGCATACAATATTTTTGTCCATCAATGGGGAAAATGAATTATAACTTATTTTGACAAATCCATGATTATTTCCATATATTTTATTTACACCATTCATGTTTCTTTTGTAGTTTGTTTCTTTTATTTACTTCAGCCCTACAAGTAGGCATTGAGAGAATGAAACAATAGTGAATGGGTGACCCACAATGGGGGTATAAATCTCTTATTTATACATGAGCTAGCACATCAAATGGATGTTTCTATTGCAACAATAAGCTCTACTTGTAAAACTCAGAAATATGATTAATCTTTACACAATATTAATTATCTTTACATGGTGGGGCCAATTTGTACCCTTTACAATACAAATTAGGGTTTTATCAAAGTCTTACTCTTTGAAAATATAGCAATGGATCTCACACATCCTCTAGTGCTCTACCACTAGGGACACATCCACCTATGCTCAGCCACAGGGACGCCACTCTCAACAAATCAACTCAACTAAGTCCATAGAAGTACTATATGGATAGCCATCTCAAGTTGACTCAACTAAGTCCATAGGATTCCAACACGAGACAATCTCAAGTCATATCAACTCAATCCAGAGGAGCACAACAAGAGACCACACATGTCTTCTCAACTTAGTCCATAGGATTATGACTCACCCATCACATGAAAATTCTCACAAATCTTCTCAACTCAGTCTAGAGGAGAATGACCTGGAGAATGTCTCATGAAGCCGCAATCATAAACACTTATAAGGTGTTGAAAAAGATTGATACTATGGAATACAATTTGGATTTTCCTACATTATCACAAGTACACCCAGTTTTCCATGTTTCATACTTAAAGAAGGTTATAGGTGACAAGATCCTAGTTCAAACTATATATCTAGAACTTGACGAGGAAAGAAACATCATATTGGATCCTGAAGCTATTGTTAACACATGAATTCACCAGCTAAGGAATAGACCTATTTCATAGTATCTCATTAAGTGGAGGAAACTACCTATTGAAGATTCCACTTGGAAAGATGAGGATTTTATACAGAAGTATCCATAATTACTCAAGTGTTGCAGACAACACTTGTCTGAAGGGTAGGGGCCTGTTAAGCCCTAAATAGTGGCACATTACCCCTTAATTGGGGAATATTACATTAGTAATGTTATTTTATTTATGTCGGCTTGGGTCCATTAGTTGTAATTGTAATTCATAGTCTCATATATCTACCAAGGAGGCCTTTTCATTTGGAAACATCTTGTATTTGGAAATTTATGTGGTGTATAAGAAGGTTTCCCCCTCGAAGAGTCTTAATATATAAAATTATCTCTTTTTCAAGGTGTTGAGTACTTATTCTGAGGTTTTTTTATGCTATTTTGATATTTTCTTCTTAACACCATAGGCATGTAAAATACTAGAACTTCCTGGGTGGTCACCCATCCTAGTAATACTCTAGCTCGAGCATGCTTAATTGTGGAGTTCTAATGGGATCCAATATATTAATGTTATGTTGTAGGCATGTACATAAGATCATTACATGATTTCTGTAATTAAAAAATGAAGATGGTATTACATTCCATTTCCCATCAAATGGGTGAATATCATGGTTTATCAAAACCATAGACTCGAAATGTTGATTCAGTGGAAAAGGTGGTTGGCCACCAAGATCCACCTGGATCATCATCCCTATAGAATACCAAAGGTAGTTCTGACTATTATACCGACAAAACAATGTCTCAAAGTAATCTCTCATACTGAACAGTTTAACGTCTTCACAACCTGGTTAGAAAAGAATTATAGTGCAACCACTGCAACCTTGACCCAAGACCCTTCTGAAGCAAATCAACAAGATTGTAGAAGAGCACCAAGATATTCCTACTGCACCTACGGGGGTGGCTCCACACTGCCCATTCAAACCAAGTTATGATAAATCCCTTCATTTTATTCATACTGCATATTCACCGACAACAGATTCCTCTCACAATCCAAAAATTCATGTAGTCATATTGGTTAAACAAATCCAATCCCTCCAACAATAGGTTCATAACAACCTTCAACAACCTAAGCAGGACAACTTCTTCAACAAGGAAAGCAACTCACCAAGGTTAAAATTCAACAAAATATTCCTCGATAACTTCACGCAATGGAGACCATTGATTCCTAAAGGAAAAGGATTGATCTAAGAGAAAATCAATGGCCACCCACCTGTTCCATTAGCTCAAAATAGAGGTTTCCATATTGGTAGTTTTTCTACAGCTTTTAGGGTCCTAAACTTCCAGTTTCTATACATTCTCTCATTAATAATATTTTTTCATTGTTGTATCTCTATTTTTAATCCCATATCTATATATATTTGATTGGTATACCTCTTCCTTCATTTATTTCTCAAAATAATCCGGATCATCAAAGTTTTGGTTTGTCAGAAACTCTAACCAATGTTTTTTGTTCAAATGTTGGCTAGAGTTTATGTTGGAAAAAGGGACTTTGATAGAGAAGAAATTTGACCAATTTCATTTATTTGTGTCTTCATTTAGAGTTATTTTTAGTGAGAGTTTGTGTTAGTGATAGTTCCAAGGAAATTTCCTAAATAGTTATTTTGACTAGGAAACTATGACCAATGAACTATGATCCTCTTGTTCCCTCATTGATTCAAGTTCCTATATTGATATTGGTTCTCCTCGATTAGATATAATTTTGATCATATTATTGAGCACAAATTTATACTGAGAGGGGGGTTGAGTCAGTATAAGACAATATTTTACTTTTTCAAACATTCATCAACTATAAGAAAACAATCACATATGAGATCTATTAACTGCAGAACAAAAAACACAAGATTTATGTGGAAACCCTTTCTTGAGAAAACCACATGACTTATCTTTATAGTTATTTCTAGGTATCAACCTACTATTAAAAATATTTGTAGGAACCAACCTACTAGAGACACCAGCCCCCACTGATATAAATCCTAGTAGGAACCAACATACTCTTACATAACTTCCTAAACAATAATCTACTAGAGACACCAATCCCCACCACTAAGAACTAAATTAGAAAGAGACACCAATATCTTTGTTTTAGTGGAACCAACCTACTCTTACAGATCTCCATAGACACTTATCTATTGGAGACACCAATCCCTACTGCTAAGAGACATTAATATGTTTTTGTGAGCTACACCAACCTTTATCTAGTCTACTTCCTACTTATACCTTAACCGGGTCTACTTGCTACTTTTTCCCTCACCAGGTCGACTCAATGCTTCTTCCTTCACCAAGTCTGCTCACTACTTCTGCCTTTACTAGGTCTGACCAAAATTTGAATTTCTGAATGGTAACTTTCCCAAATATTGTTTTTTTGGGCCTCTTCCGAAGAATGAACTTGTACAAAATTCCACATATCCAATTTTGAAATTTTTACCCGAGGTACTTATGTATGTCTCCTCTACTCTTTGAAATTTTCAATCTGATGAGTCCCAGAAAGGAATTTATAGTGAAAATATCAAACTGGTCTGTTTAAAATTGATTTTGGGAGCATATATAAACCCTAACTTCCATAGATCATATCATAGAAAGTTCAACAAAGCGATATCTTGAATTTTTAACTGAGGTACTTATTTATGTCTCCTTTGTTCTTTGTAATTTTTACATTCTAAAGATTCCCATAAAAGAAGTTATAGTGAAAATGTCAAACTAAATTGTTTGAAAATGATTTCAAGAGCATTTAGGAACCCTAAATTTCACAGAGCATATCTCTGAAAGTACAATGATCCAACATATGAAATTTTTACCACTTGTAGCCAGAGATATCTCTACCATTGTGAAAAAATTTCAAGGTCTGAAACGTCCTAGAAAATATGTTATAGCGAAAGTTCCAAGCTGACATGTTTGAAACTAATTTCAGTAGCATTCAAGAAACCTAGCTTCCATAGGGCATATCGCTGAAATTATAACAAATCAACATATGAAATTTTTATCACATGTACACAAATATATCTCCCTCTTTATTTTAATTTTCCAAATACCATGGGAAAATACCCAAACCCAAGGGCTTGAAGCCACTATTTCACTTTTTTCTTTATCATGTGCACCTCTTTTTTAATACACTTCTAAACATGTATATAAATCAATGTTGGAAATGTTGTGTGTATTTTAATGTCGTAATATGACAATAATGACAACAACAAAATTAATCATTTAACATCAATGACAATAATTCCAACAATCCCCCCCTTTTTCATTGATGACAATCTTGCAACGAAAGACGTAGTCCATCAAAAATATAAATAGTTCTCCCTATGTCTATAAATATCCTAGGAATAGAAAGTATTCTCCCCTCGTTTGCCAGTCTCCCATTTTGACATCAATGTAAAACGGATGCTCCCCCTAAACTTGTGCTTCTCCTTAAGTAGTTAGTTTCTAGATGAGATGGATATTACACAAACACGGTAAAACAACACTCCTGAAGAAGTATAAACAATATAAAAAACAATGAAAGATACTCAATTTTTGTCAATCCAAGAAGTTTATGTATCCAACATAAGCAGTAGTACATCTACAACAACAGTCAAACATGGTTTGGTCAGTCTCAACAAATCCAATTTAATTCATAAGAAATAGTCAAGTCAACAAGAATATATCGGTTGGGTTTGCATATCATGAACTTCAAGTACTCCCCCCGTGAGGGATCTATAAGTAGAAAAAATAGTTCTTATTGAAATTTCCAGTCGAGGGTTAACCTAGTCTAAACTTAGTTGATGAACACTTAGTTGGCGAACACTTAGTTGAAACTCTAGTCGACTATCATATCAGGTTGATCCTTGGTCGACCACTTCCAATGAAAACATTAGTGAGTAAGATGAACATTGAATGATTATAAAACCAATGAGACACAATGATATGAAGTCCTCATACATATGGTCAAATGATTCCATGACAATCCATCAATCCAACCACAATTTATCCTAGTAGTCAACAATGACCCAAAATTATGTCTTTCACGTCTTTTCTACAAATATATGAAAGCTTGATTGACATTCCTTCTATTTTTATGTTGATGTTGATGATAGGACATATTTTTGTGTTGGTTGATCAGAGGAAGTAGGATTAGGGACAAGTTCACTTACAAGCATAGAACAACCCGACATATCAACAAAAATTCCATCTGTAACATCATGCTCAAATTATGGCATGTAAGAAGAATGCAAATCATCAATCTATTCAAAACAATCAATAGTAGGTTGTTCTTATGGAAAGCTAGTCTGGATTTCTCCTACAACAAATAGAACTTTATTAGTTGTAGCAAGGATAGGTGTAGGTAGGGAGGCAATAAACAAAAATCATCAACGAGAGAAGATTATTGGAAATAAATATGCAGGATTTGAAACCAGAAGAATAATACTTTCACCAGAACAACCAGAACTAGAATTGTTATCTACAATTGAACCAAGACGTTTTGAAGAGGCTAGAAAAGATGAACACTAGATCAAGTATATGGATGAAGAATTGAATCAGATAGAGAATAATGACACATGGGAACTGGTTCCAAGACCAAAGAAACAAAACATGATTGGTACAAAATGAGTTTTCCGAAACAAACTGAATGAGGATGGACATGTAACCAAAAACAAAGCAAGGTTAGTATGCAAAGGTTACACTCAGATTGAAGGTATAGATTTTGAAGAAAAAATTTCCCCAATTTTTAGTATGGAAGCAATCAGAGTGATATTAGCCTATGCATGTTTCAAAATAATCATGGTATATCAGAAGGATGTTAATTCATCTTTTCTTAATGGAGAATTAGAAGAATAAGTCTACATAGAACAACCAAAAGGATATCTACTATCAGAAAGGGGATATTATGTTTGAATACTGAAAAAAGCGATGTATGGACTCAAGCAGGCCCCTAGATCATGGTATTCAAGATTTGACAAGTATCTGCAACAAAACGGATTTAGGAAGGGAAATGAAAACACCAATATCGACATAAAAGTGGATCGAGACAATACATTGATCATCGAAGTTTATGTAGATTATATCATCTTCAGAAGTGATGATGATATGATGAGTCAGAAGTTTGCCAGAGATATGCAAAATGAGTTTGAAATCTCTTTTCTTGGTGAGTTAATTTTTTTTTGGGATTATATATATGTCAATGCGATAAAGGTATTTTCATCTCTCAGACCAAGTATATCATAGAAATTCTAAATAAGTTTGGAATGGAATATTGCAAACCCGTGAGTACTCTTGTGTAGACTAGTTGCAAGTTAAGAAAGGATGATGATTCTAAAGATACAGATCATAGACTCTATATATCAATGATTGGAAACATACTCTATGTGACAGAGTCAATGCAAATGTGATGCAAGGATTTGTACAAGTTGTGATATTTCAACCAACATCGAAAGAAACACAGGTTATGGAAGTAAAGAGAGTATTCAGATATCTCAAAGCAACATAAGAGTTTGTATTATGGTATCCAAAAGGGAAAGAACTATCTTTAGTCACCTACATAAATGTAGATTGGGTAGGAAACATTCATGATAAAATAAGTACAAGTGGAGAAAATTTCTACTTGGGTGAGTGTATGGTATCATGGTTAAGTAAGAAGAAATCATCAATATCATTTTCTACAATAGAAGAAAAATACATTGCCACAACAATGTGTTGTACTCAGGTTCTCTGGATGAAACAAAATTTGTAGGACATACAAGTGGACTATGTTTATCCCATTTTAACACTTTGTGATAACACAAGTTCCATCCGTATCTCCAATAATCTAGTGATTTATTCCAAGACAAAAAAAATTAAGATCAAGTATCACTTTCTATGGGAACAAGCTACAAAGAAGAACATAAAGCTAGAGTACATTAGGACAAAAGAGAAGATTGTAGATATCTTCACCAAACCTGTTGCAATAGATAATTTGAGTACATTCGACAAAAACTTGGAGTATTTTCTTCCCCTCAGTGATCAACACGACATCAAACATAGATAGACAAGGGGAAAGAAGTACAAGACTTGAAGAATACAAGTAAAGAATATTTTTAATGATTTTCATATACATAAGAGATTTACATGAGGAAGCACCATGAACAGAAAGAAGAGGCTTGTATACAAGGGGATAAGACCCAAGGAGAATGACCCTTTGTCATTGATTTCAAAGGGGGAGAGAGAAAACATAAGCATGGAAACAAAGAGAAAGAACATATGCATGAAGATAGGGGGAGCTTTGTTCATAGGAGGAACGACAGTCACAGGGGGAGCATGAGAAAGAGAATGAGTGTTCCCATGCCGTTAGTGTTTCCATGTATTCCAAAAAGGGATATTTTTGAAAGATCTATTTTCATTGATGTCAGTCCTTGAATAAGCTCGGTATCCCCAAAGTTATGGTTATGGAACCTGAAGATGATCAAGTAAAAATTTCATGAAGGAAAATGTAAATGTAGGTAACTCACTCATGGACGGATAGTCCTTGTTGTTCCATTTTTGGTGATAGGTGGTACACCATGTAGTTCCTGATGATTGAGAAGTTATGGACTTGTGAAGTTAGAAGCCTTGAATAATGGTCAAGAAGCCCCTATTTGTTTACAATTCTTATTGAAAGGCTAAAGTGGTTGTAACAAGAAAGTTAATAATCCCCTAAGTTTAAGGAAAGATGTTATCTAGAAAAAGTATAAATACCCCTCAAGGAGTCTTTCATAAGTATAATTCACACACATATATATTGATTGTATATATTTTGAAGACCTTTTGATCTATTGGAGATATCTAAGGTTGATTCTGAGGTAGAAATTTTGAAGTTGCGAAGGAAGATTGAAGGTGGAAGTCTCAGAGTTGCAGCAAAAGTGAGTAACCCTAGATTTTGAGGTATTTTCAGGTTACATGTTAAAAGAGTGTGGATGTACACAGGCTACAAAGGAGAAAAGTGTGGATATCCATGGGTAGTAGAGGAGGAAGTTGCAGATCTATGAAAATCTCATGAAATATTGTGTAATGCTAATACCAAGTCCTTGAAGACAGAAGTAAGTCTACATGTTAGATATACTATGTGTCAAATCAGCTACAGAGGAATTAGTATGCTTATGTTCTTGTTGTGTTTGGTTATGGTATAATACATGCTTTAGGTATGTTTCATTTGGCATATGATTAAGGAACATCTTTGTTACATGGTTTATAGAGGTATATTCATGTATCTGGTTATGATATGATTGTTATGGTTCAACCTTGAGATGTGGATGTATGGTTAAGGTATACACTTCATGTATAGTGGCATATGCATGGGGCACATGCTTTGGTTCTATGAAGCTCTTCATTTATGATATGGTATAGTTCTATACATGATTTATTCTATGGTATATGGTACTAGTTTTATATGTGATTGATCTTCTAGTACATGGTACATGATTTGATTATGGTATGGTTTATACATTGATGCACATGTTGGTACATAGTTGATGGATGATATGTAACACACCCAACCCCTTAAAAGGATGTTTAAAGAATGGGGCATCAAAATTTCACTTTCTTAAAATGTCCTAGATCCTCTGTCCGAGGTGTTCATCCTCTTCTGCTCTTCAAGAGATTTCCAACCACTAAGACCATGCTCCAACCCAAGCTCTAGATCAAAAGTTATTCCCATTCAAATTTTGCGAACCTCATTGGGTTAAGCCTACGTAGCACGCACATAGATCCACCTTACATATACAGTCTCCAAGTTCATACATCCACGATGGAAATTCCATCAACCGTCCAATCCAACGACGGTGCTTTCTCCCCATTACACACTTAAGAAAGAGGATAGTTCAACATTCACGGGTTTCATGGTGTAATTTACTCCCTCCTCCTAGAGTGGTCAGTGTCGGGTTGACCACGACCTAGGTCTAGCGGATGACAGTTGGAAGAAGACAAGGGTGACACATGTCACACCTACGATGAGTCCACGCCACCCCCCCCCCCCCCCCCCCTTGGGTTATGTCGACATACCATGTCACTCTAGCCTTCTGTGCTCTGACAATGTTTTGGAGAGGTCAAACCTCCCAGAGTATAACTCTGTTGAAGTATTTGACAATATCCTTTCACTAGGCTTGATCTGATAATTGAAAAAGGTTCTGAAGGACCCCTAGATCAACGACTCACAACGCTTTACAGCTCTAACATTCAGAGGTTTTGTGTCTCGACCCCGACCACCCAAGTTGAGCCACTCTACTCCAGAGAACTCTCACTTTCTCTCTATGGAACATATTGTAACATACCCAACATCCAACTGAGCTATGCCACATAAATTTTTCGAACTGCATGAAATTAAAATATATACACACAAAGCTCTTGCGGAAACATATATATAAAACATAAACAGAAAAATACATTTGTAAATACACAGGTTCACACCGAAATAATAGTAAACATATACAATCAGAGTATACAGGAAATTCCCATAAAAATAACTACAGTTATAATCGCACATATGATAACTCATAAAAATAAGCACGTAAATAGCAATGCAGCACGTAAATTTATCACACAATTGACACTTATCTTTGTAAGAATGTCACCAAATACATGCAGAACTTCCATGAACCTACCAACCTTAGACAACATTGTTCATTACGCTCAACAGTGAGTCACCCCCGATCTGGGACCAAACTCCACGCAGGTAAAGGGATTCCTATCCACGCTAAAGGCTCATAGACAACAAGAAAGACTATGTCAGAGGTGCCTACTCAAACTAACAGCCTACAATCCCTCATTCCCCACATGCCTATCCCACCCAAGGAAGTGTTCCCTTCTCTACTCAATATTCCTTCGACTGCCCCACTTCCCTTCCAGGGCTTCAACAATAGGATGAACAGGAAGTCTCAGAGCACTGTAGTTGCAGTTTAGCACCTTCCGGAAATCAATTCCCAACAATTATCTCAACCAGAGAGAAATTGCTCACGGGCCTGACAACCCGCCTCTTCAATATCCCGTGGGCTTAACAACCTACTTCTTCAGACCAGCTCCCAATATAGCCAGCTATGCCAAAACAGAATAGCTATGGATACAGGTTCATGTACAGTCATGAAGATACGAAAGATAGCTCAATGGGTGTGTGAATGCTCATCTATGATTGACTAGATGACTGAATGATGGGAAAAGATGGGAAAATGAACTAATTCCCAACAATATGTATGCATGTTCCCAACTTGACACTTGTCATGTTGGGAGCTACTTTGGCCCACTTGTCCCCAACTTTGGAACTTAGGATAAAATAATTATCCATACTTTATGATTTAAGAAATATTACTATAATGTTGCTTTTTGGCTTAAGCTCCCTAGCTTATCCCTTTTCTTAACTTTTAGCCCTACCCCTTTCCCTAACTAGTGGATTTTATTCCACCATACTCTTTTATCGTGGTCGGTATGCGCACAACGATTTATCTTATATTAATTCTGAGATATATACAAAAGTAGGCGCACTAGCCTTTAACATCTAGGCTCTCTGGCCTAATCAAAACATAAACATACTAGCTTATAATAATTGTCTCACCAACCTATAAAACGCATCATATACACAAAAGCTCCCTGGCCTCTACATCTCGTGCACTTAAGTTATTGCGCGTGGTATCCAAGCATGTGCACACTTCATCATTTTATTGCGCAGTACATGCACGAACTATGTCATGAAATGTGCATACAAAAATGATATCAAAACAACTCACCAACTTAAGTACATTTTCATTTACATTTACAATTGGGCTAGGCCTTAGGGATATTTCAATCCCCTCCCCTTATTTATGCATTGTCCTCATTGCATCATGTACCCGTATACAACAAAATTTCAAAAATCCTCAAAAAGATGCGGGTATTGTGCCCGCATTGCATCCTCATGCTCCCAAGTAGTGTCCTTAGGACTGTACCAGTTCCATTGGACCTTAACAAGCCCTATGGATTGATTCCATAGCTGTTTGATTTTTCGGTCCAGAATGCGTACCAGATACACTTAGAAAGCGCCTTCTTGCTCCACCTGAATCACATTCCAATCAATAACATGATTAGCATCAGGTATATATTTCTTGATCAAAGATACATGGAATACATTATGAACAGACATATATGCAGGAAATGTAATCATATAAGCTACTGGACCAATCCTCTTTAGGATTTTGAATGGCCCACAATAGCGAGCTGCCAACTTTGAACAATTTCCCAACTTAAGGGAACTTCTGTTGGCTTTCACCTTCAAAAATACATGGTCACCCACTTTAAATTCCTTGTGAGTTCTTCCCTTATTAGCATAGCTTTTCTGCCTGTCTTGGGAAACCTTTAAATTTTGTTTTATTTTAATCGTTTGCTCCTCCATTTCCCTGAGAAAATATGGCCCAACCACTGCTCTATCTGTTGGGTTATCCCAGCTTACTAGTGTGTTGCACTTTCTTCCATAAAGTGCCTAAAATGGTCTCATCTTTAGAGATGCTTGGTACCCATTGTTATAAGAAAAATCCACCAAGTGTAGGTAGTCTTCCCATTTTGATGGTTTATCCATCACATACATCCTCAACATATCTTCAATCACTTGATTCACGCTCTCTATTTTTCCATCCGATTCTGGATGATACGCTGTACTAAAATTCAAATTTGTTCCAAATCCATTAAATAATCCCTTCCAAAATTTTGAGGTAAATTTTGGATCTCTGTCAGACACAATTGTCTTGGTTATTCCATATAATCTAGCAATTTCCTTCATATAAACATCAAAAATGTTGGCTTCCTTGTGAGTGAGCTTAACTGGAACAAAATGGGTAGCTTTAGTAAGCTTATCCACCACTACCATGATAGAGTCATGTTGCTTTCTTGTTCTGGGAAGTTTGGTGATGAAATCCGTTGTTATAACTTCCCATTTTCACTCAGGAATGGGTAATGGTTGTAGAAAACTAGTTGGGTGTCTATGCTCTTCCTTTACCTTTTGGCATTCCAAACATTTTGCAATAAAATCAACAATCTCTTTCTTCATGCCTGGCCAATAGTATTGGATCTTGACAGCTGGAATAGTTTTCTGATAACCTGGGTGTCCATCATAAGGTACATTATGCATTTCTCCCAATATCATAATTTTCAATTCCTGAGAATTTGGTACATAAATTATGCCCCTGTACATGAGAATTTCATCACTATCTAGCTTATATTCCTCAATTTTTTGCTGCAAATTACCTTGTTGTAATTTTTCCACTAATTTCTTGTATTGCAAATCTGATTTGGTAGCCTCTAAAATTTTTGGTTTTAAATATGATTGGTACATGCTAATGGTTGTAGCATGCATTTCATGTACTCTTACATTGAGTGCATCAGCCACTTTTTTCTCTTTCCCCTTGATATGCTTTATATCAAAGTCATATTCACTTAGAAATTCTAACCATCTTCTTTTCCTGACATTTAGAGTTGGTTGATCAAATAAATATTTCAGACCATTATGGTTTGTTCTTATCTCAAACCTTTCCCCCATGAGGTAGTGTCTCCATTTCCACGATGCATGCACTATGGCTGCAAAATCCAAATCGTGAGTGGCATAATGTCTTTCATGCTCCTTCAACTTCCTTGATTCATAACATATAACAAACCCATTTTGAGTGAGGACTCCACCAAGTCCTTCTTTACATGCATCTGTGCATACAATGAAGTCTTCATTTGTGTCTGCAATCCTTAGTATTGGAGTAGTTGTTAATAATTTCTTCAAGTGTTGGAAACTATTTTCACAATCCACTGTCCACTGAAATTTCACACCCTTTCTTTGCAAGGAAGTGATTGGGTGTGCAATATTTGAGAATCTTTCAATAAATCTCCTATAGTAGCCTACAAGGCCCATGAATGATCTAACCTCTGTCACATTCTTTGGTGCTGACCATTCTCTAATGGCTTCTATCTTCTCAAGATCCACTGTTATCCCATCCTTTGAAATGATATGTCCCAAATAATGAATTTGCTTTTGATAAAACAAGCACTTGATCAATTTGGCATACAACTAATGCTCCCTTAATACTTGCAACGCCATTCTCAAATGATTCTCATTCTCTTCTTCTAACTTGGAATATACAAGGATTTCATCCAAAAATACAATGACAAACTTGTCTAAATATTCTCGAAAAAAACCATTCATTAAGCACATGAAAACAACTGGTGCATTTGACAACCCAAATGGCACCATTGTGAACTCATAATGACCATACCTTGTCTTGAAAGAAGACTTGTTGATATCTTCCTCTTTAATCCTTACTTGATGGTATCCTGATCTGAGATCTGTCTTTGAAAATATCTTTGCATCCTTCAATTGATCAAAGGGATCATCAATCCTTGGCAGAGGATACTTTTTCTTGACAGTTACTTTATTCAATTTTCTGAAATCAATGCACAATATTAGTGTCCCATCTTTATTCTTCATGAACAAGATTTGAGCACCCCAAGGTGACACACATGGGCATATATACCCCTTCTTCAGAAGTTCTTCAAGTTGCATTTGCAATTCCTTCAACTCTGGTGTACTCACTATGTAAGGAGTCTTTGACACTGGAGCTGCTCCAATCATTAAATTTATAGAGAAATCAATATATCTCTTTGGGGGTAGCCCAGGTATCTCCTTAAATAGATCTTCAAATTCTTTTAGGACTGCATAATCTTCCAAATTTGGCACCTCATATTTATGTGTCTCTTCCATATGTCCTGCAAATATTTGACACCCTTTTTTGTAACATTGCTTCAGCTGTAATGCTGAAATTTCATTGATGGTTAATTCCCTGGAAACTCCCTGTACTTTCCTTAGGTTTTCTTCCTCATCCAAGCAAGTAAATTCCTTATTATGATATTCTTGTATGGCATGATGTTGGTCCATCCAATCCATCTCAATTAGACAATCATAGGAGCCTAAAGGAAAGATGTTTAAATATGTCCTGGTGTTCAGTCCATTCATGTCCATAACACATGACTTAACCACCTCATTAACTTTTCTTTTGGCTCCGGTGGCCAGTTGCACCAACCAAGATTTTCCATGCTTTCTTCTTGGAAAATGAAAACTTTCCACCATATTAGGATCTATATAAATATGACTATCTCATGAATCAATCAAAATAGAAATGGTTTGTTTATTGATCATACCTTCCACCTCAATCATATGTGACTAAAACTCTTATTTCTTGTGGTCCAGGGCTTCATAAATCCTTGGTACATTTATGCCCATGTCCTCCACTGTTTCAACCTATTGTACATTTTGAATAGTTCTCAATTTTTCACCTCTGTGAGGACAATCTCTGTACATATGATATCCTTTACAACCCCAACATTGAACAGGTGGTTGCCTTAGCCTTTGTCCCCCTGTCTCAATCATTATGGGTTCTCTAGGAGTTTGTTGTCCCTGAGTATTATTTCTGAATAATGGTGGCTTAGCTCCCTTCTTCCTCTGATCCATACTAGAATTTTTTTTGTCTTCCCAAGATTTTTGGAAAGTTGGCCTTGCTTTTTGTTAATCATATAGGCATTTAGCTCATCATATGGTCTTTTCCAATGTCTCGGGATCATCATACTGCATTTTGTCACTGGTGAATGATGGCAATCCACTCAAATACCTTTGAATTTTAATTGTCTCATCCTTGATGAAAGAGACATACTTCAATAGTTCTATAAACATTCTTTCATATTCATCAATGGTCATACTCCCAAGCTTGAATTCAAAGAACTATTTCATTTTATTGTCATAGTATCTCCTAGTCAAGTATTTCTTCTCAAAATACATCTTGAATTCCGTCCAAGTAACACTTTTCTCTTTAATGTGTTTCACCTGTACAAGTTGATCCCACCACATGAATGCCTTTCCCTTGAGTTGATAGATGGAAATTCTACCTTCTACATGAGAAGAATAATTATGCAATTGAAAATACTTTCTCATGCCCAACAACCATGTCTCTGCATCTTCATCCTTCTTGTGCTCACCATCAAATGTAGGAGGTTTGATTTTGTTCATTTCTCCTCGTAGCTCATCCACCCCAGACCTCTTATGATTTCTGACAGGGGATGGAATTGAGTTGTTGTCTACTCTCTTATTGGAATGCCTCGGGGAGTGGTGGTGATGTTTGCTAAGACTCCTTGATTTTATTTTCCATCAGGAGGCCTGTGACTTCCTGATTTGCTTGAACCATGCTCCTTATCCAATTTCTTTTCAATTATGTTCAAGATATGAAATAACTTCTTGTTGAAGTCATCCTATTTCTCCTTGTCCTTCATAAGCCTTTAATTATCATCTTTATGGCTTTGAAAATCCTTCTGCAAATTTTTTATGGTCTCTACCATATTCATGTTTTCATCCCTTCCTTCTCCATGTCCATTGGAGTTTGTTCCTTCGATGCCCAAATGGACATCCATCCCTCTAATATCATCTTCATGGATTTAATTCCTCTGTGCCTCTTCCATGCCTCTTCCATTAATATGGACTTATAAGTTGATCTTGATCTGATCTAGTTGTTGTTAACTCTGTAAATTGTGCAACCAACAAAACTCTATTAGGCTAATTGTTTCAACAATTTCGTGAAAAATATAAACCATTATGGTTCAATAATACATATCATAATTATTCCTTCTGATTTCCTGAAACATGGAATGCCCTAATAAATTTCCAATACCTTTCCAAAGCCTCCTCCCATGCTCAATTCCGAGTCTTGAGAAAAATGTTATGGCTATTTAAAAATTGCCCATTAATTTTTCTGTTCATTTTTCAACTTGGCACAACTTTGCGCTGTAAATATGCATTTTTGCACCTACTCCTTTGGAATTTTCATAGGATCTCAGTTGGGTTTCCTCATATACATACTATGGACACTTTGTCCAAATTTCACCTCTTTCTGGGTTCTAGGCTGTTAGTTTCAGTCTGCTGAAGTTCCAGACCAAAATACCATATTGTAACTGGTATGCTACAGGTACCTTCTTTTCCATATTGAACACTATTAACATGCCCATAAATTTAATTTAGCTCTAGGAATGTCCTATATGGCTCAATATCTTTCCATTGACTTCTCCTACACCCTAAATCTAATTCCGGAGTACAAAGTTATGGCTCTTTGAAGTTAGTTGGGTCTTAAAATTTACCTTTCACTGTTTGTGTTGTAACTTTCTCATAAAAGCTCTGTTTGAAGAACAATTTACACCATTAGAAAGCTCTCTCTGAGCTCTTTTATTTGAGTTTCCAAGGCACATTCTCTTGAGGGCCTCAAAATCACGCTGCAAAAAGATGACGTTCAAATGATATAAAACGTCACGGAAAATCATTGGTTTTCTGTTGTTATTCATCCTCCAAAAGACTTTGTGCGCACAAATTTTAACCTGTAACCCATATTTACCATGCGCAGAAACAACACAAGGTAAATTGTGTTTTACACACTTTAAAACCACTGTGTGTCACTTATTTTTCTTGCCAATAACTTGTGCGCACTACTTTTATCTCGTGCGCCAACATCCACCGCACACAGTTTTGGTTCTTCCACTATTACCTGTTGCACATAGTTTTTGTACCGCATGCTTCTATTCTGCATGCATTTCACTCAACATGTTGCATCATGAAAAATTTTAGTATGGCTCACCATGCACCAATTATCTGCGCGCACCAACCAAACTCCTCTGCACTCTAACAATACTGCACACACCACGCGCGCCATTATTAATTTTTTGTGCGGCGCCAAAATTTAGAGCGCACAACCGCACACCAAAATTTTTCTGTGTAGCACCCAAAATTTAGTGCACATACCTGCACACCAACATTTTTTCGTGTGGCGCCCAAAATTTAGTGCGCACACCTGCACACGAACATTTTTCCGCGCGACACCCAAAATTTAGTGTGCACACCTACACACCAACATTTTTTCGTGCGGCGCCCAAAATTTAGTGCGCACATCTCCTCACCACATTTTTCCATGTAGTGCCCAATTTTTACATATCTCAAGCTTTTACTATGCAACATGCATTTTTAGTGCGCCCACTCGCGCACATTCATTTTTATGTGCATCAATTCCTTGTGAATTCCGCTGCAGAAATTGGGGCTTTTTCCTAACTTTTTCCCCAATTCACCATAGACATTCAAGAACCACGGAATTCATTCAAATCCACCTCGATAACACCAATTCAACCTCTGCAACAAAAAATCATTGTGGTTGACATTTCTGGAATAGGTTTTACCCAAAATCAATTCACGAATTGAGAATTTTAATTACAAAACTCGCTCCATCCATCATGGCTTCACTGTAACTTCAAATTCGACCAATTCCCAGTCCAAATTTGCTAGAACATATATTAAACCAGTAATATCTCACCACTTGGCCGAATTTATTGATTTTCCAGTGAATTTAACAACATAAATTGGGGCTTTTCCCAATTCCACGTCGTTGTTTCTAAAATTTATCATGGACGTTCTGCAACTCGAAATTTGGCCACTTCGAAATAAGTTCTTTGTGAAATTTCGCTTCAACTTAACTTGTTTGACACATCCAAGCTCATCGTTGAAAATTAAAGCTCTAATGCCATATTGTAACGTCCCTGGCCACCCAGGTCAAGCCATGCTACTTCAGAGAACTCTCACATTCTCTCCGCAGAACATACTGTAACATACCTAGCATCCAACTGAGCTATGCCAGATAAATTTTTCGAACTGAATGCAATTAAAATATATACACACAGAGATCTTGTGGAAAAATATATATAAAACATAAATAGATGAATACATATGTAAATGAACGAGTTCACACCGAAATAACAGTAAACATATACAAGCAACATATACAGCAAATACCCATAAAAATAACCACAATTATAACTGCACATATGATAACTCATAAAAACAAGCACGTAAATAACAATGAAGCATGTAAATTTATCACACAATTGACACTTATATTGGTAAGAATGTCACCAACTACATGCATACCTTCCACAAACCTCCCAGCCTTAGACCACACTGTTCATCACGCTCAATAGTGAGTCACCCCCGAGTTGGGACTAAACTCCACCTGGGTAAAGGGATTCCTATCTATGCTCAAGGCTCATAGATAACAGGAAATACTCTACCATAGGTGCCTACTCAAACTAATAGCCTACGGTCCCTCATTCCCCACATGCTTGTCCCACCCTAAGAAGTGTGCCCCTTCACTACTCAACAGTCCTTCGGCTTCCCCACTACCCTTCCAAGGCTTTAGCAACAGGCTAGACAAGAAGTCTCAGAGCACTGTAGTTGCAGTTTAACACCTTTCGGAAGTCAATTCCGAGTAGTTCTCTCAACCAGAGAGAAATTTATCACAGACCTGACAACCCGCCTCTTCAATATCCCATAAGCCTGAAAACCCGCTTCTTCAGACCAGCTCCCAAGCTAGCCAGCTATGCCAACACATAATGGCTATGGATACAGGTTCAGGTACAATCATGAAGATACGAAAGATATCACAATGGGTGTGTGCATTCTCACCGATGATTGAATGGATGATTGAATGATGGAAGGAATGATGGGAAAAGATGGGAAAATGAACTAATTCCCAACAATATGTATGCATGTCCCCAACTTGACACTTGTCATGTTGGGAGCTACTTTGGCCCACTTGTCCCCAACTTTGGAACTTAGGATTAAATAATTATCCATGCTTTATGATTTAAGAAATATTAATATAATACTCCTTTTTGGCTTAATCTCCCTAGCTTAGCCCTTTTCTTAACTTTTAACCCTACCCCTTTCCCTAACTATTGGAGTTTAGTCCACCATACTCTTTTATTGTGGTCGGTCTGTGCACAGTGATTTATTTTATATTAATTATGAGATATATACAAAAGTAGGTGCAATGGCCTTTAACATATAGGATCTCTGGCCTAATCAAAACATAAGCATCCTAGCTTATAATAATTGGATCACCAACCTATAAAACACATCATATACACAAAGGCTCCCTGGCCTCCACATCGCATGCACTTAAGTTACTGTGTGCAGTATCCAAGAATGTGCACACTTCATCATTTTACTTCTCAATACATGCACGCACTATGCCATGAAATATGCATACAAAAACGATATCAAAACAACACACTAGCTTAAGTACATTTTGATTTACATTTACAATTGGGTTCATCCTTAGGGATAGTACATTTTGGGGTTGTGACATATTTTCTCTCTCAGGGCAGTCAACGTCACGTTGACTATGGAATATATCTATCGATTGGAATAGCTCCTAAAGTTCCTCAAATCTACGGTCATCATCACATCGTGACTCCAGTATTCGGGAGTTTTGGCATGTGGTTTCCAGCTTCCTCTCAGAGTTCTAAGTCTTCGGACTGTAGGATCTAGTGACACATTTCCTTAATGATAGACGACTAAGACAGACTCCATTGTTCATGATTTTGGGAGCCTTCACACTTTAATGGATCTTGTCCAACTTCCTTCGGAGTGTCGAGTCTTTGGAATACGAGATCTCTTGCCACATGGACCAAATAGGTAATTTCCATAGATGACATGTGGCAAGGTAGAGAGGACACATGGCCTCTTTAGTGGGTGACACGTGTCACACTTTAATGGACCTATAGGGTCTATGAAACACCTAAATCTAGGTGACATTTGGCATGTCTATCATGGGTTCATGTCACCCCCCTTTTTCCTTAATGCACACATACTCCTAGAAGTCACAAAATCTCTCCACGTGGCCTCGCCCATATGGCGATCAACATTCGACGTTTGGAATTTGAATGTTCGGTGTTCAACATTCAAATTTATACGTTGAATGTCGAAGTTCGATGTTCAACATCCTACATTCAACGTTGGTTTTCAATGTTCAAGCATTCTATGTTGAACGTTGAACATCCCTCTACGATACTTCACCCCAAATCCTCCGAACTCCGGAAGTGGTCAATGTCAGACTGATTGTATCATAGATCCAACAATTGGAATAGTTCTCAGGCATCCTCAGATCTTCAGCCCAGATTAACTTTGGGCTCAGGGACTTCGGAGGATCCGTCTCCCTTATGACAAATACCAAAATTTACTAAACTCGCAAAGACTGAAGGAGTTGAGGAGTTAACACCTATGCTCCTTCTCCAAATATAATGGTTGTGAGAGACCTTGGATCCTCCCGAATGGATATCATCCACTCGTCTTCCAAACGAAATGATCTTCCCTTTCAAAACTTAAATCTCACTATCATTTCTGAGCTTCGTCATTTCTGAAATACTTAGGTGGTGGTGTGCACTTTGTGCTCTTTCTATTGAGCTTAACAAAGTACTTATCCAAGGAGACTCAAAATGTCTAGAAATATTGACATGCATATGGGAAACTATGCCCAAGGTTGATGAACTCACATTTCACTTGCTTAGACATGAGCCACTACAGGTCTCGAGCATTTATGCGTACAAACCATATAGTTCCTTACTTTCTTAAATACACAATCAAGAAAATGATAAGGGAACATAGTCTAACCATCAAGCAATATCCACATCCCTCAAACATTCACAGGTTATCCAACTTTATTTTACAGTTACAGCTCAAATATACAAAGTATGAGAATACTTGTCTATTTCATAATATAGCCAATGAACTAAATTTGGGTGTGTTCCTTTCCACCCAACCATAGTCTCAGAGGAATTCACTCTTATCACTCTGGCCACCCCCATTCCAAGACATGATATCAGTATGGAACTTTCATAGTTTCTCAAGGATTCCTTCTCTGTCACGGTCTCTCCAAGGTTTATCAGATGCCTCCTCAACATCAAGATCACATTCTCCTACTTATTTCACACTCTCCTATAATCTCTCATAGATATTTTATCTTGTTCTCTCCAATAACCAAAACAACTTATCAAGCTTTCAGTTCCTCTTCTCACCTGGACAACCTCACTCCCTCTCTCTTCCTGTGTGTCTTCTCTCATCTCCCCCTCACCTGTATTTTCCCTCAAGAAGGTTATGGACATGTCTTTCTCCTTTTGTTAGAAGGCAACTCAGGTCAGTGTGGGTCTGCAGGACTTTGTGGTACTTCGGGCTGACAGCCTCCTGTCTCCTTAGTCATACCATGCTTCCATTCATGGGGGTGGTTGATGGTTCAACAACCAGTCCTTTTCTTATTAACTTATTTCTCCTTGGGGTCAGGATGAGGCATATCATTTTAGTAAGGAGAAATTTGGGTCATTTGACATAATGAACCCTATCCATAATTTTCCCATTTCTTTCCTCTAATAATATCATGGCGAGTACTTCAAGGCTTCGCCCCCAGAGTCAGTTATTGGAAGTTTAAAAAATAACACTTTTACATTGTTTCCATGCTATAGCATGGTGATCAGAATTAACAATTAATTACAAGTTGGGGGAAACAAGGGTGTTACAATCCCCTCTACCTTAAAAAGGAACATCGTCCTTGGTGTTCTTTCTCAGTAACACTTGCCATGCCTTTGTCCTTCAACTATTTCATAAATATTGATTCTCTTTCATGATCAGGTCCCTTTTGAACTCTTAACCTTCGTCACCTGCCTTCAATAATGTTGGAAAAAAATCATATTAATCATAGTTTCATGCGAAAACATTTTATTATTGCATAAAATTCAAGAAAATTTTCATAACATATCACAATACTCATCTGTGCAGTTTGTGGATTTGTATGCACATGGCTGTCTTATTATCTTGGCCCACTATTTCTCCTAGACATACCCATTGTGTGCATGATTCCAATCAATAGTGTATCAGAATTTTCAAAGTATCCTCTTCCTTGCGGTCACTCACCCTCTAGGACCAGGATCAGGCATTCCCTTCTCTATTATACAGTTCTTCAGGTGATCCATATTTTCATTCCATTGCTTTCTTACAAAAGAATATTTCGAGAGACTTCATTGAGCCTTACAGTCGAGGCATCCCTCATACTTTCCCTATCAAGGCATCCCTCCGACTGGTGTTACCACAACACAACATGTTCTAGGGCGATTATGGCTTACCACAAGGTTCTCATGTCTCAACAGTAGCATCTTTCACGCTTTTTGGTTTGACAAACTTCATCTGTCCTCCCTAGAGAGATATTTTTCATCTCACCTGTATCACAGGTATACAAAATTATGAGAAATTATCTTCAATTTCAAATTTATAATTTTCTTGCAAATATGTTACCCATAGATTTCCACATTCCCCATTTATTTTCAAATATGTTCCACACAGGAACTAGATCCACAAGTATAGGACCTTCCTTACCATAGCAGTTTATTTCATTAGACAATTGGTCTTCCTTATGGGCTTACAAAACTTCCATATCCAAGACCCTTTTTTTCCTCCTGCAACTTCAACATTCCTCAACTAAACAAATTGTTAGTTTTCATGCACATTATATTTTCAAAAATATGCATACTAACAGTCCAAGTCATTTTCATTTATTCAAGGAAACAAAGCAAAAGAAAATATCATTATTTACATATTCACCCTTTCGACATACTAAATTTTCCATATACAATTCAAATATTAAATGACTTTGATCAATGTGCCAATATTCATGGCCACATTCATACCCAATGCACCCTTGCATTGATTTTCAAGCTTCCACACTTTGTGACAAGCACTCTGTTGTGGTGTCTTGGAGTTTAACCAACCTCTTCACAATATGGCTTATTTCTTCTCATTCACTCTTACAACAGGACTTTGCTTCCTGTTATAGGTTTATCATGATCCCAAATCAGCGCACATGAAACTAAATGTTTCTCTTGAATGCACCCAAGCATTCTTCCTTCATTAGTAACCAGGGTGCCAACACTCATGGCCACCCAATTTTCACTTTTCTTTAACACCTATACAATGTAAGTAAAATATTGGAAGGACCTCCTTCCTCAATGGATAATACGTTGTCTTCCCTTTATGAAAACCTTCATTTCCTACAAGCAATTCCATGCAATGTGCTAACTATGAGCACATTTATTCCCCAATATCCCTAGATTAGTCATTGTACCCATGGTACTCTTTACTCATGCATTTTCTTGCAAGAATTATAACTCATCCTTGACTGGCATAAACTTCCTCTCTCTATTGTTCATATTCTTCTTTTTTGAATCTTACCCCACATGTGTAGAAATAGCATACAACAACCACTCACAATTATTTTCATATATTTTAGGATAATGGAATCTTTTCAGAAGGGATTCTTACCAAGTTCCTTCATACCTTATGCCACATAGGTATGGAAATTTTTATACATGTTCTGGCCGCTAGAAGCCTTTATGATATTACCTCATTAATGGTGCTTTATGGGGTCTTTTAAAGCCCCTTCAACAATCTTTTGACAACCACCTTCTCACAGTCATCCTTTGCTTGAGGTTTTCCATCATTGTCAATTGTCTTCCTCAATAGTTCCAATTTCTTTCTACACATGACATACATCATAAATATGTTAGTCATCATGTAAAATAAAAATTCAAGTATCATAGCTTTTAAATCAATAAAACAATTTTCATATATGTCCTAGCATATCTCTATGCACCTCATAACATTATCCTTAAGAATTCCATGAGTGCAACATAAGCAATTATCAATTGTTTCCTCAATCATACAACCATCATCATTATGTTGTCAAAAAAATTACTTTCATCAGCATACTAGCTTTCTCATCCCATAGAAAAACATAATATACAACAAGAAAGGAGTTAAGGATCTTCCCTTTTCTCCACTCCATCTACACAGCCTGGGACCTTTAGTCCAACTGGGTTATTTTCCAAGGCCTCACTACCTTTGTTTAATATGACTTCAACCAAGCCTATTCATTCAAACTTACTTACTTACTTATTCTCATTTATCCAATTTTACTTGTTTTTCATAGCTTCTCATCTAAGACCTACAACTCTATAATCAATTCAGAGTTCTTAGGGTGGAAAAAGTGTTCCTCCTTTTTCCTTTTCTTTTCTTTTTCAATTACTCCATGTTGGGATCTTCCTACCCTTTTCCTTGAGCAGCCTTGGTTAGTCTCACCCTAAATATTAGGATACATCAGTATGCATTAATAACAAACCTTTTGTTCATAATGAGCCATGACCCTGTGTACGCTGCACCTTACCATTCGGTTATCAGAATGGTCTACACTCGTTGGTTAGTTTTCCTCATATATTTTGTTTTAGAATGTAATCCAGGATTTCTTATATAAATAGGATTGTAGTACACTGCTTAATTCTCAACAGTCATTAAGGTGGTGACTTCGTTCTCTTAGAAGAGTCTTCACACAGTTATTCCACAGGGAAATCCTTCAGCATGCAACTTCCTTATTGCATATCCTTCTCTATCTTTGATGGCCTCAACCTTGAGTTATCTTTAGTTTGTTTACCAAATATTCCATAAGGAATATAAACATGCATTTTTGTTATTCATTCAGATTATTTTTCCACACATATTCCTTGTTTTGATAACTTACATCCATGATGCACTTAACCACATGCATAATCATAAATCATTTAACTTGTGATTGTTCACAATTGTTCTCATGCAGTCCTCAAAGGCTTAATCATGTTGACTTTTGTCATGCCAACAAATAATCCTTGATCATTTACCCTCTCATCTATTTATAATATCCTTTCCTGAGGGAATGGAGCACATTCCCCTAAAGCTATCATTCAAAACAAATATGTCATGACTCCTCATAACAAAGTCGACCATGTATCAACGGTATTCATTCAATATTGGAAAGTGTAGTCCTTACCTTACATATCACTCATCAAGGCAGCCATATCGTGCCTTTAGCATACATATTCGCATACATTATATATGTACATCACTTGCACATTTAATATAATTCATATCTAGTTGGTCTTAATATAAGTTTTCATATCAAGAAACCTCACAATGCATTAAATTCATGCACTCAAGCATATACCGACATAGTGAAACATTCATCATGCAAGCTCATCGCTTGCACGCCTTTCCATGTCATACATGCACATGCACATATCAGACTTCAAGATCCTCCTCCCAAGGATATTGTTTCCATCTTTATGACAAGCCTCACAGAGACACTCAACACTGAGCTTCCCTCTTAATTGAGGGCTTGCATTCATATTACTCTTTTAAGCATGTATACACATATATGTAGTTGCATCTCTTGCACCCCTTTTACATTGGTATTTTAGTTTTAATATTAGGGTTCTTTAGTGACAGATTACAGTCACTCATATGACTAGTCTCAAAATCATAATATGGAAATAACAAATGAGGGTCACCTTTTTCCTTTCTACTGTAAAAGCTTTCCATACTCTAGAATTCAGATGGGAAGTTATCGTATCACTCAAGGAAGTAAGATAACTACTTGTAGTCTCTTCTTCATGCCTCAATTCACTCTTGGTCAATAGACTTCTGCAAGGGGATATTTTCATAACTCCCTCTTATATCTATCTAAGTACACCAAGCCATCTCCATATGGTTACCATCCTCCTCTGGACGTTAATATGATCCACTGGTCATCCAAGGGTGTTTTGACACCTCCTTAATTAGACCTTGCATTGGTATCCCATTGATCCTTACAATCCTATCATATTAAGGAATTAGGCCGCAACATCATCAAATTTTCATTCTTACTGTTAAAACCTATTTTCATAAGATCATCCTCATCTAAAAGTCCCATTAGTATACCGTACCTTACAACCCACCACAGGTTATAACATGCCTAATTTTCATGCTCAATATTTTTCTGTACGCATTCTTATGCATAGACATTCCCTTGATTTATCATGGATATACACTCCATTAGCATAACCATGAGATTTTGAAATTGCTCTTGTCGATTCACTTCTACCTTCATGAAGGTTGCTCTCAATCTATATGGTTCCTCTTTATTTTCTTACTAGATTATTCCACCAACAATTTTCAGTCAGTAAATTGACCTTACCATTTCCATTAATCCTCTAATCCTGAGGGGTCATACATATATACTAGGTTTAATCCTTTATTAAAATAGTAATTATCACAGCTACAAATCCTTTCAATCCATTCACATTCAAGTCTTGTTATTAATGCTCATCAGCATAACACCAGTCCTATAGGAGTGGCCATCATTTTCAAAAGGAAAATGGTAGGCTTCCTCTACCAAAGACTAGCATGATTCAATGTCGTTGGGTAAAATCCCAACTAAATTTTAAATCTGCATCCTTCTACTCAAGGAACTTAGGTAGATGATTTCCATTTGGCAGTAATATTCACAATGGGCTCATCTTAGCCTCGGTAACCTAATATTATGTTTGTACAACAACACGTACGATTCCACAGTGAAGTCATCTTATTTATTTGAAAACATTAGCAACATACAATGCATATTTCCAAAACATCTATCAACAATAGAAGGTTTAATTCCTATCTTTGGTAGATGTTTAATAAGCCTATTAGGAATGGGTAAAATAGGGTGTTACCTCTTAAATTCCTCTAATAATACTTTTATATGAATCGTGCATGAGACCAACCAGGCCAAGTGTTTTTGGCATGTTCTGATACCAATCTGTAACACACCCAACCCCTTAAAAGGATTTTTAAGGAATGGGGCATCAAAATTTCACTTTCCTCAAATGTCTTGAATCCTCTGTCCAAGGTCTTCATCGTCTTTTTCTCATCAAGATATTTCCAACCAATGTCTCCACACTCCAACATGAGCTCTAGATCAAACATTATGCCCATCCGAAGTTCTGCAAGCCTCATTGGGAAAAATCCACGTGGTGACCACGTGGATCCACCTCACACGTACAGTATCCAAGTTCCTACATCCACGATGGAAATTCCATCCACCATCCAATCCAATGGTAGGTCTGGTTCCCCATTACACACTTAAGAAAGAGGATATTTAGACGTTTGGGGGTATCATAGTGTAACTTCCTCCTTGCTCCCAGAGTGGTTAGCATCGGGATGACCATGACCCAGGTCCCACGGATGACATTTGGTAGAAGACAAGGGTACCACTTGTCAAACCTACGATGAGTCCACATAACGCCACCCCCCCCCCCAACTTGGGTGACATCAGCATACCGCGTCACTCCGATGATGTTCTCAATAGGTAAAACCTCCCAGAGTATAACTCTGCCAAAGTATTTGATGTTATCCTTTCACTAGGCTTGATCTAATGGTCAAGAAAGGTTCTGAAGGACCCTAGATCAAGAACTCACAAGGCTTCACAGCTCCAACATTCATATGTTTTGTGGTTGTGACATATTCTCTCTCCCAAGGCGATCAAAGTTGGGTTGACTACAACGTATATCTAGTGGTTGGAATAAATCCTAAAGCTCCTCAGATCTACGGTCGATGTCATATCATGACTCTGGTATTCAGAAGTTTCAGCATGTAGTTTCTAGCTTCCTCCCAGAGTGCTAAGTCTCCAGACTATAGGATCTAGCGACACATGTCCTTAATCATGGAAAACTGAGATGGAATTCGTTGTTCACGATTTCAGGAGCCGTTACACTTTAATGACTCTCATACAACTTCCTCTGGAGTGTCGAGTCTCTGGACTACGAGATCTAATGCCACATGGACCAAATAGGTAATTTACATAGATGAAATGTGGCAAGGTCAAGAGGTCACATGGCCCCTTCAGTGGGTGACACATGTCACACGTTAATGGACCTATAGGGTCTGTTAAACACCTAAATTCAGGTGACATGTGGCATGTTAATCATGGGTCCTCGTCACCCCCATTTTTCCTTAATGCATGCATACTCCCCAAAGTTCTGAAATATCTCCACGTGGCCTCGACAATTCAATGATTCACGTTCGACATTTGGCATTTGAATGTTCGGTGTTCAACATTCGACATTCTTCATTTAATGTTGGCGTTCAACGTTCATAGTCCTACATTGATCATCAACATTCATTGTTCATTGTTATACGTTGAACGTCGACATTTAGTGTTCGACGTTCTATATTGAACATCCCTCTATCACACTACACCCAAAATCCTCTGAACTCTCGAAGTGGTCAATGCCATACTGACTATATCATATATCCGATGGTTGGAATAATTCTTGGGCATACTAAGATCTACGACCTAGATTAACTTTGGGCTCATGGAATTTGGAAGATCCTTCTCCTTTATGATGAATAACAAAATTCTCCAAACATGAAAAGACTGAAGGATTCAAGGAGATAACACCTGCGCTCCTTCTCCAAATTCAACAATCATGACAGACCTTGGATCCTCTCGAATGGATCTCATCCTCTCATTTTCCAAACAAAAGGATATTCCCTTTCAAGACTTAAATCTCACTAACCTTCCTTATCTTCGTCAGTTTTAAAAGACTTAGGCGTCGATGCATCCTTTGTGCTCTTTGTCCTGAGCTTAACAAAATCCTTCTCCCAAGAGACTCAAAACAACTGGAAATGTTGACATGCATATGAGAAACTATGCCCAAGGTTGACAGACTCATAGTTCACTTGCTTAAACTTGAGCCACTAGAGGGTTCAGAATGTAGGCAGATCAATTAACCATCTAAAAATCAATTAATTCTCTATACTACCCCAAACATACCAAATATCATATGAAGAAAGGAAAAAAAAAAAGGATATCAGGTAACTATACCTCTAATCCCACATCTGGTGATGACCTCCTCATGCTTGGAAGTTCCGTTGACTATACGTCTCCTCCCAGGGCTGACTTGCATCCAAAGATTGACTAATAGAGAATGATAAACATGTTATTCCATATACAATTTAGGGTTATATGTTATAATTTCAAGCATAAACCAATAAAAGTATTCAAGACATCATCATTTGGGACAGGAAAATATAATTATTTTATTAATAACGCAATGATTGTAGCTTTACAATCAAAGTTGGCTACCACTCCATGAACCTGGTCCAGGCTCCTCTTCACCAAGCTCCAAGTGCACCTTGTATGAACTTGTCCTATCAACCTTATGATCTCTTCTTGGGATGTGAAATTTGTTCTAATGGAGGAAGAAGGGGCTAATGAGGGAATGTTGAGGCAATTCTCACAAAAGGCAGCAATATCTTGGGCAAGGAGGGGAAGTGAAATCGGGTAGAATTTCATTGTTCTTATTATTATCTTTGAAATGAAACCCCAAAACCTCCTTTTATATTCCAAAAGGATGGTTATTTGGTTGGGTGATGGGCTATAGCAGGTGGATTAGTTGGGAAATCTCCAATAGCCCATCAATTTCAACAAATTCCTTGCAATTTATTTTTTTGCATCTTTTGCAAGTATACGTGAGCCGTAATGGTGCAACATGTGCATGTATGCAAGTTGTAGTGGTGAAACAAGTGTATGTATGTGGGAATTAGTGGTGCAGGGTGCGTACATATTCAAAAAAATGGTTTTTAAGAAGAGCAAATCAATAGTGCTTTGGAAAAAAATGCAAGTAAGAGGGCCAAGGCCATGTATGCATGTGTAGAACAATTTAGGGTTATAGAAAAAACATATAGTTCATTAATTTCCTAAATACACAATAAAGAAAAATATAATTGAACACAGTATAACCATCAAGCAACATGCACATCCCTGAAACATTCACAGGTTATACAAATTTATTTTACAGTTACAACTCAAATATACATGGTATGAGAATACTTATCTATTTCAGATTGTAGCCAATGAACTGACTATGGGTGTGTGCCTTTCCACCCAACCATATGCTCAAAGGCATTCACTCTTATCACTCTGGACACCCCCGTTCGAGGACATGATATCACTGGGGAACTTTCACAATTTCTAAGGAATTCCTTATCTCTCACGGTCTCTGCAAGGTTTAGCAGATGCCTCCTCAACATCAAGCTCACAGTCTCCTACTCAATTTTCACTCTCCTGTAAGTTCTCATAGATATTTTCTCTTGTTCTCTTCAATAACCAGAACAACTTATCAAGATTTAAGTTCCTCTTCTCAGTTGGAGATCCTCACACCCTCTCTCTTTCTCTGTGTCTTCTCTCATCTCCCCCTCAATTGTATTCTCCATCGAGAAGGTTATGGACCTGTGATGTTCCTTCTTTCAAAAGAAAACTAGGGTTATTCTAGGTCTACAAGACTTTATGGTACTTCGGGCTAAGAACCTCTTGTCTCCTCTTCCATACCATGCTTCCAGTCATGGGGGTGGTTGATGGTCCATCCACCTATACTTTTCTTATTAACTGATTTCTTCTTGGGGTCAAGATTAGCCGTATCATTTCAGCAAGGATGAATTTGGTTCATTTTACATAATGAACCCTCTCCATAATTTTTCCATTTCTTTCCTCTAATAATATCATGGCCAAGCTTCACTCGCACAGTCAGTTATTGGCAGTTTAAACAATAATACCTTTACATTGTTTCCATGCTATAACATGGTGATCATAATTAATGATTAATTACAAGCTGGGGGAAACATGGGTGTTACATGATATGATTCAGGTTTTGTATAGTTACAGGTTGATGTTAAAGTGAAAGTGACAGGATGGATATAGTGACAGATTGATGTGACAAATTATAGGTTGATGAGACAGTGGCAGTGATAGTGGAAGTGATTTTGGTAGTGACATTTGGTATACACTTATATTCTAGGGTGACAGGATGGGGAAACAAAAGGGGGTTGTATCCTCCTTTTGGTTGGAGCTATAGAACATCGAGAGTTGGAGCTTACTTTAGGTTGGAGCCTAAGAATAAAGGGGTTGTATCCTCCTTCTGGTTGGAGACATAAAATTTAGGGAGTTGCAGCTTCCTTCAAGTTTGAGCATGTAAATAGGGGTTTTAGACTCCTTCCAGTTGCAACTAGAGAATTGGTAACTTGGTGCTTCCAATGAATCTATTATTTTGATATATAAGAAAATAATTATGTGTCTTTCTCCCATTTGGGTTTCCACGTAAATTCTAGTGTACTGTGTTTTTGTGGATGTCTATTATGCTTTGTTGATTTATATTTTTCATGATATATTGATGACATAATGTTGACGATTTTAATCACTACATATTGTGGTTAAAACAGAATAAAGTGCTCATATAGATTCACACCCCCCCTCTTAGTATTCCAACATACTTCTATAGGGTAATTTCTTACATAGAAAACATGTGTTATAGGATTAACAACTTGCTTCTTCATTCATATATATCTCCAACAAGCTACCCACAACACCTACTATGTCTTCCTGTAAGCTCTAATAATCCCAACTCTCTTGCTTCTTCCAAAACTACATGTAAAAATGCCTACCATATCCATTCGAATTTCCCTTTTTCCCATGCATGTTAACTCTCACATTCCCCAATGTTGAATGTACTCAGCCCCATGCTCTCAATAAATGTGTGAACTGACTTTTCACACCAACCCTCTTACATTTGTTTAATGATTTGGGATTTGATACACTCAAAATGAAATGAGAAGGTCCATACATAATAATAATTTTATAAAGTGGGTTGAGATTAATACCCATGGATAATTCCCCTTTGGAATCCCTCTTAGACCCTCCTCTCTCTCATGGAAACTTATCTCCCATTACTTTGTCCATGTCCATTTTCAGACATCATTACATTTCATCTTATTATTATGATATACAATGTTACATATTACATATTCAGGTATGCAACCATAAATTGTATTTACATTATACATCACTAAATCATGGATGTGACACATAGTTCTAGGGAACTTCCCCACTATTGACTCTAATCAATAAAGGAACAATGAACTATAAATGATAGTATCTTTGATGAAGGAACTATGAACAACAATTGGATAACATCTTTGATCAACAAAAACTCTAATGAATCAACTATAATTGACTATGAAATCTAACTAACATGAGGTCTAGAAAATGAACTATGATGAACGTTTGTCAATAAAAGTTCCTATGGAAAAAAAATAACTATGACCAATAAAAATTTTGTTCGAGTTCTTGTTGCTCTTCCTTTATTTAGAGTTCCTATCAGTCATAGTTCCAAATTTTGCAACCAGGAACTTTATATAGGATCTGTGAAGGAACTATGACCAACAAACTATGATACTCACATTTTTTCATTAGTTAAATTTTATGTCTGAATTGTCATGCTATCATTCATAGTTCTAGAGAACTTCCTCACTAGGAACTCTAATCAATAAAGGAACAATGAACTATAACTGATAGGAACTTTGACGAAGGAACTATAACCAACAATAGGATAGGATCTATGATCAACAGAAACTCTAATGAATAAACTATAATTGACTATGAAATCTAACTGACATGATCTCTACCAAATGAACTATCATTTTATATGATCTTATTGCTCCTTTTTCCATCATAGTTATTTTCATCACATTGCTTCATAAAGAAACTATAAAATAATTATAGAGTTCCTGTCTTGAATTTTCCTCATTGGGAAACTATGAAGGAATGTCAAAGTTCTTTTCCCAATGTTAGTCTGGTCAATAACAGTTCCTATAGGTCATAGTTCTATGGAATTTTTTTACCAAGAACTATAAAATTCAAAGGAGAAATGAACTATGATCAATCAAAACTTTGATGAAGAAACTATCACCGACAAGTGATAGGAACTCTCACAAAGGAACCATGATTGATTATGAATTGTATTTGAAAGGAGCTCTAATGAATGAAATATGGCTGAAAATGATCCTCTTGTTCTTTCATTAGTGAAATTTCTTATCCTAACATTGGTCATGTCAATCAGGGTTCCTATTGGTCATAGTTCCAAGGAACATTCCTCACCAAGAATGTAAGTTCATTTTTGTATGAGTTTCCATTGGTTAGAGTTGATAGTCTCTTCATAGTTTCCTTATGAGAGTTCGTAACCGACAGGAACTCTAACCAAAATTTATTTATCAAAGTTGTGATTAGAAAAGGGAACTATGACTCAGTTTCTTTTCCTTCAAAGTTCTTATTATTTAGAGTTTCTATTAGTCATAATTATAGGGAAATTTCCTATCCTAGAAGTTTGAGTAGGGAACTATGACCGAAAACTATGATCCTCTTGTTCCTTCATCAATTAAAATCCTTGTCCTAACATTGATCCTATTAGTTAGAGGTCCTATTGGATATAGTTCCAAGTCCCTTGATATTCACTTAGTCAAAGTTCCTATCCAATAGGGATTCTAGCCAACATTTGTTGATCAAAGTTCCTTTTGGAAAAAATAACTCTCACTAACAAGTACCTTTCTGAGTTGTTATTACTAATTCTTTATTCAAAGTTCCTATCAGTTATACTTCCAAGGAACTTTCCTTACTATAAAATTTGACCAAGAAACCATGAAGGAACTATGATATATGAGTTATGTTCCTCTTGTTCCTTCCTCAATCAAAGTTCCTATTGGTCATGGCTCCAAGGAATTTTCTAATGAAAAACTCCGAGTCTCTGAATAAGAAAGGAACAAGGAACCATGGTTAAAAATAACTTTGATGAAGGAAATATGATTAAAAATGGATAGGTATTATCATTGACTATGAACTCTAATGAAGCAACTAGGGCCAAATATTATCCTCTTGTTCCATAATTGGTAAGAATTATTGTCCTTGTGTTGGTCAGGCTAGTTATATTTATTGTCAGTAATAGTTCTAGGAAACTTTCCTCACCAAAAATGATGACTAAGAAAACTCTAGCCAATAAAGGAATAAGGAATTAATCGATACTAACTTTGATGAAGGAAGTATCATTGATAATACATATGAACTATCACTAACTATGAACTCTAACAAAGGAACTATGACCAACTATCGTATTCTCTTGTTCCTTTAGACTCAATAAGAGTTCATATTTTGATGTTGGTCACATTATTTAGAGTTCCCATCAAATCTATTGGTCATAGTTCATAGTCCTTTCATAGCCTCCTAGTCAGAGTTAACCAATAGGAACTTTGACCAACACATTTTAGTCAAAAGGTTGTTATCATTTCTATTGGAAAAATGAACCATGACCAAGTTGGTTTCCTTGTTCCTTCGTTTAGAGTTCTTATTAGTCAGGGTTCCAAGAAAATTTCTTAACTAAGATGTTTGACTAGCTAACTAGAAAGGAACTATGATTATACTAGGGTTTTCATCACACACTTATACTGAGATGGGGAGGTGAATCAATGTAAGATTTTTTTTTTACTTTTCAAATATTCATCAACCATAAGAAAACAATCACATATGGGATCTATTAACTGCAAAACATGGAACACATGATTTACATGAAAACCCTTTCCGGAGAAAGCCACAAAATTTCTCTTTATAATTCTTTGTAGGCACCAACCTATTGTTACAAATATTTGTAGGAACCAACCTACTGGAGACACCAATCCGGACAGGTACAAACCCTGGTAGGCACCAAACTACTCTTACATATCTTCATAGACACCAATCTTCTCAAGACACCAATCCCCACTGGTAGGAACCAACCTAGTCTTATATATATTCGTAGAAACCAATCTATTAGAGACACCAATCCCCATTGGTACAAACCCTCGCAGTAACCAACCTACTCTTATATATATTCATAGACACCAATCCCCATCGCTAAGCAATAACTTAGCAAGAAACAACAATATACTTGTTTGAATGACACCAACCTTCAAGTTATAATTTATTCTTTACTACATATAACTTCTTCAAAAGATGATAAAATTCACATTACCTTCAACGAGTCTCCTTATTACTTATGCCTTCACTAGGTTTGACCAAAATTTTAATTTCCAAATGAAATTTATGCTAAATTTCCCAAAGATTGTTTTTTTTGGCCTCTTCCCAAGAACGAACATGTATAGAAATCCATGTGTCCAATTTTTCAAATATGACTCTGAAATTTTTATATGAGGTACTTCAATATGTCTCCTATGATCCCTAGAAATTTCATAGTATGAAAAGTATTAGAAGGGAATTTATAGAGAAAATGCTAATATGACATGCTTGAAAATCATTACAAGACCATTCATAAACCCTAAATTACATAGGGTATATATCATAAGATATAGAAAACCAAAGTCTAAAAGGCTTACATGAGGTACTTCTACATGTCTCCTCATATCCCTAAAAATTTCATAGTATGAGAAGTCCCCAAAATAAGTTATAGCGGAAATGCCAAACTAACCTATTGGAAACTGATTTAGAAATATTTAGAAACCCTAATTTCCAAAAAGAATATCTCAGAAATTATAGAGAACAAACATATGAAATTTCAACCATATGTACCTCCATCTCCTCAAAATTTCACAGTCTGAAAAGTCCCAGAAAATAAGTTATAGCAAAAATTCTAAACTGACATGTTTGAAACTGATTTAAGGAGAATTCAGGAACCCTAACGTCCACATGGAATATCTTAGAAATTGTATCCAACCAAAATCTTAAGTTTTAATCCAATTTACCAAAATCTCTCACCTTTATCTCTTCAAAACTTTACGATGTGAAAGGTCCCATAAAACAAGTTATAGCGAAAATGCAAACTGTCCTACTTGAAATTGATCTCAGGAACATTCAAGAACCCTAACTTCCCCAATGCATATCTCATAAATTATAGTGAACCAACATCTGAAATGTTAAGCACATGTACCTAGAGATGTCACCTCTATCTCCTCAACATTTTACGGTCTAAAATGTCCCATAAAATAACTTATAAAAAAAATACCAAACTGACCTGAAACTGATTTCACAACTTTCCCCTTTTGGAATAATATCCAATCTTTGCTCATCCATTTCTTCAATTGTTATTACATTTTTCACCCACACCCTTTCTCTGAATACTTTCTCTTTTTATACTTTATCATAACCCTTCATGAAGGGATATGTTAATTAAAAAAACATGATATCCATTAATTAAATAATTAATTCCTCTTTTTTTTTTACTTTTCCAAATATCATGGGAAAATACAAGGGAAACTTCCATGGAATTCCAAACCCATGGGTTTGAAACCATGATTTCACTTTCTATTTTTTCATATACACCCATTTTTTTAATAAACTTGTAAACGCAGGAAAATGTTTGATGAAAATGGATAGCTACTTTACCCTGCCAATTGTAACATGCCATCTTCTAGTAACCTACATCCTAGGTCAATGGTATTACACCATGAATTGAATCTATTTTATGACACACCAGTGGTATGTGGTTGTTCAAAATGTAAAGGGTTGAAGAAGAACCCTTGCTGTGTCACATTGTCTCATTATATTAAGGATTGAATACCCAAAGTTGATGGTCTAATACCTCCCATTGAGGTCAATAATCCAACATGTTTTATAGAAATGACTCAGAGGAACACTTCCATATTCTCCTTTTTTGAAAAGTTGGAATCCATATCATCTACATTTCCACCTAAATTGGCCAATCCATATTCTTATGTTGATTCAACAAAGAGTTCTTATAGTGAGCCAAAGTATGATATCAATACTACCCAAAACATCACTACTAGGAGATCAAAAATGGTGTATGAGCTAAGAGAAAAAATTTCAAGTAGACACCAACATTTGTTCAACTGTTGGAAGGTAGTGATGACTTCCCTCTTTATATCCATCTACAAAGTAAATACCAAACCAATTACAACCAAGGTTTGTCTGGTGGTTGGCCATCATCCATGTCTATGCCTGATGTTGGAACCAAATTCTTTTTTTGTGGAAATAGTTATATGATTTCCAAGTATAAAATAGTTGTTGCAAATATAGGGTTGTTTATCCTTTCACATGTATTTGTTCCTTCCAAATAATCAGTGGAACTTATGCCATTTTGTGGTCCTCTTTATAGTCAGTCTGATTACTTGAATATTGTCAAATACAAACATAACATTTCCATGTATAGTATGTGCATGAATGGTTATGCCTATGGAAACTTTAACATGAAAAACCTATTATATATCGATGATCATCCATGAACTCATGGGAATATCACAGGGTTCATAAACAGTTGCAGGGCCTCATTATTTAGTGCAAATTTTTCCATTGAAGAACACTCCAATGACAAAGAGTTCTTTATGAAAAGGAAGGCATCAAAATTTGTTGTTGTGCATGCAATACGTAGTTTGTCTCCTCGTGATGAGTTGTTAATAAATTATAATTTTTGTAGACCACCAACAACTCGTCAAAACACCTTGCATTGGGTCTACCTTTAGATGTTTTCTAGGGACGTAAGAAACAATGTTTGAGTAATTGTGTTTTTGTATTTTCAATGGAACTACTGTAAATGTATTGCTTAATTCGACATTAGTTTTATAAAATGGTTGGCTGCATGATACAATCATTACATCAAATATGGGGACAAAGCTCCCTATAAATTATACACATGGACTTTTGTTTATTTTATTTATTGATTTTAAATAATATTTTTTATATTTTTATATATTAATAATGAACCTTATCCATTATAAGCCTTATACACTTTATATTGTATTAGGTCCTAATATGGCCCACATGTGATGCAGATGTGTCCTACAAAGTAACAGGTAAAATGTTTATGGCCCGAATAATGGTAGTTTTGGATGTTCACGCCAGATTTCCTGAAGAATTGGCATTGATAAAGGAGGATGTTCTCTTTCATAAAATATTGGATTATGAAGGGATTCTTTTTAGGTGTCAAAAATTTCACAAGATGGGAACAATTCCAGTAAATGTTCCTTTCCTTTTTTGACCCCGTAATGCGAGGAATTTTTCACCTCCTTCTAAGAAGCGGTTGGCACCACTGGACATAAAGGAAAAGGATCCCACCTCTGGATCCCCTAGTTTGGTGGTTTCAGGGACAAAGGTACTCCGACTAGAGAGCGAGGGAAACTCCAAAGAAAATTAGGCTCTTCAACAAGTTCTTGAGAAGGGAAAAATATTTTTTGTAGAAGAGACTCTAGACTCCCATTCATCCCAATCGACAAAGGAATTTTTATAGGACCTTACATCTCATTTTGGTATGTTAAGATAGGCCCCTCCTTTAAGTTTTGTTTTACATTCTTTATCTATTTTGGGTAATAATTGGTTAGTGTATCTCACGAGCTTGCAAGTCCCCTCTCCACCCTTTCCCCCTTTATTCCATCCCTATGAGACTTCCCTTATTCATTGCTCTCCTTCCCTTCTACCTCTTCTCTCCCACCAACCTCTCCCCTTCCRTGACCCCAAATATTCTTTGGACTCTTCCCAAGACTCAAAATATGTTGGAATAGTCTATCAATTGTGAAATCAACCCATTCTATATCCTTTGTGTGAGCCTGGCCTTGGGAAAAATCATACCCCGATCCAAGGGGGAAAATGGAAGGGAAGGAAGTCATACTTGTTGAAGGCCCTGAATAAATCCTTAGCCAAAATTGCAGTTGGAAAACAAAAAAAAAATTTTGGGGCACTTGGAGAATTACATGCCCCAAGAGGTGTTCCCTGATGAAAATTATCTCTTTCAATTATAGGGGTTTGGCATCCTCCCTCAAAAGAACTTCCCTCAATAGGTTGGTGGTGTCAAACCAAACAAACCTTTTGATGCTCTAGGAAACTATGGGTGAGGAAGTTGTTATCATCCCTCCACTCTTCTCCCTGCTCAAGACATGGAATTTTGTTGGCTCAGCTTCCAAAGGGGTGCTCAAGAATCTTAGCCATAGGATGGAATCCCAAAATAGTCTAAGTTACAAGCTCTTGGGATTTTGAATTTGGACTTGGTATAAAATTCCTCTCACCAGAGACAGGTTCATAGGTAACAATATTAAACTTATATGGTCCTTACTAGTAAAGGGCCTTTTTTTGGGAGGCTCTTGGACAAAAATCCTTCCTGAAAAGTGAAAATCTTATCCTAGGAGGGGATATAAATTGTTCTTTCAGGGAGGCTAAATCTTGGGGACCAAGAGATAGATCGAATCATTCAACATATTTTTCATCCATATTCTAAGGATAATGCAATTTATTGAAAATCCTCCCATAAAATTGCACTCCACCTATTCAAATAAAAAGGTGGGGGAGGACAAAATCGAGAAATGTTTGGATCACTTTCTGGTCACTGGAAATTTAGTAGAGGTCTGCGCTTAGATCAAGAAATGAGTTGGATCAAGTGGGATCTCATACCACTCCCCAATATTCATGGAAAATTTTCTAGGATCCTTTAGACATCCTATCCCTTTCAAATTTAACTCAGAGTGGTTAAAGGAGGAGTGTTTCTTGTCCCTTGTCAAGGAGCATTGGATTCCTTATGATGCAACTTTGGCAGAAAGAGCAGGAGTCCAGTTCATGACAAATATTTGAAGAGTGAAACAAGCCACCCTTGAATGGCAGCGAGTCAAAAAGAAAAAATATTCCATCTAATTGAGACTGAAGCAATGTTATAGACAATCTATGATTCAGTGGGAGGAGGATACAACTCTGTTGAATCGAAGTAAGAGCTACTAGCCCTAGAAAAACTGAGAAGGGATATTTTGAAGGCTTGGGAGGTATAATGGTGCTTAAAAAATTGGGCCTTGTGGCTGGAAAAGGGGGATGATAATAAAATGTTCTTCTAGGCTTATGCCAAAGGTAGAAATATGGCCTACACCATCTAGAGTCTTAAGGAATTCGAAGGAAGAAAGGTATCCTCCTTTGATGGAATAGATCGTATAGGTAAGGAATACTTCCATTCTTTTTTAAAATCTAACCAAAGGGTATCAATGGATGACATTGTGAGGATGGCCCTTTACTTCCCCATATTTGTTGGCAAAGATGAAAACATATCTCATTTTTAGGAAGTCTCATAAGATGAACTCAAGGAAGTAATCCACAACTTTCAGAAGGATAAAATCGCAGGTCCAAATGGTTGTACAATAGAATCCTTTATTGGGATATATGAACTCATTGGGACAAACATCTTGTGGGTAGTATAATAATATTGATCTGAAGGACACATGCATCCTCTCTTCAACTCCACTTCCATTTCTCTCATCTTGAAATATGATGATCCTTCTTTCTTGGACGACTTTAGTCCTATCTCTCTTTGTAATTGAATTTACAAAGTGATCTCCAAAATCATAGCAAGAAGAATCAAGGACACCCTTTCAAAGAATATCTTCTGGGAACAATTTGTTTTTTTGGAAGGTAGGAAAATTAATGAAGCTATCGAGGTGGCGTAGGAGGTGATGCATAGCCTAAAGTCTCATAATGTGAAATGGAAAATATTTAAGATTTACATCTCAAAATCCTATGACCGATTTAGTTGGCTTTATATTCAGATGCTTCTAACCCACTTAGGTTTTGAGGTTCCTTTCATCAATTGGGTAATGTGTTTTATAACATCAGTTTCTTTTTCAATACTAATTAATGGTTCGACTAGATATTTGTTTCATGCAGAGAGGTGACTGAGGCAATGTTTTCCCTTATCTCCTCTTCTTTTTCTGCTAATTATGGAAGCTCTCAGTAGAGCCTTAGAAGAGAAAAAATCTCATGGTGAGTTCCAGGGTATTGCGATATCTCCAAATTTAAGCATCACCTACCTCCATTTTGTTGATAATGTCTTGATCTTCTACAATGGTTAAAGGGGTGATGAACATAAGTTGTATGATATCTTGGAATTGTTTGGAAAGGACACATGTATGAAGATAAATGAAATAAATTCCACCCTCTCAATTCACAACATAGATCTAGATGAATAGACGAGTTATATGTACCTTTTCCCCTTTGAGCAACAAGAGTTGGAGGAAGGTCTCAAATATTTGGGTTTGCAAGTTAAGCCAAAGAAATATAGGAAAGATTATTGGAAACAGATTATAGCTAAACTAGAAAAAAGTTTTAAAGGGTGGAGCTTTAGGTGGATATCTCATGTAGGAAGGTTAGTTATGGAAAAATATGTCTTAGAAGCCATGCCAATTTATTGGATGTCCTTAGCTTGCATTCCAAAAGGTGCCTTGGAAATATCCTAGAAAAATTGTTTTAAATTTATTGGGGTTGGCACAAAAGATCAGTTTGTAGTTCCCTGGGTTAAATGGAATACAATGGAAGCTCCAAAAGATCTGGTAAGCATGGGAGCTCAAAAATATTTTTCTCTTCACTAAGACACTAGAAGCTGAGTCAAGTTGGAGATTGATCACTTCAAAAAAAATTTGGACGCAGGTGGTGTACCAGAAATATATCTTCCCAGAATCTATTGAGGAATGGATTCAAAACCCTTTGAAAGAAAGCTCAAATTGCACAATAATTTGGAAAACAAGTATCCACTCTTTTTATGTTAATGGGGAAGGCTTAGAATGGAGATTATAGAAAGGTTCAAAAGTTAGAATAGGGCAGACCCTTGGCTTGGTAGTGGAAATAGGCATATCCTCCCTAACACTTTGGTACAACTTCTAAATTAAAATGGGGTGTTCTATCTAAGCCACATTTTGGATCATATACGATCCCCTATTTGGGCTCAAGAGTGGAAAATTGGTGATCAGGTTGGGTTGAATGACTAATTTTCAGTAGTTTTAGAAAACTACACAAGAATCCTAGAAAGTGCCCATATATGCATCACAAAAAAGGAGGATAAATTGGTTTGGAAACATTCCCCTTTTGGGGAATACACATCAAAACTCGAGTATACCCAAATAATGATAGATCTTCATAACCATGAGCATGTTTGGTGGTGGAAGGGGTTATGGAAGATAAAATTTCCCTTGAAAGATTGCATCTTCATGTGGTGCCTAATTAAGAACAAGATCCCCACTTGGGACAAAATAAAAAATAGGATGACAGAAGGGCTAGGATGGATCTGTTTATGCAAAGGAGATGAGGAGACTGGAGTCCATATTTTCCTTTTGTGCCCTTTTTCCAGACACATTTGGGATGAGTGCTTGTGGATTTTAGGATAGATGTGTCACTGGTAAGGGAATTCATTGGAAGAATCTTGGAAATTTTTTCTTGAACAACCTCTCAATAGAAACATAAAATCCATACCCTTAATGTTGAATTGGGGGATTTAGATGGCCAAGAATGCAATGATTTTTCAAGATAAACCCTCCCTTTGAGAGATACTAGTCATCCATGGTCTGAGCATTCGAGAGCATTATCCTCAAGAAAAGGGAGCTAGGATAGGAAGAGAGATTCAGGAAGTCTCAGTTGATCCAAATAGGCCCTGGGCCTATTTTGATGGATTCTCATAAGAAAAAAACACATGTAGTGGTGGAGGATCAATACTGTTCATCTCAAACACTCACATTTTTAGACTCTAAATGGGGCTAGGCCCTGACATGAACAACTATGCAAAACTTATGTCTCTCAAATTGTTGTTACTCTTTGCTTTGGAAAAAAATGTCCATTCTATTAAGTTATTTGGTGATTCATTGTTGGTTACAAATTGGATTCAAAAATATCAAAGATGCCACAACATAATTTTGTGTCCTTTTCTTGAGGAAGTCTTCAAAATTTTGGCCTCTTTTGATAGCTACTCTCTCTTCCATGTTTATAGGGAGCAGAACCATGCAACATACTCATTCTCTAAAGAAGGTGTATAGATGGTTGTTGGGACATGGATGATCAGGGAAGATCAAGATTGTTCAGAAATTTATTTTTTGCACATGTATTTTATGGATTTTTTGGGCCACGGGTTTAATGTTGTCTCTTCTTCACTCAATGTTGGTATCATTGCTTCTATATCACATGAGGTGGATGTCTCCTGATTTTTTTCTCTCCTTTTTCGTGAGAAGGTTTTGCCTCTACTCAGTTTTTTTGTACTATTTTTTTCAACTGGGGATGGTTTTATACAAAGCTATAGAGGCTATTGCCTAATGATACTTGTAGCGGATTCTATGCAACATAATCTAGCATATTTGATGTTTTTTCAGCTTTTGGTGATAGTTTTAGAGGATGCTTCCTCATATTTTATTGTGGCAAAGACAAGAGTCTTTGACTTATTTTTTTATTCTCTCTTTTCCTTGAACCCATACATTCTTGACATGTATCTACAAAATGTAAATTTCTTTCCTCCAACAAAGGAAATAAAATTTACAGTTTTTTCCTTGGAAAAGAAAAAAAATTATAGAATTTACATGGAACATTAATGTCATAGGATGCATGCAAATTATGTAAAATCAAAATTTTTAGGAAGGAAAGTATCATATGTCCATGTTATATAATGACTTTATGTCAAATTTTGTTTTGTCTTAAAAAACATGGTAGTGGTTGGGACTGTAAAAACCAATTAATTAAATTCCTCATTTCTAAATCATTTGTCACTATGTTTCATTTAACAATATTTTTAAATAGTTTATACATAATCATCTTTGATGAAATTCCATGCATCTATAGATATATTTCTATGTATTTTTATATAAATGTTATTATTTGATGAATTGCGTGCATTTATAGATATATTTTTATTCACTCCAAATATGTATATCAATAGTCCTCGAGGTGTAGGACAGATTGTAGTGTCCCCAAGGCCGAGCCCCGTTACAGATCATGATATATGCAATGTATTGTAAAAATGTTCCATAGGCCGGTGAGCCAAGTTTTTTATAAGTTGGAAGGCTTATGTGGTTGTTAGGCCAAGAAGCCTAAGTGTTGGAAGGCCAGGAGCCTGTTGATGTACTTGTATGTATGCAGATCAATTAATAAAATATAAACACCGCCAGTGAAGACCGACCACGATGAATGAGTGATGGGGGACTAAGCATCCACAGAGTGGGCAAGGAACTAGGGGCTGGAAAGTGGGAAAGGGGCTGAGTGATTAGCCTAGGGGCTAAGCCTAGGGGGCTTAGGCCTGGAATAATATTTTAATATTATTTCCTAAAAATCCATGGGCACATTATTTTATCCTAAGTCCTTTGGAAGGACCTGTGATTCCCAAGTGGTGGAAGGAAGGCATACGGATGGAATGCATGCAGTTCCCAGGGTGACAAGTGTCAACCCTGGTGCATGCAAATAAAACAGAGAAAGTAAGTCGAGAGGGGGACACACTCTCCTCCATTCTGAACCGAACCTCTGAGCATGGAACCAGTACGACCTCTGCCTGATACCCTGATTCACCTTTGAAGCCATTAAGTTGTTTTGTCTGAAAAAAACCGTGTACACCCATGTTTCAAGCTATGAGTCTGTGTCTATTCTAGGCAACCTGAAAATGCATGCCTGACCAGAACCCTGTGTTGAACGCGAGTGGAAGAATCCTTGTTGTTGGGAAAAGCTGAGCTAGCCTGTGCGTGGAGCCTGTTCCGAAATCATGCCGTGAGATCATCCAGTGATTGCTGAACCGTTTTGGGAAGCCTTTGTCTATGTTTCCCATGGGTTGTTGTGACTGCGCAGTATTGGTCTGCGTGAGGCTTGTTGGCCTGTGAGCAACTCCTCCAGGTGAGAGAGTGCACAGAGGGAGAAGAGAACTCCTGGAAGGAATCTCTGTAGCTGCCATAAAGCCCGGAGACTTCTGGTCTGGTCTATTCCTGTAACCCAAGGTAAGGAAGACTGGCAGCCAAAGGACTATCTAGGTGATAGAGAAGGTGCACTCTCCTGGGGTGGAACAGGCATGTGGGGAATGAGGGTCTGTGGGCAGTGAGTGTGGGAAATTTCTGGGAGAGCTTTCTTCCTGGGGGTTGTGTATGTGCTATCTTCCCTGTAACCACAACCTGAGTCTAGATTCCTTGCCTTGGGGTGGAGCTCGGTCCCAGCTAGGGGGTGACACACTGTTGAGTTGATGAACAGTGTGGTCTAAGGCTGGGAGGTTCGTGGAAGGCCTGCACTTGGTGGGTGAATTCTACAACTATTCAAGATAAGTATCTGAATTATGATTTTATTACATTTGGCATGACTGCGCTGTTCATGTGTCATGTTTTCCACTGTGTAAATGATTTACTGTTCAATGCTATGGATTGTTAATGGTAACAATAACTTATATATTTTACTCTAAGAATTAAGTGCATTTAATTTAGTTAAATGCATGTGGTTATAATTCCTGTACGTATTATCTAAACATCCATGTTTAGAATAGTAACTGAGAGGTTTGGAAACCTTGGTAGTGAAAAGGTACACTACAAATTGGTATCAGAGCATAGGTTTCAACACTGAGACTAGATGGGCCAATTGAGTGGTCTTTGGACCGAAGGTGAGAGGAGAAATTGTGTTTGAACGACCAATTTCAGACCCTGGTGTGACCTGGAGTGTATAGGAGTTTAAACTCAGGAGATTCGTGAGTCGTAAGATTCCTGTGAGATTACCCGTCAACCATCCGAATTGACAGAAGTTGTGCAGGACTTAAGTCCTCATGGGTAGCGAAGAAGTCCCGGAGAGGTGTCGGGATATTAGAAGCCCAGACAATCGAGACCTTGTGATTCTCGAAATCTCGAGGAGGGATCATCGTAGGATCTCAAGGAGGACGCGTGTCAGACTCCTGGAGAGAGTCGGAAATCGGAGAATCAGAATTCTCGAACACATAGAAATCTTGTCACCCGAAATCGCGATCCGTGATCTCGTGACAATATCTGGACCGTTCATTTAGTGGACACATGGCAGAGATCTACACCATCGGGGAAAGTCCCGACAAGGAGTAAGTCCATCGAGGTTTGAAGTTCATCGGGAAATCGAGAACCTCGGTGACAAGTGATTCATACACTTTGAAACTCCGAACCTCGAAACCCCGACGAGAGCTTTGAGTATAGACACGGGGTAGAGGTCACATGGACCTGACTTAACCACGAAGGGTTAAAGCCAAAAAGACGTGTCAGCATATCGAGAATCAGGATATCAGAGATCCCGGAAGCAGAGGTTTCGTGCATTGGAAAATCGCGATACGTGATTTCCCGATAAGGCCTAGGAACGTGGGGCCACACCAACTATCAAGAGGACAGGTGGCAGATTTTTAGCGACAGGAAAAAAGGACTGTTGACAAGTCAACGACTGGGACCCATCGGGGATCCCGTGAGCGTATGAGCATGACCTTGAAACTACCGAAACCCAACGGGGTAGGGTGGAGGTCATATAGTATGGTCATGTGGACCAGAGGCTGAGCCAAGAGAGCGAGCCAGTATAAAAGCACATCGAGAATCGGAGGATCGGAGGTTGTGAATGCATGTGCATCACGACGTCACAAATTTCGAAACCCCAATAAGAGGATTGATCATGGTCATGGGAAGTGGTAGTATGGTGAGGCTATAGCCCCGAGGGCTAGCACGGACGGAGTCCATCGGAAATAGAGAAATCGGGGATTCCACTGTCAAGCATTCTGACACATTCAGATTTTCGAAACCCCGAACCCTGATAAGGGAAAAGGCCTGGGTCACAAGTTAGCGGTCACATCAGCCAGGGCTTGGCTTGGAGGGCTAAGGCATATCGGAGAATCGGGGGTTGCGAAGACATGCACCTGTTGACAGCGCAAGTGTCGAAACTCCGATAGGAGTAGTCACGAGAGGGAAATGACCACGGTCAGGGCTCATGGTCATATGAGTCAGGATCTAGGCTCAGGAGGGCTAGCACGTAAAAGGGGTCATCGGAGATCAGGAATCCGAGAGGACAGTAAACCTCGACATCAGAAATTGCGAAACTATGAAACTTGAAATCCCGAAATAATTGAACTTGAAGTTTCGGACACCCGAAAAACATAGAGCCAGACAGAACTCAGGAAACTTTGTGAAGTTAAGATGTCTTTCATTCTTGTTCGTATTAGTTATAAATGTTGTGGATTAATCATGAAGTTTAATGGCCTGACAATTTTGAATTGGATTGCACAGTGCGTGTTCAGAATACAACAGAGGCCAAAACTCCAAGTTAATCAATACCCAGTATGGAGTGGGGAAGAATGAAAATTATCCCTAAAATGGAAGACGAACAAGAAGGAAAGAATGTTAACCAGGGAGTCGAAGTATCGAACTCTAATGGGAATGGAAAAGAGATGGATAAGGAAGGACATATGATGAAAATCATTGAAGGGTTACAAAGAGAGACCAAGGAGCATCGAGCCGATAGCTGAAAGCTCATGAAAGTTAGGGATCGACAAGGGAAATTAAACTTAAAATTCTTGCAGAGTCTGGAAAGAATAGAGAAGAAACTGGAGAAGGGAAGAGACTCAAGTACGACGGAGAGTCGCAGAACTCATGGGAGAAGAAGCAAATCGAGGAGTGGTAGCCGACATCACAGTCGCTCCCAAAGACATTCTGACAGTAAGACACACAGTAGTTCAAGCCCATCACCTACTAGAAAACATCAAAAATCTGGAAGGGAGGAATTGAAAGGAGAGATGAACAAAATTAAACCTCCAACATTTGATGGGGAGCATAAGAAGGAGGAAGACGCTGAGACATGGTTTCTTGGCATGAAGAAATACTTCCAACTGCAGAATTATTCTGCTCATGCAGAAGGAAGAATTGCAATGTACCAACTAAAAGGAAAGGCATCCATGTGGTGGGATCAGTTTGTGCAAGTGTAGCACATCAAAGAGAAAGAGGTTACTTGGAAGGAATTGAAGAGGTATTTCGAGAAGAAATACCTGGCTAAAAGATATTATGACAGAAAGATGAAGGAGTTCTTCGAACTCAAGTTAGGCAGTATGACCATTGATGAGTATGAACGAAGTTTTCTGGAACTGTTGAATTATGTTCCGTTCATCAAAGATGAGGCTGTCAAAATTCAGAGGTGTCTGAGTGGACTGCCACCTTATATTGGTGACAAAATTCAATACGATGATCCTAAGACCATGGAAGAAACCATAAGAAGGGCGAAATGTCTATATGAACAACAATGGAAAAGGCCTACCTTTCAGAAGGCTTGGAATGACCAGAAGAGGTTTAAGAAGGAATAGAGGCAGAAGGGAAGTAAGCCTTCCTTTTTCAGAAAGAGTCCTTGGGGACAGTCATCTTTTAAAGAGCCCAGGAAAGTTGAAGGGGGTGAATAGATGACAAGGCCTCCACCCATGGAGTGTTGGGGCTGTAAAGGGAATCATAGATACAGAGACTGCCCCCACAGAAAAGACAAAGCAATAACTGTCCATGCTGTTCAACAAGCTGAAACAGTGGGGAATATGGGCAGCAGAATGTCGAGGATCTACGTAGCCCTGGACAATAAGAAAGTATAATTTCAATCACACATAATTGAAGTGGAATATATGATCAACAACCAACCACTTGTTATTTTGATTGATTCAGGCGCTAGCCATAGTTATGTAGATCCTAGGGTGGTGGAAAGTTCGCATCTAACGAAGAGAAAACATGAGAAGTCTTGGTTAGTGAAATTAGCCACAAGAACCAAGAGGAAGGTTACTGAATTAGTTAAGTCCTGTTCAGTGGACATGAAAGGAATGAAAACTAAGGCTAAATTGAACATTCTGCCTTTAGGCTCATATGATTGCTTAATTGGGATGGACTGGTTGGAACAGCACCATGCCCTCCTGGATTGTCGAAACAAGAGGTTTACATGTCTGAACGAAGAGGGAAATCAGATAACAGTCCAAGGAATTGCCAGAGCCGTGGCTGTGAGGGAAATCTCAGCGATGCAGCTGAAGAAATGTTACTGGAAAGGCTGTCAATTAGTTGCAGCCCGGATGGAAGAAGTATTCCAAAATGTGGTCTCGAATCTGGAAGAACACAGGGTACTCAAAGAGTTTGAGGACGTGTTTCAGGAGGTGCCTAGACTACCTCCGAAGAGGGACATCGATTTTTCTATAAATTTGATACCTGGAGCAGCTCCAGTTTCGAAAGCTCCTTATAGGATGAGCACACCAGAGCTGAAAGAGTTGCAACTACAACTCAAAGAGCTATTAAATAAAGGCTACATTCGTCCCAGCGTGTCACCGTGGGGAGCCCCAGTCCTATTTGTGAAGAAGAAATATAGGACGTTGAGGCTGTGCATCGACTTTAGACAGTTGAATAAAGTCACTGTCAAGAACAAATATCCTCTGCCAAGAATTGATGATCTTTTTGATCAGTTGAAGGATGCAAAAGTATTTTTGAAAATAGATCTTCGATCTGGATATCATCAAGTGAGGATAAAAGATTAAGACATCAACAAAACCGCCTTTAGAACAAGGTACGGTCACTATGAGTTTATAGTGGTGCCGTTTGGATTGTCCAACGCGCCTGCTGTCTTCATGTGCTTAATGAATGGAGTGTTCAGAAATTATCTGGACAAGTTTGTCATAGTATTCTTGGACGATATCCTGGTGTATTCCAAGACAGAGGAAGAACATGAACGACACTTGAGAATGGTGCTGCAGGTGTTGAGAGAACACCAGCTGTACGCAAAACTAAGCAAGTGCTCATTTTACCAAAAGCGGATCCATTATCTGAGACACATTATTTATGAAGAAGGGATCGTTGTGGATCTTGAGAAGGTACAGGCCATTCAAGAGTGGCCAGCGCCAAGAAATGTGACAGAAGTTAGATCCTTTATGGGTCATGCAGGTTATTATAGGAGGTTCATAGCCAGATTTTCAAGGATAGCTCATGCTATCACTTCTTTGCAAAGGAAGGGGAAGAAGTTCCAGTGGACTGAACAATGTGAGAGCAGCTTCCAGCAATTGAAGCAGTTGCTCACTAGTGCTCCAATCCTAAAGATTGCTGATCCAAGTAAGGATTACGTAGTGTGCACAGATGCATGTAAGGAAGGGCTGAGAGGAGTTCTCGGCCAAGAGGGATCTGTAATTTGTTATGAATCCCGAAAGCTGAAGGAACATGAAAAGAATTATTCCACTCATGATCTAGAGCTAGCAACAATTATCCATGCATTGAGGAAATGGAGACATTACCTCATGGGAAAGAAATTCGAGTTGAGAACAGACCACAATGGTCTAAAGTATTTATTTGATCAACCAACTTTAAATGCCAGGCAAATTAGATGGCTGGAATTTCTGTGCAAATATGACCTTGATATCAAGCATATCAAAGGGAAGGACAATAAAGTGGTTGATGCACTCAGTAGAAAAGTGCATGAATTACATGCTACAGAGATTAGCATGTACAGAACTGAGTTGAAGGACAGAATTCTTGAAGCCACAAATGCTAATTTGCAGTACAAAAGACTAGTAGCAAAGCTACAACAGAATGAGAAACCACAAACCAAGGAAATTTATACCTTGGGAATTGATAGTTTACTTCTGTACAAAAACAGAGTGTATGTACCTAATGACAGAGATTTGAAGCTAGAAATTCTAAAAGAAATGCATAATGTGACTTATGTTGGTCATCCTGGATATCAAAAGACTGTGGTAGCAGTCAAAATCCATTATTTTTGGCCAGGTATGAAGAAGGAAATTGCTTAATACATCGCCAGATGTATGGAATGCCAGAAGGTCAAGGCCGAGCATAGACACCCAGCAGGGTTGTTGAATCCTTTACCTATTCCTGAGTGGAAATGGGATGTGATAACAATGGATTTTATCACAGGATTGCCCAGAACAAGCAAGCAACATGATTCAATCATGGTGGTGGTGGACAAGCTTAC
>JZKD02S0164690.1:0-12682 GCA_000966675.3 Picea glauca | reverse complement strand
TACAAACAATCATGAAAAATTAGTGCATGTATAAAACATTATAAAATTTGAGAATATAATAAATATTAAAACAGATAATGAATATACATACCATCGGACGATATTCATTTGATCCTTCGTCCATGTGCCCATATTTTCTACAATGTTTTGTCGTTGTTGCTATTAAAACTCTTTCAAGACGTCTAGTACAACAATTTTTGCAAGGGCAATAACATTTACTGTCACCCTTTTCACCCTCTTTAATTATTTTCCCAGCTCTAATGTTTTCTGACATTCTTCCCCACAGACTTATACTGAAACAAATATCTATTTTTTGTTCGCTGAGAAGACCCGCAAACCCTTTTTGAAGTGTCGTTATTATAGCAAACTTGTCGCAACATCTGTCAAATGCAACATATTTATAGATTTTGAAACGTCACAATTCCGACGTAAAAAAGTCCTAAGTGACCGTTGGTATTTTGACTTGGTGAACATACTAAGGTGACCATTGGAGGGGAAAACCTAGTTTCGCAAACGTCGCAATTGCGACATACATTTTCACAAACGTGGCAAGAGAGACGTTAACATGGCAAGAGCAACGTTAACGTGGCAATTGCGACATACATCTTCACAAACGTGGCAAGAGCGACGTTCCAGTGGAAAACGTGGCAAGAGCGACGTTAACGTGGCAAGAGCGATGTTAACATGGCAATTGCGACATACATCTTCACAAACGTGGCAAGAGAGACGTTCCAATGGAAAACGTGGCAAGAGCGACGTTCCAGTGGAAAACGAAAGAGCGACGTTAACGTGGCAGTTGCGACATACATCTTCACAAATGTGGCAAGAGCGATGTTAATGTGGCAAGAGAGACGTTCCAGTGGAAAACGTGGCAAGAGCGACGTTCCAGTGGAAAACGTGGCAAGACCGACGTTAATGTGGCAAGACCGACGTTAACGTGGCAAGACTGACGTTATCGGGCAACATGAATTTTTTTTTTTATAAATTTCCTCTATTTTGTGACAATATGGACAATTTTGTCCATAACGCCGCAAATAAAACGTCAGAATTTTTACAATATGTAGTAGTGCTACTTGTAGATCACATACCTACACCTCCTCTTCTTCACCTCGAGGGGGCTTATCGAATATATTTTTGAGGATGGAGTGTAATTTTGTGGGCTTGAAGTTCTTATAACTAGGGCCCTTTCTTGTGGAACTGATCACATCAATTTCGTTCCCTTCCAAGTTCATCATCTTGGTCCCTACTTTAGCATAACTAGGATTACCAAGCTCTATGATCATAGTTTCTCAATTCCCCTTTGTCCTATTGTAACGAACCTCCCATTTCGTCATGACAAAAAGCCTCACATAACAAGTGCAATTTTTTTTTTTTTGATGGTATATCGTGCTAAAGTGAGAAAGAGTTGGATCTATGCACCAAAGAATTCCATGACTAGAATGTGATTAATACAAATGATGGGGTGTGTTTCTTCCACTAATCAAGAACAAACCTGACCAAAAAGATTACCTTACCTCACCATTAAGGAGAATAAGGTAATCTTAACCTAAGCATGAAATGGGATGTGTTGCGTGAACTAAGTATTAGAGAATAGGGATGAACCTTAACATCGAAATAAAGGGTTTCCTCTTACCTAGCACCAACCAACGAAGATTTTACTCCCTATGGAAGACGACTGTCCCATTAGCACCTCCCTGATATCGTTGCATACGAAGAAAAAATGCAAGGAATTCCCTTAAATGTATGCATCGGCTATTTGATCCTCATAAAATTCCAGAGGAAGAGTCTTCCAGGGGATCATTTACTTCATCCCAAAATTATTAAAAGGGCAATGAAAAGCCCCAAAAAGAGAAAGCTAAACCACGCAATGATGTATGATTATGCTATTCTATGATGTGTGTTGATAGTCATTGGGGCCACCCTATAAGATCACCTCCCTGTTTACTTTTATAGCGTTTAAAAAAAAAACGGGGATTCTAAATTATCCCATTTGAAAAAGTAAAGTTATGTCCAATTTAAAATATGGAACAGGAGAGAAGGGTTTTGATTGATTGGTTCAAAGTCAAATTACTTTTTTTTTAATCTGTAAGGAATGAATAGGAGATTGAACTTGTTAGCAGTACATTATGGGAACACTCTTTTTGAAAAGAAGAGTTTAAGTTGATGAGGGGTTCGGTCAAGAATGGTTTAATACAAATTTAGAGGGGTCGGATATGTATACTTTCATAGATATAATTTTAGTAATCAATGATTGCCGAAAAGGATTATCACAAAGAAAAGATTCTCCTACATCAATTTGATGGATGACTTAATTGTGATCTTAATAGGTGGTGACATAATAATTAGAGAGAAAGAATACATATACCTTCATAAATATAATTTTAATAATCAAATAACTACCGGGAGGGAACTATCCCAAATAGAGAAGCATTTTACTAATCAAATAACTACGGGGAGGGAACTATCACAAACAGAGAAGCATTTTACTAATCAAATAACTATGGGGAGGGAACTATCAAAAATAGAAGCTTATCGTACATTAGATGGATGGCTTAACTATGAACTTGGTGGGTGGTGACATAATAATTTATAGATTTGAATTTTGAATCAATAAATAAAAAGTGGAGGGCAACGTTGGGAAAAAAACCTACAGATTTAATCATTTTACATATTGTTTCATGAGGTTATCTAGTTTCATATAATTACCAGAGAGAAGACTGAAGGAAATTATTATTATTATTAGAAAAACTATTTTGATCTGTAACTCCTGACAAGGACTCTTCAGTCTCCATGAATAAATCTTGATGTATTCATACCGCGGACAAAACAATCTCTTTCACCCAGTCTATTCCGTTCTATTATAAATTAATAATGCAGATGAACTCAATCGAATAATATAGATGAACTCAATTGAATTAAATTGAATACAGAAAAACGCCAAGATTTAAGAGTAAAGGTAACATCTGGTTAATAATAGAGGTAAAGTAAAAAGGCCCAAGGTTAAACACTGTCCAGAACGGTTCAGTAAATGCAGAAAAATAAAAACACAATCACCTTTAGGTAATTTTCTAGGCAGCCAGTGCATTCACATGGCAGTATGGTTTTAAGGAATTTCGCAGTCAAATGTATGAAAATGCAAAGTGAGCTCATTGTCAAGAGTAGTAACACTCAATCATCCCAACGCTACCATCACACATTAAAATCACCCCCCTCCCAATGACACAGCAAGTGAGCCCCTATTTACAATATAAAAACGCTACCATAAGAATGATGAGCAGACGCACAAACAACTCAACACAGAAGGAGTCAGGACTGATAAGGGTATTGTGATGGAATAAAAGCATAGTCTAACTCACTGGCAATTCACCAGATGAACGCCCAGGAAACCGTTGTGTCAGCCAAGTTTCCATTCGCCCAGTAATAAAAACTAAATGCCGACTCAAGAAGGGGCGATTCGCCTTCAAAATTTTAATGCATAAGAAGGAAAGAAATTTATAGCCCTCACCAGTGGCCAACAACCATTCGGCAGTATGTAAAATAAGACATGATAACTCTGGTATAAAACACTGGTTTGCTGGTCATATTCACAGGGAGATTAACATACGAAATCAAATGCTGGGTTATAACCATAATAATGGCACTGAGATAATTCACCATCAAGGAAACATACGAGGCAGAGAAAGATTTCAGGTCAGACGCATGAACAACGCAGAGAAATTTACCTACAAATACACCGAATGTAGAGGGAAAGGAACGCAAGGAGGAGTTATACAAAAAAAACACAGACCAATTATATCCATCTTTTCCCATTCTGTCGGGATACCAAGCAATGCAGACAGGGATAGTTAGAACGTTTTTCCAATCGACAGGGATGTGGAAACTTAAGGATTACCGGCACAAACCTAGCCTTATCAATAAAAGATAATCTTGTTGTTCTCCACAGTATTTGTTGGCTTTAAAATAAAATAAAATAAAAATCAATGGCCAGTAAATAGCATAATTGCGATTGCTGGTGATGTAGGAGTAAAGGAATGACTTCAACCATTTGATAACTGTCTACCTTAATTTTTCCAAGAAGCAGAAAAAAAAATCGTTGAATTCACAAGGGTAAATTGTTGTCGAGGTATTAAATATTATAGAGGTAGAAATTTAGAAGACGCAAAGATAAAAAAAAATGCATAATCACTCAACACCAGAAGGCGCAATAAAAAACAATCAGTCAAGGACTATGATAGAGGTAGCTAGCTATAGGTGCATCCTTTTCTCATCATCCTCGCACAGAAAAGCAGGGCGTTGAGATCCATAGGTCTTTTAATGCTAAGGCGATGAACGTAGATCAGGCTCTTGGCTGACTACTCAGGCGAGGACTGGTGAGCTAGGGACGAAGGCTAACATCCATGAAGATCACAATCACACTCAGTAAAGTGGTCAAGACATGTGGGAAAATGAAGGCCATGGTAGTCAACAACCATCTAGCTAAGCTAAGGAAGGTTCCAGTCACCCAAAAAAAAACATCAATTTACTTTTCCATTAATTAAGCAGATTCAAGCATAAGCCTAGTAAATTCTACCATACAAAAATGAAGAGCGTACCATTGCCTGTTTTCGTGCTCCGAGTGTCGTCCGTGCACTCCATGAAACTCCTGCTCGCCGACCATTGAGACTTCACCGGTACCTCCCAACCAATGCTAGGGGTACTCTTCTTCCCCCTTAGCCCCCCAAGCTGTAAAGGGTCCACGCACACTATCCAGAGATATCGTCTAGCCCCCAGCTCACCTAGCAAGGCCGAGATACCACTCCTCTCCGAGATGGGTATCCCAACTCCCACAAGTAAATCAATCAAGTCAATATTTCTGCAACGTAACGTTACGCAAGAAGAAGATGATCCTTCCTCCTTCTCATCCCTTTCTTTTATAGAGTTTTGAACTTTCTTTATTTCCTAAAATCTCATTTATTTAAAGTTTTAAAAATAAATTCCCAAAACTTCCTCTCCATACAAGTGTCCCTCATCCCCTGCAATCCTCCATGAATTTATTTATTTAATTAATTAATTATCTCTATTTCCCTCACCCACCTAGAGTTACTCCTAGAATCACTCCTCGGTGTCCCCAAATTCTCTTACAGGTTTTAGTAGCCTTCTCTTTTATTAAATTGCTAATTCAGTTTAAAATTAGAAGCTCTTAAATGGTAGATTCTTTACTAAGTTGATTTTCCGCTTTTCCCCTTAAGTTCCCCTTTTCCCCTTTTTATGTTACCTCTTTTCCCTAGTTTCCCCTTTTATTGATTTTCCCCCTTTCCCCTTTTTACTTAGAACTCAAAAAGGCAGGTGTGGAATTTAACCCCTTTTCCCTTTTATCATTTAATTAGTATTTTTTTTTTTAAATTATCAAAAAGATAAAATAATTAATTCCCCTTTTTACATTTATTACTACAGATTCTATTTTTATGAATAACTTAATTTCTTACTCCATTCATGTTACAAGATTTAACGAAGGTCAAAATTATTATTTAAGTTATTTTAATTTCTATTATTATTATTTGTTTTATTTTTTTAGAGAAGACAAGGTTCTACCACTAGCGTAATTTAGACCTAGGCCTTAAATTTCGTACTGGGCAACATTTAATTAGGGAAATTGTTTTAAAATTACTTAGCATGTTATTTTTCTTATGGCCATCTAGGATAATCCCTCTATCATCAACAATGCAACGTGCCCTTCAGGACGCACTATGTGCTCCAAGGGTGCCACTCGCCTCATCTGTTCCTTTGCGCGATATGCCCTTCAGGATGCACTACGTGCTCCAAGGGTGCCACTCACCTCTTGACTGATTTGGTAGACATCAATAAACCCTGGAGTCAACACTCTACCAGGTGAACTTATGGGAGACTAAGGGCTTCTAAGGAATAAGACCCCCACCTTTTTGAACGCCCCTTATAATCATCGTGAACGATTGTCGCAGTCTTCCCTCACGGCATCGTGGGTCCTCTCAAACTAGGTAATCATTAACCTACAGTTCAAGCCACGGTGGGAGTGCTAGTAGGCTGTGGCAGGGTTGTTGTCCACATCTCTCCCTCAACATCTCTGGTAGTCATGCGCGACCCCTTTACTCCATATGTGAGTCTGGTCGGCAAGTTATCGTTAGCCTACATCATCAATGGATCATGTCAGAATACATTCATATCATATCATCTAATCATATGTGCTAATATCATAGTAAAAATAATCAAACCCCAATGTTACACTCCCTGACTCGATCCAGAGTCCAAGGGGTTCCCTTGATGCCTCTGCATCCTCTAGGTCCCTAATCCTACACACTCAGTAAAACCGAGTCAATAGCACCTGTCTATGTCAAAGCGGTGAAACATGTCATAACCCATAACGCCTCATAGTCAAAATCAAAAGTTTTAATAGCATAAAAATCCAGATCACTTGCGAGCAAGTGTCCTCAAAGAATAAGTTCACTCAGTGCGCCAGAGCAGGATGTTACATACACCCCCTCTTGGTATAAACTTCATCCCAACGTTTCATAGTATAAATGCAGAAATAAAGTGTATCATAGTATCATATGTCTATCTATCAAACAAAAATGGAAACTGTTGGTGCATATCATATGCATCCTCCCAGGTTGCCGAGTGCAGACTATATTGTCCTACTGGACCTTGATCTGATCTACCGTTCGATGTCGTAGTTGTCGAATGCGATGATCCAAGATGCGGACTGACTCAGCCGCGAGCACTCCCTTGTCTGACACCTGCAAGGAACTCATGTCAATAACATGTGTAGGATCACTAATATAATGTCTCAAAACAGATACATGAAAAACATCGTGCATATGCCTCAAAGAATCAGGCAAGGATAGTCGATAGGCCACGAGCCCCTTTCTCTCCACAATCTCAAAAGGTCCCACGAACCTAGGAGAGAGTTTATCTCCCTTCCCAAACTTGATCAAGCTCTTATGCAGTTTAACCCGCAAGAAGACTCAATCACCGACCTCATAACTATGGTCGACACAACGCGCATCGACATAACTCTTATCTTGATCCTGTGCTTCTTTAATCCTTTGTCTTATTGTTTTCATTTTCTCTTCCATTTCTTGGATTTCTTCGAGTCCCACCAGGACCCTATCCTTGAGCTGATCCCAACTCAAAGGCGTCCGACACATTCACCCATAAAGAAACTTGAAGGGTGCCATTTTAATGGTGCTCTGCTAACTGTTGTTGTAAGTGAATTCTACCAGTGGCAAGAATTCCTCCCAATGGTTTTGTTGGTCCATCACGTACATGTGCAACATGTCCTCCAAGGTTTGATTCATTCATTCGGTCTTCCCGTTAGTCTCTGAGTGATACGCAATACTAAAGTTAATTTTGATTCCCAAGGCCTCTTGGAAACTCATCCAAAATCATCCAGTAAACACTAATCCTTGATCAGATATAATCCTCTTAGGCACGCCATGCAACCTCACAATCTCAGTGATGAAAAATCTAGCTATGTCAGGTGCTTGATACGTGGTATGCACAAGAATAAAATGAGCACTCTTCGTTAGAGTGTCTAATACTATGAAAATCGAGTCATGTCTCCTTGCTGTCAGTGGAAATCCAACAATAAAATCCATCGAAATAACCTCCCATTTCGATTCTAGAATAACATGGGGTTGTAGTAATCCTGCTGGGTGTCTATGTTCAACTTTTACCTACTGACATTCTAGACATCTGGCCACATAGTTGATTATGTCTGCCTTCATTCCCTTCTAGAAGAATAAGGGTTTAAGGTATGCCCTCATCTTCGTGACTCCAGGATGAGCCATGTATACTGCTCTATGAGCCTCGCTTAGGATCAACATCCTCAACTCATCGTTTGGCGGTACGTGGATCCAAATTTTAAACCTCAATAAGCCATCACTATCAAATGAAAATCCCTCAAATCGTGGTACCATCATTGTGTTTTGTCCGATAAAACCCTTGACCTCTTTGTACCAGTCATCGTTACACTGTAAAGTTAGAATCTTTTCACATAGATTCGTCTAAAGAGGCAACACCGAAAAGATGCGTGGTCTCTGACTCAATGCATCTGCCACCCTGTTCATTATCCCTTTTATGTCAGTAATCTTGAAATCATACTCGCTAAGAAATTCCGACCAATGCCGTTGTTGCATGTTCAGGTCACTTTGCGTAAATATGTGTTGTAGTCCACAATGGTTAGTCTTTAGTTCAAATTTTCTTCCAACAAGGTAGTGTCTCCAAACCTTCATGGAATATACGATGGATAAAAACTCTAAATCATGCGTCACGTAGTTCCCCTCATGCCTTCTCAGTTTCCTCGAAATGTAAGCAATTACTCGACCGTCTTGCATCAAGACTCTGCTTAAGCCTTCCTTGGATGTGTCTGTGCATACCAAGAAGTCTGCATCCATGTCAGGGACCTTTAGTATCGGTGTTGTTGTCAACAACTCCTTGTGCCTCCGAAATGCTTCCGCGCATTTCTCGGTCCAAACAAACTTCTTTTTTTTCTTCTGCAATTCCATGATCGGATTTGCTATCTTCGAAAACCCCTTGACGAACCATCGATAGTATCCTGCTAAACCCATGAAGTTGCGCACTTCCAGGAAATTCGTTGGCGTAGGCCATTCCATAATTGCCTCGACCTTGGCTGGATCCACGACGATGCCTTCGCCGGAGATGACATGCCCTAAGAAGTGAATCTTCGATTGATAAAAAGAGCATTTGGACAACTTCCCATACAATTTGTGCTCACACAGACACTGTAGTACCAAGTGCAAGTGCTCGTCATGATCCTCAGTCATCCGAGAGTAAATCAAAATATTGTCAATGACCACTTGGACAAACTTGTCCAAGTACTCGGTGAACACCCCGTTTATCAAACTCTTAAATACCCCTAGGGCGTTTGTCAGTCCAAATGGTAAAACAATAAATTCATAATGGCCAGACCTCGTCTTAAAGGTGGTCTTAGGGACGTCATCCTATTTGATCCATAACTTGTGATACCCTATTCACAAATTGATCTTGGAGAACACCATCACACCCTTCATTTGATGGAACAGATCATCAATTCTTGGCAATGGATATTGATTCTTGATCGTGTCCTTGTTCAGTTGACGGTAGTCAATGCAAAGCCTCCACGATCCTTCCTTCTTTGGTACGAAAATAATAGGTGCACCCCACAATGACACACTAGGACGTATCAGTCCCAGTTCCAACAACTCCTTTAGTTACATTTTCAACTCTTGTAACTCTGGGGTCGACATCCGATAAGGCGTTCTTGCTATTGGTTCAGTCCCCGGTTTTAGGTATATGGTAAACTCCAATTCCCTCTCCGACGACATCCCAGGTAACTCCTCTGGAAATATGTCCGCAAACTCTTTCACCACCAGAAGGTGTTCTAGACCTTCTGCTACTCCCTTCTCATTTAACGTAAGGATCACATAAATCTTGCACCCCTTGCGCATACTCTTCTATAGCTATAAGGAAGATATGAATCACATGGAAATTCCTTGGTTCCGTCCTACAATCACATGTCTCTGTCCCTCATCATCGACCAAGCTCAACCGTTTTGTCTTACAGTTGAGTATTGCCCCATGTGATTCCAACCAGTCCATACCAACCACGACATCATAAGATCCTAATATCGTGACGTACAGGTCGGCCCTGGTGACAAACTCTCCTAGGTTAAGGATACACCCCGTAACCTTTCCTCCAACCTTTTTTTTGGCTCCTGAAGCCATCTCCACAAAGCTAAACTCATCCTGTTCGAATGCCTTTACCTTAATACTTTTTAGCACTGCACCAGAAATGAAGCTCTCAGTAGCACTAGAATTTATCAAAATACTAAGGGTCTAGTCAACAACGACACTTGTTGTCTCGAGCACAGTCAACTGATGCTCTGGCTGGCGGTTATTCACCACTGCATGAATCCGATGGGCCTTTCCCATATCTACCATGGTAGTGGGTCTAGTTGATCCGGACGCTCTAGTCCTCTCCATCGGGAAATTACGCTGGTAGTGTGGCTACCCACACGTCCAACACCCCTTCTTTTGCCCACTCGTCCTGGTACCTGAAGTAGAAGATGACGACCCACTGGCCTGGAACCCTGGTCTGTTCTACTGAACAGGCCTAAACTGTAGTTGTTGCGGGCGACGTTGTTGTTGATGCTATGGTCCCCGATAAGGTGTTTGCTGCTGAGGCGTCGGTCACTGAGGTGTAGTGAAAGTGGATCCCCTCGGGAAGCCACAATATCCTGACGTATGTCTGGCTAGTGTCAAATGCTGCTGTGCTCCAAATGACACCTTCCCTACTAGTCTCGCTGGATTCTTGGTCTGACCCCCACTGATAAGCTCCTCCTCTACTATGAGGGCCTTCTGGACGACATCATGTAGGATGTCGTTAAGGCCGAACACGAACCTGTTGACCCTAAGCTTCTCAGTGTTAAGGTGTAGAGCATACCAGAGTAGCTCCATAAAATGGGCCTCGTACTCGGGCACCGTACGACCGCCCCATCATAAGGCATTGAACTCATTCAGCTGACGCTCAATGAATTCCTCTGAAAGGTACCTCTCTTGGAACCGTCCCTCGAACAGTTCCCATGACACGTCTTCGAAGGCCATGTTTAGCTACAGTAGGAGTGTCTTCGTCCATAAAAGAGTGCTCCCCTTCAGTTGAAAGACCGCCATGCAGACCTTCATGTTGGAGGTATAATCGCGAAGTGCGAAGCACATCGCCATATTATCCAACCATGCCTCGGCGGCTGCGCTGTCTGGGGTACCAAAGAACTCAAGAAATTTGACTTTCTTGAGTTCATAGTGAATGCTACCAGTACCGACTGGAGTGCACGGTGGAACCTCAACGGGTGCCGACGCCCTGGCCTCATCTCTGTCTAAATGGATGATCAGAGCCTCGGACATGCGCTGAAAAGATCTCATCATTCTGACTACATCACAAAATATTATCTGCTCCTGTCCGAGAACCTGCTCATCTCCCTGGGGGTTAGACCCCTCAGGCATGGATGCTACTAGAGGCATCGCACCTCCTCCCCTAGAACCCCGTTGTCTGCCTCCGCAACATTCTCTAACAATGATTACCTGCACACACACAAGTCAACTAGATTAGCAACATTATAATCAATCACTCATATCAACGAAAGCCGTAGCCATCCCAAGTCACGGGTTGAACCCTCTCTAATACCATATGTAACGAACCTCCCATTTCGCCTCACATAACAAGTGGATTTTTTTTTTTTTTTGATGGTATGTCATGGTAAAGTGAGAAAGAGTTGGATCTATGCATCAAAGAATTCCATGACTAGAATGTGATTAATACAAATGACGGGGTGTGTTTCTTCCACTAATCAAGAACAAACCTGACCAAAAATATTACCTTACCTCACCATTAAGGAGAATGGTCACCTAACCTAAGCATGAAATGGGATGGGTTGCGTGAACTAAGAATTAGAGAATAAAGATGAACCTTAGCATTGAAATAAAGGTTTTCCTCTTACCTAGCACCAACCAATGAAGATTGTACTCCCTATGGAAGAGGGTTGTCCCATTAGCACCTCCCTAATATCGTTGCATACGAAGAAAAAATGCAAGGAATGCCCTTAAATGTATGCATCGGCTATTTGATCCTCATAAAATTCCAAAGGAAGAGTCTTCCAAGAGATCATTTACTTCATCCCAAAATTATTAAAAGGGCAATGAAAAGCCCCAAAAGAGAAAGCTAAACCATGCAATGATGTATGATTATGCTATTCTATGATGCATGTTGATAGTCATTATGGCCACCCTATAAGATCACCTCCCTATTTACTTTTATAGCCTTTAAAAAAAAATGGGGATTTTAAATTATCCCATTTGAAAAAGTAAAGTTATGTCCACTTTAAAATATGGAACAGGAGAGAAGGGTTTGGATTGATTGGTTGTAAGTCAAATTGCTTTTTTTTTAATCTGTAAGGAATGAGTAGGAGATTGAACTTGTTAGCAGTACATTATGGGAACACTCTTTTTGAAAAGAAGAGTTTAAGTTGATGACGGGTTCGGTCAAGAATGGTTTAATACAAATTTAGAGGGGTATAATATGTATACTTTCATAGATATAATTTTAGTAATCAATGATTGCCGAAAAGGATTATCAAAAACAAAAGATTCTCCTACATCAATTTTATGGATGACTTAATTGTGATCTTAATACGTGGTGACATAATAATTAGAGAGATAGAATACATATACCTTCATAAATATAATTTTAATAATCAAATAACTGCCGGGAGGGAACTATCACAAACAGAGAAGCATTTTACTAATCAAATAACTACGTGGAGGGAACTATCGCAAACAGAGAAGCATTTTACTAATCAAATAACTATGGGGAGGGAACTATCACAAACAGAAGCAACTTGTACATCAAATGGATGGCTTAACTGTGAACTTGATGGGTGGTGACACAATAATTTATAGATTTGAATTTTGAATCAATAAATAAAAAGTGGAGGGCAACGTTGGGAAAAAAACCTACAGATTTAATCATTTTACGTCTTGCTTCATGAGGTTATCTAGTTTCATTACGTCGATAGGCGTCCCCCCTATCAGACTTGCACGATTAATCATGCTTTTAATTACTAAATTTAATCTAATGGTCAGGAAATCAAGATGCTGGCATATTCTTCGTCTTACAT
>JZKD02S0164689.1:1043305-1056855 GCA_000966675.3 Picea glauca | reverse complement strand
GTCTTCTTACATCCGCCTTATTCTATTTTATTGAAAGGTCTTATTAATATTGACCTTTATTACATCCGAATACATTGATCTACCTATGTGTGGGTTAGGACCTTAACATTGATTGTGGTCTTAGGGCCATCTCATCCTGTCTGTTAGGTTTTCCAACCCTCTGACATACATCACATTTCTAGCAGTAGTACTTTGCATCTCTCTGAATGGTCAGCCACCATAGTCTTATGCACAATACCTTAAGTGCGATATCTTTTCCTATGTAATGTGACGCCTAGGCATGCTCCCTCCACAACCCGTAGGTTGGAAGGTCCGCATCGACAGAGGATATTTCCTTCACTACTGGCCTGAAGAACTCTAAATGGTTCTTCTATTTCCCTATCGGGAAATCTGCACCCACAACAAACTCTCACGGGATCCCCTCGTCACACTCGGGAGATAGGATTTCGCAACTTCGCAAATTCAATGGCCAAGTGTTGGTCTCTCGAATCCTCGAAACCCGAAATAGTCAATGCTGACCCTTCCTTTTTCCTTTTGGTATTTTCCCTATCGCAATTTTGGTGGTCGCAATGTCGAGCAATTTGTCTCCCTGAATCTCGAATCCCGATTTGTCAAAACTCCGATGTGCTCGCAAGATCTTACCTTCAACGTCACTTTACTTCATCGGCACTTCAGAGTTCGCAATATCATGAATCCTAATTCAATGTGCTCGGGACTTCACCCCATGAAACTCTGAAATGGTCAGCAGGGTTGACTACTCGCCACTAGTGTGCCATTTGTCCACTCGCTCACTCTGTTGTGGCCCACACAATATTCTTAGTCATTGGGGTATTGTGTTTCATCATATCGTGATTACTGTTACCAAGTTTACGGGACTTCAACCCATGAAACCCCGATACACGTATCCACACGTAAATTCGACGACCCTTATGGCTCGGATCTATGGTCCTACTCCTCCTGAGCTTTAGAACCTTCTAAAATACCCGTGTTAACCCACTTTCTCTTCTGTGAGATCTGATGGCTCACGGGATTTCACGAATTCTCCTCGGAGAATTTCGACCATCCGTTCCTTTCCTCTGAGAATCTCTACACAACTAACCAAGGTGTTTCTCTTCTCCAACTTGTCCACCTGCAGTGCAAACTTACGACGCCTTCCTAATTCTTCCAGGTACAACTTATGTGCAACCCTTTCAGCGGTTATAAGGATTTATCCTTCCCAAACTTCCTTGTAACTCTGAGACTTAGAGAAGACTCTTGTGCGCACTCCTTGCAGCAACCTTCAGACACTTCCAAGCACTGAAATTCCTTTGACCTTGTGCACACTTGCAACAACAATCTCTCAACACTTCGCTCAGGTTCACAACTCTGAGACTTCACTTAGCTTGTGAACTCCTTGCACGACTCTTATGCCTAACTGCACTTCTGAATGAACGAGAACAAAATCTACCCTATCTGAACCCTTTGTCAACGCACTCCTTGTGGACAATTCGACTGCACTCCTTGCAGGAACCCTTGTTCAGATAGAGAAACAATTGAGACTCATTCCTACTTCCTTTCAGACTTCAACTCAAAACATGAAATCATATACACAGCATATAAAGAAAATGTATAACAGGAAGAAAACATTCATGAGCATATCATTCAACATCAATACATAGAGAACAACACGAAACCATGAATTTGAATCAAACTCTTTCTATTAATCCAAATATTTGCACATGGGTGTTCTTACACATCTCTCTACTTTTCCTCTATGCTCTTCTCCCATTATCATGTTACAATACATAATGAGGGTGTCTATATCCCGTTTCCCTCCTGCGTTCTAAAACTGTCTAATCTACACATTCAATTCTACCTACTTGCATTAACTACTATAAATGCCTTCTACCTACTAAGGACAAGAGCGAATTTCTCAAGGCCTGTTTACATTATACAAGTGTGCCTTCATTAAATTTCCACATTTATGTTTGTGCATCAAATCCAAGAGAAATTCAAAATTTGAGTTGGGCTTGCCTGGCTGTCTGGTGTCTCCACGCTGGCTTGCTTGATGTTGGCGATGCTCCTACATCATACTCCCCGGCTTGAAATTTTTCATAGGCTCCTGTCCATGAGCTCACGCATGATGTGTCAATGCTTCTGGATCTCTGCTTCATTCTCCCAGATGGCATCCTCAACTAGATGGTTCTTCCACTTGACCAAATATTCTAAGTATTTCTTTCGCCTGGTCTTTTTATTGAACCTCTTGTCCAGTATGCTTTCCATATGTGGCTTATCTGCAACTGGCATTTTTTTTGTCCACTTGATTACTGGCTGCTCATTTCCTATCCCTGCTTTGTCAACTTTATATGGGTACAAATATGAGATATTGAATATTGGAGAAATTCCGATCCCATCGGGTAATTCAATCTCATAAGCGTTCGCCACAAATTTCTTCAAGACCTTACATGGCCTAATTTTCTTCATCTTCAATTTATTATATGTTCCTCTCGGGAACCTTTCTTTTCTCAAATGTGCCAGAATTAAGTCACCAACCTCAAACTAAAGTTGTCTCTTGTGCTGATCTACTCTGTGCTTATATTCCTGATTTGAATTCTGCAATCGCTCCTTCACCTGGCTGTGAAGTTCCTTCATCACCTCTGTGAATTCTTCTGCACTAGCACTCCTAGTCACAATCTATTCTGAATCTCTCAATTAAGAAATTCCCCTCGGCTGCATGCCATAGACAATCTGAAATGGACTCTGCCCTATTCTCCTATTAACCGAGTCGTTATAAGAAAACTCTTCCTGTGGTAATATGTTGTCCCACTGGTTGTGGTGTTTTGTTACCAAGCTTCTCAACAAGTCTCCCAGACTTCTGTTTACCACTTTTGTCTGTCCATTCGTCTGAGGATGATAAGTTGAACTAAATGACAAGTTATTCCCTAGCTTCTTCCATAATATCCTCCAAAAATTCCCTATGAACTTTGTATCTCAGTCCGAAACTATGCTTCTTAGTAAGCCATGAAGTCGAATGACTTCTTTGAAAAACAGGTTCACAATGTGAGTTGCGTCATTGGTTTTCTGACATGGAATGAAGTGTGCCATCTTGGAAAATCTATTCACCACCATAAAGATTGAATCATAACCTCTTTATGTTCTTGGAAACCCCAATACAAAATCCATGTTGATTGCATCCCACAACCTTTCTGGTATGGGCAATGGTTGATAAAACCCCGCATTCTGTTTCCTTCCCTTTGAATGCTGGCAAATTCTGCATCTGTCCACGAATATCTTGAGGTTTTCTCTTATTCCCGACCAAAAATATGAATCATTCAACTTTGCGAATGTCTTGTTGTGACCAAAGTGCCATGCCAATCCTCCACTGTGTTTCTCCTTCAATAGATTCTCCCTCATGGAGCATTTTGGAATACACAGTTGATTACCTCTAAACAATAATCCTTCCTAGATCATGTATTCTACCCATTGGCTTCTATCCCTGAGAATTGGATTCTCAGTTTCTTCATGCACCTCCTTAAAATCCTGATCTTCTACGTACATGTACCTGAGATCATCAAAACCCAACGTTTTGACTCGGAACTCCTGCAATAACAAACACTTCCTGCTCAAAGCATCAACAACTTTGTTAGTAGTACCAGAAATATGTTTAATCACAAAAGTGAAATTCTGCATATATTCCACCCATTTGACATGTCTCTGATTCATCTTTTCTTGTTGAGTCACAAACTGCAATGCATGATTGTCACTATATAAGACAAACTCTTTTGGGATCAAGTAGTGTCTCCATTTCTTCAATGCCTGGATAATAGCATAAAACTCCTTATCATAAGTGGAGTATTTCACTTTCACTTCATTCAGCTTCTCGCTGAAGTATGCTATTGTCCTGTCTTATTGAGTCAAGACTTCCCCGATTGCAAATCCACTTGCATCGCATTTCACCTGAAATGTCTTCTGGAAATCTGGCAACACCAGAACTGGTTGTTCCATGATCTTCCTCTTCAGCAGATTGAAACTCTTTTCAGCCTCTTATGTCCAGTGAAAAGACTTGTGTCTTTTCTTCACTGTATCCATCATTGCTGCACTAATTCCACTAAAATTTCTGATGAACTTCCGGTAGAAACTAGCCAATCCGTGAAAACTTCTCACCTCAAAAACATTTTTCGGTGATGGCCAATTCTTGATTACTTCCACCTTATCTGGATCTATCCTCAACTCATCTACCGAAATAACAAACCCCAAATAAATGAGTTTTGTCTTCATGAATGAGGATTTCTTCATGTTTATCAACATCTTCTCCTGCTGCAACCTCTGCATCACTGTAGCCAAATGTTTCAGATGCTTTGCCACTGTTTTACTGTAAATCAGTATGTCATCCAAATACACAATGACAAATTTTCTGATGAACTCCCTCAGGACTTCGTTCATCAATATCATGAAGGTAATTAGCGCATTTGTTAATCCAAACAAAATAACAAACCATTCATACAACCCTTCGTTGGTTTTGAATGTTGTCTTCCATTCATCGGCTTCTCTCATGCGGATCTGGTAATAACCACTTTTCAAATCAATCTTTGAAAAATATTTTTCTGCACTCAAGCAATCCATCAGATCATCCATCCTCGGCAATGGAAATCTGTACCTGATGGTTATCTTGTTAATCGCCCTCGATTCAGTACACATCCTCTATCCTCCGTCTTTCTTCGAACTAAGTACTTTTGGAACAACACATGGACTCAAGATTTCCCTAACCAAACCTTTTTCCAACAAATCCTGGACTTTCCTTTTAACCTCTTCATTCTCTTGCGGTGTCAATCTGTACATGGATTTATTTGGTAAATTGGCTCCTGGTATGAGATCAATATGATGATTCACACTTCTAATCAGTGGCAATGAATGAGGTAATTCATCCACTACTATGTCAGCGAACTCTTCCAGCAGTTCCTGAACTTCTTCTGGTAAATTATCTATTCTTGTGCTGGCCAAAACAATCTTCAGTTTCCTGACCATAATGAACTGTGGATCCTCCTTCTTCTTAAGATCTGTAAGAAGTTCCTTCCCACTCATGATAAGTACAATGTTTCTTACTTCCAGTTTCACCTCCTTATCCTTAATTGCAAGTAATATGTGAGTCCTCCCATTCTTCTCTAGGGTGTATGTTTTCATTCTCCCATCATGAATCACATTTCTGTCATATTTCCATGGTCTACCTAGCAATAGATGACAAACATCCATAGGAATTACATCACAGAGTATCTTATCATTATATCCTCCTATATTAAACTCAACCAAACATTGTTTAGTGACAGTTACCTGGTGTCCTTTCTGTAGCCACAAAACTTTGTATGGGCTTGGATGATCAATCGTCTCCAGCTCCAGCTTTTCTACCATCTTCGTAGAAATGAGATTATCTATGCTACCACTATATACAATGACCTTGCATGCCCTTTTCTTGGTCTTTCAAGAAGTTCGAAAAAGTCTCGTCCTTTGGACTGAACTTTCCACCTCCTTCTCTGGTGTCAAAAGGACTTTTCGCATCAATAGCGATCTTCCTCCTTCAGTGTCTTCTGCCTCAACATCCCACCTCTGTGCTTCAGCAATGTGAGATTATCCACTCTCTTTCTTCTTGTCTGGACACTCATAATACTTGTGCCCATTCTTTCCACATGTGAAGCAGGTTATTACTCCACCTCTTCCTCTTCCTCTACCTCTAGTACGAGGAAAAGTGTTATTCTCAGCATAATCTCTTCTCTTGTCAGTATGTTGTCCTCTATGTTCAGCATGTTTCCCTCTCTGTGAGGTTCCACCTCTCTTAATTTGATTCTGAGGTTTCTTCTAGTCTTCTTTGGGCTTCTGTCATTTATCCTGGGAAATTGATTTGCCTCTGGGATGACTTTTGCCTTGGTCTCTCTGACTCTTCTTTTGGCTCAGCTTCTCTTTCTCTTTCAGAGCCATTTGATAAGCATCTTCCACCATTCGGATGGTTACCATGCTCATCTCATCTTGAATATCATATCTCAGTCCATTCATGTATCTTGCAACTTTTTCATCATCGCTCTCCCGATGACCTGCCCTGATGTTCATCTTGTAGAATTCTTCAGTGTATTCTTTCACTGTCATCAGCTTCTGTCTCAGGTTCTACATCCTCCTGAACAGAGTAATTTGGTAATCCCTGGGGATGAATTTTGCCTTCATCTTTGTGATCATTCTATCCTATCTTTTGACCTTCTGCTTGCCTTTGCAACATCTGTCAGCTTGTAGTTCATCCCACCACAATGTTGCATGTCCTTTCAATCTTGTGACAGCATGCTTGACCTTCTTGTCCTCTTCGACATCTTCATAGTCCAAGTATGTGTCCAGAGATCTAATCCAGTCTAGAATCTCCTCTGCATCCATATTTCCCTCATAAACCGGAATGTCCATCTTTCCTCTTGCACCCATTCTTGTAATAGCTCTGATCAAACGTTCGTTTGATGCATCTTCGGCTGCAACTTCCTCTTCATGTTCAGCCTCAATTTCACTCTCAGAATCACTGAGATCCCATGCACTAACTGTGCGTCTTTGCGCTATCTCCATGTCTTCGAGTCTATCTCGTAGATTAGGCATCTCTCTCTCCATGGATGGATCTGTCATCTACCTGCCTCTTCTTCTCGGCATTTCCCTATCCTTTGGTGGATCAGGTGTTTGCATGTCCCTTCTCCTTGGAGGCATGGTGTAATCTTCTTTTTCTCTGCTACAGAAAGAAAAGAACCTTTATGTGCTCTTATACCAAACTTACACCTATGCACACTCCCTCCACAACCCGTAGGTTGGAAGGTCTGCGTCGACACATGATCTTTCCTTCACTACTAGCCCAAAGAACTCTACATGGTTCTTCTATTTCCCTATCGGGAAATCTGCACCCACAACAAAATCTCACGGGATCCCCTCGTCACACTTGAGAGATCATATTTCGCGACTTCATGAATCTTGTGGCCAAGTGTTGGTCTCTCAAATCCCCAAAAACAAAAATAGTCAACGCTGACCCTTCCTTTTTCCTTTCAAGATTTTCCCTATTGAAATTTCGACGGTCGCGATGTCAAGCAATTTGTCTCCCCGATTCCCGAATCCTGATTTGTCGAAACTCCGATGTGCTTGCAAGCTCTGACCTTCAATGTCATTTTACTTCATCAGCACTTTGAAGTTCGCAATATCATGAAGGAGAGAGAAAAAAGGGAGCCAATCTGGTACAATGAAGAAGAGAGAAAAAAGGGAGCCTTCATCTTCATATTTTTAGGAAAGTGCATCTGCAACCACATTGTCTTTGGCTTTCTTGTGAATGATCTTATAATCATATCCAAAGAGCTTAGTCACCCATTTTGTTTCTCTCGGAGGAAATGCGTTGTTCTAGAAAATAATTGAGGCTTTGATGATCTGTCTTAATTTGGAAGCATTGCCCCAATAGATAAGGGTGACACAAATCAACGACATGCAAAGTAACCAACATTTTCTTTTCATATATTGAATTTCCCAAATTTGTTCCAGACAGTTGTTTGCTGGTAAAGGCCAAAAGTTGACCCTCTTGCATAAATACAATGCCAATACCTTTCCCTGAAGCATCACATTCCAGGACAAAGGTATTTGTGAAATCAGGACGGGCCAAGACTGGAGTGGTGCACATGGCCATCTTCAGGGTTTGAAAAGCCTGAGAAGTTGTTGGAATCCAAGTGAAATAATTATTTTTAAGGAGTGCAGTGAGAGGTGTCACAATCTTTCCATAATTCTTAACAAACTTGCGATAATAACCTATTAAGCCCGGAAATCCATGCAATCTTTTGAGAGTCTTTGGGTGAGGCCAGTCTTGCATATCTTCAATCTTTTTATGATCCACCCTAATGTTGTCCTTTCCAACAAGATGACCCAAGTACTCGACTTCTGAGGCACCAAAAGCACATTTAGATTGTTTGAGGAAAAGTTGGTGCTGAGAGAGTAGATGGAGAACTCGGCCCACATGATCAATATGGTACATCCAGGTTTTTCTATAGATGAGGATATCATCAAAGAAAAATAAGGCAAAATGATGGAGAAAAGGAAGAAAGACATGATTCATGAGGCTTTGGAAGGTGGAGGGGGCATTACACAAGCCAAAGGGCATGACCAAAAACTCATAGTGGCGCTCACGAGTTCTAAAGGTAGTCTAGGAATGTTTGTCTCTTTCATATGGATTTGGTGGTAGCTAGAATGAAGATCAAGTTTAGTAAAGAACTAGGCGCCACTAAATTCATCCAAGTGGTCATCAATGACATGAACGATAATTTTGTCTTTAATGGTGAGTTTGTTGAGGGAGAGGAAGTCAGGACACATGCACCAAGAGCCTTATTTCTTCAGGACCATGACCATAGAAGAAGAGTAGGGTATCGTACTACGACGGATAACGCCTACGTTAAGCAATTCTTGAACCATTTTCTCAATTTCATTTTTTTGGGAAAAGGGGTGACGATAGGGATGGATAATGGGAGGAAGGCTTCTTAGTACAAGGGGAATTGAATGATCATGAACAACACAGGAAGGAGGGAGTCCTTGAGGAGTGGAAAAGACCACTTGATGTTTATAGAGGATTTATTGGAGGTCTTGTGGCACAGATGGTGTCTCAGTTGCTTGTATGGAATGGAGTTGGGAAATAATGCCAAAATGACCTTTTTGGAGAAGCTTTTCCATGCGATGGGAACTAATGATCTTAGGTGAACCAACGGTGATGGATTGGAACTTATATTTTTGTCCCTCCTGGTCGAATTTCATGGTTAGTTCCTTAAAATCCATCAGAATGGGACCCAAAGTCCTTATCCAGTACCTCCCATGTCGATAGCAAACATATGATATTTCAGGTGGTAGTCACCAATTTGGAAACACACATTTTCACAACGCCCTCCACATTTCATGGAACCGCCATTGGAAATCATGATTTGGAAATTATTGACTGCATGGATATAGAAATGAGTTTCTTGGGCAAAGCAGAGATGAATAAAATTATGGGTTCTTCCACTATCAACAAGAATGATGACCTTCCTATGCTTGATATAACCAATTAGCTTGAGGGTTTGGGGAGCAGAGACTCCAGTAAGATAATTTAGGGAAATGACTGGTTCTACTTCGGGAGGGTCTGAGGGAGGGTTTATGTCAGTGGGTTCAGGTGACTCAGACACAAGGGGAGTTTCAACATCCTCTTTTGAAACATCCTCCGAGATGGCCATAAAAATATTTTTTTCCTTACACTTGTGGCCCAGAAAATATTTTTCATCACAATTATAGCAAAGGCCTTTGAGTTGGCATTCATCCATTTCAACCCTTGTCAATTTTTGGATTTTTAGTGGAGCGGAAGGAGGAGTGGTATTTACTGGTTTAGTGTGAGGAATAAATGAGGGTTTCTGGTTTTGAGAATAGACAACCTGTTTTTCCTCTTTAGCTCTTTTAGTAGACTCCACCCAACTTTGAGGCCGAGCCATGAGGACATGGGCATGAATATCATCCTTGAGGCCACTGATAAAACATTCTCAGAAAAAGGCATCAGACATGACCTCTGTAAGAAAATTTAGTCACTCAAAAGAAGCTATAAAGTCTTCCACTGTGCCAGATTGTTTCAACTTTTTCAAATGGCCTCAATGGTTGGTGTCAGTGTCAAAGCGTTCATAAAGCTCTGCCACAAAGTGTTGATTAAGGTTGGTTGTCATTGATGTCAACCCTTGAAGAAATCCCCATAGCACAAAGGTTTGGGTAATGGACCCAATATTGTTTGATGTAAATATGACTCATTAATGTTTTGTCAGGGTTGATAAGAAGTAAATATGGATGAACTCCAAAGTGGTCCCCTTATGGTGAAAGCTCTCACGGGAAGACGCTTTGCGGAGTAAGAAAACCCATTCTTAATTGTGGAATAATGAGATGAAAGATAGTGAATTTGTCAGGGAAACTATCCTACATGTATAATTCTTATCATGCCATTTTCGGTGGTATGTAGAACATCACATAACTCCTCACAGTTAGAGAGTTATGACCATGTGAAGTTGGAGAACCCAGGTTTGGGTAATGGACCCAAGTTTGTTTGATGAATAACGATATAAATTTTGATATATTTGAAGGTAATAATAGTCTATATGGATAGTACATGTCATTCCATTTATGGTAGTATGTGTAATGTCACATAACTCCACATGGTTTGAGATTTACGGCCTTACGAAGTTGGAGGACCCTCATATGTCAGCTAGAAGCCCCAAAAGGTCAAAGTAGTCAAAGTGGTTTAAGATATTTTTAAAAGGTAAATAATAAAGTGAAGTGATGAGTGTATTCTAATTCAAAGTGAATATAAAATAAATTATTTCAATAATAAATTTAATGGATAAATTAGAAGTGGGTTAACCCTAAAATAAGGAAAGTGGGCCAAGTGACTTAGAAGATGTTTTTAAGGAAGCTACTTGGAGAGTATAAATAAGAGGCAAGGCTCTCTAATTTTAATCACACTTGAGCATATTGAGTATCTATAGGTGTCTGAGGTAACCAAGGATATATAAGCCAAATTTCCAAGGGAAGGTGAAGAAAAGAAGGCCGGAATGCAAGGAATGATAAATTATTTTGATGGTGCTTTCTAAGGTATGTTATTTACATGTCATCTCACCATTTTCTCTATAAATGTTTTTCTATAATGATTCATACCATAAAATTTCTATTCCATTGAGAAAAAATACCCAAGTATATTTGGTAAAAAATTCATCTTGTGGGTCGTTGTATTTTTGGAGTTACACTCCATGGAAAATAGGGTTTGTGACTAGTCATGAAACTAGTAAAAAACAGGTGTTTCAGGTAAAAACATCATAAATTATTCATAATAGATCCAAATCCAGTGAGACAAAATGCGTTGGTTAGGGTGTAGTCTGTAGTATTCTTTGTAACAATTTTAGATCAATTAAATGAATATTTTGTGCGGGGAACGCTCTACAAGGTTGCTCTCTAGAATAAGCCAGAATTCAGCTAGGTATGCCATTTTTTCTATAACTCCTTTTCTGAGAGGTTCCAAGTAGTGAAACCTGGAGGAATTGCATTAAAAACACTAAAGAAAATTGTATATCATTTTCATAACTTTATACATTACATGTTCAAATTTATGATTACTTCAATTTAGGGTTGTTGACTAATCCAAAACTAGTCATGTGAGACTAAAGAAAAGTTTGATGAAAATGCTAGTCTCTTGTTGTTAAAGTTAAGGAAGGTTTGAAAGAATGTGATCATATACACTAGGTCTATGACAAAGATACAAATCAGATTTGGATGATGAAATTTATGAGGGCTTTTTGTTGAGGTACATGTTGAGTACATGGTTGAGACAACTAGTTGATGAGTTGGCACATACATGAGGTGTATAGTTGATGATGTTGGTACATATTGATGAGTCATAGTTGATGAGTAGTTGATACATGATTGATACATACTCAGTACATGGCTATATGCACTTTTTTATGGTACAAGTTGTTTGGTACAGGTTGGTGCATGGTTGATGCACTTGTTTATTGTACAGGTTGATTACAGGTTGAGGTACAGGTTGTTGCTTGGTTGATGCATGGTTCAGATTTATTGGTATAGGTTTACAACGGTATATCTCAAAATGATAGTGTGAAAGTGGTTCCATCATTCTACTTCTACTTCAGGGTGGCAGGATGGGACAAGGACAGGTGGTTATATCCACCTTCCGGTTGTAGCCGGAAAACATAGGGGGTTGTAGTCTCCTTCTAGTTGTAGCTAGAGAATTGGGGAGTTGGAGCTTCCCTCAGGTTGTAGCCTGAGAAACTAGGGGGTTGGATCCTCCTTCCAGTTGCAACTGGAAAAGAAAGGAAGTTGGTGCTTCCAATGAATGTAAGTCTTCAAGACATATAAGAAAAAGCATTCTGTGGTTTTCTCCCAATCTGGGTTTCCACATAAAACATTGGTGTACTATGTATGTGTGTGATTGTTTATTTCTTACTTCTCATTATTGGATAATAATTCTACATTTATATAACATTTTAAGAAAAAGGATTATAATTACGTTATTATTGATTCACCCCCCTTCTCAGTAATCCAACAATTGGTATCAGAGCAAGTTCCTTCAGAAATCTATTTAACCACTGAAAGGTAGACCATGGAGAGTACCAACTCATAAAAAAATGGAATACCACAGTTTGATGGACAAAAGTATGATTTTTGGAGCATAAGGATTAAGACATATATACAAGAACATGGATTTCAAGTTTGGCAATCAATTGTAGATGGATACATAGTACCAACAGTTCCACCAACAAATGACAAAGTAGTGAAACTTGGTGAGAATGATTCCAAAGCCAAAAATGAACTTTTGAATGGTCTCAGTGATACGGTATTCACCAAAGTTGCACATTGTAAATTTGCTAAAGAGATTTGGGACAAGCTTCGAAATATTTATGAAGGAGATTCAAAAGTCAAAGTAGAAAAGCTTCAAACTTACAGAGGTCAATTCGAACAACTAAAAATGAAGGAAGATGAAGATATCGTAGCCTACTTCTTACGAGTCGATGAAACAATAAATGCAATAATAGGATTGGGAGAAGAAATCAAAGAATCTATAATTGTTAAAAAGGTACTAAGATCTCTTCCTATGAGATTCAATCCAAAGAGATCAGCACTAGAAGAAAGATCATATCTAAACTCATTAAGCATGGATGAACTTCATGGAATCTTCACAACATATGAGATGAGAACTGAACAGGAAAATCCATATGTAAAAGAAGTATCCTTCAAAACATCCAAAAGATCAAATCAAAAGAAAAAGGAACAAGAATAATATAGCAACAGAAGCGATGTCTCAAAAGATGATTAAGAAGTGGCCAACTTCGTCAAAAGACTGAACAAGGGAACCAATGGTAGGTATAGAGGTAAGCTTCCTTTAATTTGTTTTAATTGTGATGGTATTGTTCATTTTTCTAACAAATGTCCTCATAAGAAAAAGAGAAGTGATGAAGGTTACTCAAAAGGAAGACAAACATATAAAGGTAAAAGAACTACAAATAAAGTTTTCAAGAAAAACTTTTGCACCAAATAATACATCTTATCATCATATGAAGATGAAGTCAGTGACAGTGAAATAGGGAGAGTTCTATTCATGGCAGTAGAAGACTCTGATAAAGAAGACTCCGAAGAAGAATATGAAGAAGAAATTGAAGAGGCAGAAGTTGACTTCTGATATGAATTAATGAGTGCCATATAAGTTATTGGAAGAGAAAAGAAGAAAAACAAGAAACTATAAGTAGAACTAGATAAGAAAAAAGACACTCAAGAACTAGAACAAATGATCACCAAATTGAAGGTTCAAATAGAAGAAGATAAAAGAATTGAAGAATCACTCAAAGAACAACTAGAAGGAAAGTACAGGATCATTGGAAACCTGGAAGCAGATATTGTCACACTAAGAAAGGATATTCAAAAGAAAATTATGCAGAGTAGCTCAAAAGTTCTGGATGACATTATCAACAGTAAAAAATCTCATCTTTGCAAGTCTGGACTTGGATACAATCAGA
>JZKD02S0164689.1:1005643-1022249 GCA_000966675.3 Picea glauca | reverse complement strand
ATTAAGTAGTTATTAATTAATTAAAGGTTATAATTTTGATTAATTAATTAATTAATTAGCTACCTATTACATTTAATAACATGAGTATTAAATTTAATAGATTAATAAGTTATATCATTTAAATTAAAAGGTTACGTACACAGAAAGGGATAACATATTAATCACGAGAGGATGAAATAATAAAGGAAAGGATAAGGGGCATTAACGAGGAGTAGGTAAGGAAGTAAATGCACGAGTCAGTGAAGGAGGAATATGGAGGGGAAGGAGGTTTATGAGAGGATCATTCTACGAGAGATTGGGGATTGATTTTGGGGGCTCTTTGATTGCAGATAGGAGTTGAGTTTTGGAGTTGGATTGGATCAGTACAGGCACCGACACTGGTTTGCTGGAGGTTTTGGGCATGAGGGCCAGGATATCCATATGATATCCTGGAGCTAGGAAGTTACCTAGTTGGCAGGGTGGAACTAGGTTTTGGGCAGCGTTTACACAATGCAACAACGGTCAACAAGGCAAGTGAGCAGGCAGAGGGTTAGCATCAGATCCAGGTATTTAAAATTATGCATTGTTTTTAATTTGTTATAAAAATTTATTATTCGTTGTTAAATTTAAGTTACTGAAGTTACTATTATGAAGATTATTATTTTGTTATGAAGTTATTGTCTTAGTTTATGAAATAAATTGATGTTTAAATATATTCATCCCCTTACATAGCTAGAGAATTGGGGAGTTGGATATTCCCTCAGGTTGTAGCCTGAGAAACTAGGGGGTTGGAGCCTCCTTCCAGTTGCAGCTAGAAAACAAAGGAAGTTGGCTCTTCCAATGAATGTAATTCTTCAAGACATATAAGAAAAAACATTCTGTGGTTTTCTCCCGATTTGGGTTTCCATGTAAAACACTGGTGTATTGTGTATGTTTGTGATTATTTATTTATTACTTCTAATTATTGGATAATAAATCTACATTGATATAAAATTTTAATAAAAAGGATTATAATTACGTTATTACTGATTCACCCCCCCTCTCAGTAATCCAACACAAAGTGTGTCCAAGCAATATACCCTTGACAGGTAGTTTTTCTCCATTGCCATGATTTCCAATGTTCTTGATATAGATGGAGAACACCATACTAGATCTTGGTAAATTCATATGTAATGTGATACAAAGAGAAATAATGATCCATTTGAGTGACCCAACCAGTTGGATCTGAGCCATCAAATTTTGTCACATCCACCCACGGAAGGCATAGGTCATGCTAAAAGTGATGGGACTGAAAATTATGGAAATGAGAGGAAGTTTCAGCTTCAATATGACAAGGTGGATCAGATAAAGGGGTATATATAGGGATATGCAGCTTGGTGCAGATCATCAAAATGACAGATTCAAGCTGGGTAGTCATGTCTTGTTTGAGGTCTTCTTTGAGTTTGGTGATTGATGCAGTGATGGAGGAATGCATGTTTTGATTGATGGTGGAAATATTGGCACTGAGATGTCTCACTTCTTGTTGGGTCTCTATGAAATTATATTGCAAAGTATTGAAGTGATATTCCAAGTCTTTTCTATGGGTATGGGCCATGATTACGAGGGAACCAAAAAGGGGTGGGTAGGGTCAAAATTTTAGATGAAAAATGATAGGTATGAATGTGATAAGGGTGAAGAGATAAACCCAATGGAATAGGTCTCAAATAATGGTGAAAATTTGAAATTCTTAACTAGGTCTAAAGAATATTGCATTGATGAAATGCCCAAATGCTTAGCCAGAAAGAAATGTGTAGTGATTTGGAAACTCGAACACAGTTGCGCGGCAATAGATATTGTTTGTTTTATTTTTTGTTTCCGTCCCGAAGGGTTAGGTATTCAAGGGTTCTACAGACAAGGGTTTTCCCTGTGCTATAGCTCTTTGATATACATGTGGGGTCCAACAGTAGTACTCAACCCAATATCTCGGGGCACCAACTAAGGAGGATAGAACATTCCCTTAGTCGTACTACCCAACTACCTAGGTACTAGAGAGTATCTTCCAGAGTGTTTTTCTCGGTGGTAGTATAGTAGTCATGCAATCGATCGGTTTATCTAAAGAGGGCTTCAGGAAATATAGGTCGATCCATATACAGGTGTTGTCTGATGTGCTACCACTCGAAGGGGTACTGATAGGGGTTACAAGGGTGGCCAACAAATATGCGCTTAATTACCACTTGTATTTCCTGCGTGTATCAATCCCTCAACCATGGGTTTATGCGTGTATGAAAGATCTCTGTAGCTTAAAGATGTTGAAATACATCTCTACCGTGAAAAAAAAAATTACCCACAATTTTCTGTTGAGGAAACTTCTCTGATACCACTTGTAATATTTCAGATACAAAAAGTATGAAAAACAGAAATAAAATGATAGAAATGGAAGATGAACAACAATATAACCAAAACAACACCACAATAAGACCAATATGAAACCATAATAACACCATAAATAGCACTTTGATTACTGAGAGCAATGTTCACTTGCCTCTTCGATGGGGCAACCTCCAATCGAGCATATCTCTATTACAATAATATCCAAGCTAGGGTTCTCATACCCTCAACTCCTATTTGTACTAAATATGTCTATCAAAAGAACTATATAGAAGAAAATCCTTCTAGAAGTGGAAGCTTCTATTAGGTCTTCTTACATTCGACTTATTCTAATTTATTGCAAGGCCTTATTAATATTGACCTTTATTACATCGAAATATATTGGTCTACCTACGTGAGGGGTTAGGTCTCTAACATCCTAGTCCTTTCATGTTCTAGTACACATCTTCTCAAGATGTTGTCTACACCCATCTTGTATAAGTGTCATGTAATCAATTGATAATATACAACTCCGACTACCGGATTTGTCTTCTGCATAGTGTTGAATTCTTGTGGCATGGTCCCTATAATCAAGTATTGAATGATTTCAACAAAATATTCATCAGCTACTTGGACTGAAAATAATTATGCATCAGGGAATTTTTCCTATAAATTCATAGGTTCTTATCCATTGGTGAAACTTGAAAGGTGATAAGGTCCTACATTCAACTTCCCTGGTTTGACTATCACTTCAAAATCAAATTCCTGAAACATCAGTAACCATATACAAATTCTTCCCCCAACACTGGTTTATTGACTATGTATTTGAGGGCAGAATGGTCTGTGAACATTTTAAAGTGTTTTCCCAGTAGGTAGTGTTTGAACTTTTGTAGTGAATATACCATTGCTAATCCTTCCCTTTCTGTAGTATTGTAGTTTTTCTCTGACTTTGATAATTTTATTCTTGTAAATGTTATAGGATTGTCTAACTCTCCTGCTCCTGGTTGCACCAAAATAGATCCAAGTGCTACCGTTGATGCATCTACATGCACATGGAATGTATTTTCCCAATATGGGAATACTAGTATTGGTGGTGTTACCATTTTCTCTTTTAGAGTGTCCAATCCTTGCTAACAATCCTCATTCCACTAAAATTTACTATCTTTCCACAAAATTTTCTCCATCAGCGCAGTGATTTGAGCATACCCTTTGATGAATTTCCTGTAGTAGCCTGTGTGTCCCAATGTTTCTTTCAACTGACGTACTGATTTTGGTGGTGGTAAATTGACAATCACTGCAATATTTGCAGGATCTACCAGCAAGCCCTGTTTGCACACTATATGGCCCAATAGTATTCCAAAAGGTGTCCCAAATATGCACTTCTTGATATCCACAATCGTTCTGGTTTTTCCTGGTGGACTGTTTGCATCTAAGCTCATGTACCAATCTAGTGTGCGGTCTCTTAGTGTCATGGCTAACTGTGCAAGTTTAGTGTCCTCATCTGTGATCTTTTTTTCTTCCAAGATATTTTCAAAGATGAACAAGTTCTTCTCAGGGTCCTCCGATGCCTCTCCCTTGAATTCTAGAAACCTGATGGTGGGATCATGTCCTACCATATTGAATGTTGAACTACTACCTTCGCACGGTGGATATACTTGACTAATGCTTCCTGAACTAGCTCCCACAATTGTTTCTCCTTGTATAGATGTACTTCTGCATATGTTTCTTGCACTAAAATTTAGTTGTCTAAATAGTGGTGCTCTTTCTGGTGTATTAGTCAAACATGGGTTTATGGGTTCCATGCTGACATTGATATGGATGGGATTTATACCTACGGTTTTTTCTCTTTGACCTCTTGTCTTCCTTTCAAATGTTTCAAATAGGATTTCCTCAATCTGTTCCATGGTCGGAGATCCTCTACCTCTTCTTCATCACTTGCCAAGCCTTCCCTCACGGATATGGCTCTCTTCTTCTTGTTCATCTTACATTTGTAGGGTACTCCACTACGTGTTCTTCCAAGTGTTTCCATGATCTTATTGATCTGGTCTTCCTCCATCATGATTGGATCCAATTCCTCCTCCTTCTTTCCTTTATCTATTTCTTCCTCCATTTCTTTGTCTCTTGTCAGTTCTTCCCCCCTTGCCCCATGCACGCAAGGAATTTAATTGTTTGAGACCATTGTCATTACACCTTTGTTATATAGTAACATCTTGATGGAAGTGTACAACAATTTAATATACCTACCTTGAGTTCCCTTTAGGAACTCTTGCACTGCTGCGTTGTAAGACTTTGTAGTATCTACTACAAATTCTATGATAAATCCAACAACAATGTTGTCTAACCATAAATCTATTGCAAGTGTAAATTTATTGTCAACTTGTTGTAGTTGTGAGATCTCAATAGGATTCCATTCTAGCTATCTGATTCAATTTGTAGGGTGGTTGTCTTTCAACCTTAATATCGACTCCTGCAACACATGTGGGAAATCACAGAAAAATACTTCATGCAAGTCGTTGAATACGTACTTGTCTATATATTTGTTTGGTGTTAACTTCGGGTTCTTGTTATATTTTTGAACAAATTATAGCTCCTTTGTTTTCAACTAGCTCTCTATCTCTACCTTCGGTGGGTTCCATGACCTCAACATCCCTTTTAATATTCTCATTCTTTTAACGTTGTGTCACCAGATCTTCACGACTCTTCGACATATCTCATTCACTCAATCCCTTTCTGTTCTAATCGACAATGGAAGCATTGTTGGTTATTACTTTATCTACTCTAATCTTATTGTAATGTCATAAGTTGACCCAGGTTCATATTTGAACAAGATTCCAACAAAATCCCTCTAAAACTATTAGCCCCCTGGTAAACCAAAAGGAAATGGAGTGCACAAGATGCACTGTGTAGTCGCAGTCGAGATATTCTTATGGGTGGCTGCAAAGATTAGATTCTTTCAACCTGGGAATGAGTGGGGATCTGTGATTAACCTCTGTGAACTTTAATCATTCACTAGTTCATACATCTAGATTTATTACATTTCCATTCTTACTCATGCATGTAAACTACCAGATCTAACTGATTCCTTCATTCATTTATCTAACATCTAATCATCAAAATCAAAGAAGATACATAACATTCAGTCACATGATGCAGGGTCTACCGTGGTTCACACCTCCTCGAATACGTCCATAAATATTTGGCTATTATTCTCTTTTATTATTTTGGTTCCAACACTACAACACCTCACACATTACAACTCTCCATCACAAAAGGTCGAGATATTACAATGAGGTGGACTAGATGACACCAGGCTCCTCAGCCTGTGATCTAACCTTCAATACGTACCTTAATCCATCTCCCCATATCAACAACTTACAAAATTATATTGGACTTACATTTGCATTAAGAAACAACAACTACCAACTATGTTCGAACACGCTAGTATCCAACCAACTCCGAACCCCCTCCCAAAACACCCTAGGTACCTACTTATACATGTTTTTGGCTTACCATCCATTATATTCTCTTACCAAAACCCTAACCCTAGCATGGTTAGGTCTTCTTGCATCCATACCTTGCATTCTTTCCTCCTCTACATGCACATTTCCCTTGCACGTGTTTCTTTTCTCGCCATCTGTCTTTTCCTTCCTTATGCTTTATTTTCCAATATTACTCTTTATTCCAAAATGGGTCTATGCCCAACACTAAACTTTGTAAATTCTCTTATTTCTTGTGATCTGATATATTTTTCTTTGTCTTATATAAAGATATAGTTGGTTTCAGCAGTGTGTCACCATTTGTTGTAGAACAAAACAACCTCCCAATTATTATATTACAAATAATTTTGGGACCCTTCTTTTTTTCATTTTTTAAAAATAAAATTTGATTTTTCTCAAACAATGTTTTAAATTTTGTCATTTTGTGGTCATACTCTTAAATTTTGTGAGTTTCATTTAATCATTAATGAGATTTTCTTTTCTGGATGTTTCTCATTACATAAAGGTTTTGATTAAAAATTTGTATTTCAAATGTTTTTATTTCACATATTCCTTATGATTTCTTCTCATTTACATACATTCCAATGAGATACAATATTTAACAAGCTACAATTTTTAATTTATCTTTGATTTTAAAATAATTGTTCAACAATGATCGATCATAACCTACAAAATTTTACTTAGTTGTCATAACTTTGATAACCACAATATAGAAATATTTTTTTAATATCTTATTGTGGTACAATAGGCTTGATCTGATCATCATAAATTAAATTCAATTTAATGTAACATAAATCAAGGTCCCTTCAACCTACATACAAGAAATACTCCTTTCCCGAATTGCATTGATTTGATTCCATGTATAGCTTTGAACTGCATCACCGTATTCGTGAATTATTATCTTCGGTGTTTCGTCCTCGAAATAAGTTTTTTTGGTTCAAGTATTGAAGCCACTTTTTCATTTGCGTGCAAGCAAGAGTTTGTTAGGTTTTGTTTATGAGATATTTTTGAACTTTATCCTATCAATATGGGAATTATTTTCATAGTAGAACCTTGTGTCGATCTTATTGAAGATTAGGACAATTATTTTCCAATTTTTGAAAGGGTTGGTTTGTTAAAATTTCTGCGCATGCTTAATGGTTACAACGCGCAGGTCACTATATATTTTTCATGAACTTTCAATGGTGAATGTGCTAAAATTCGGGATATAGAATTACAGATAGATGAAGAAGTAATAACTAGAGTGACTAATTTTCCATTAAAAGGGGAATGTTGGTCTAAAACCAAAAGGGTGAAGGCGATTCGATGGTCTAAAATCCTAGTTTCTCCCAAATGAAAATATGATTACAAAGGTATGCCCATATCCTCAATAAAATAAAAATCTCATTTTCTCTTAGTAGTTATTAAGGGGTTTATCACTTGTGAGGGTAGATATATCATTTTCTTTATTTATCAATTTTTTCATTTAATGGTATTCATGGATTATGAATTGAACATGCCAACTTTCTTTCTTAAAATCCTATATAAATTGGCACATTTCTATCAGATAAAAATTCTCAATTCAAAAAGAAATATCTTTCATCATGGTTTAGTGAAAATTCTGATTGAATTTCTGTTAAAACAGAATGGTGATTCTTGGGAAAATTTTGTGAAAATAAATAATGTTCAAGTAAATTATGAAGTAGGTTTACAGTCTCACTTTTATAAAGTTGAAACCCTAGATCTTGTATAATATACCATTCTTCCTTACCCTCATGTTTCTCCTCCTCAACAAAACACCGTGAGGGTTACTCGCAGTCAAACTATCAAGTTTAACTTTGGTCCAGAATCATGTGTTTTCAGTGAAGCACCTCATGTTTCTTCTAAAGCTTCCAAGAAAACTATAATATATTCTCTTGAATATGAATGTGACCCACCTATGACCACAAAGAATGATGATTCAAATACTCTAGTTTATTTTATGAACATAAGATAAGGAAGGAAAATGTCAAGAGTGTTCAGAAAAAAGTCTAGGAAAACTTCGAAAGTTAGTTCTCCTATCCAAGTTGAGGATGAAGAATTGATTACAAATGGGGAACTTTATTCCCCACATCATTTTTCTTCGTAGGAATCAACTGAAAACCATTCTAAAGAAAAAGAAAATGAAAAAAATTGAAATCGGTCCCAATCTAGAGGTTTCCTTCTGGAAGGACAAATATTATACAATGGTCCATTGTTACATGATAATATAATTGATTTGGAATTAGAAAATAAACTTTTTAGATCCGAAAATAAAGCTTTGATCGATAGCCAAAGAACATGGGTTCCATCTTTTAAACCATGAGTTAATACTTTCGTTAATTTGGACTTCAAGACCATTCCCAGTAACACTCAGTGATAAAAAAAAAATAGTTATTAATATGAGTTTAGTATTTTTTTAGTTTAGTTTGCATTTTCATTAATTTTAGTTAATAAAAGAGTAGCTACAGAATTTCAAATTCTGTAGAAACTCTTATTTTTGTTTTATTTTTTATTAACTTATGTTTTATGTTCTTTTTGTTTTATAGGTGTAAAAGGAATGCCCTAGAAAATACGAGAAATGAGAAAATTAGTTTTCAGATAGAATTCTAGAATTAAACAGTTAGTAGTTTTTATTTTCATGTAGTTAGTTAATTTAGTTTGGGGAATTAAACAATTTTTCTCTTTTCCCATTCTAAATGGATAATTGTTTATGGTTATGGAAGTTAATTCTGTTTTTGAGTTCCTTCAATATAAAACAATGAAGGAAAAACAATTGAGAAAAGAGTTTTTCATTTTTTTGAAAGAGAACAAAGCTTATGCATTGTTGCACAAGTTTCTGTTTTGATACATTATTTTGAATCTCTTTATGACTTTGAATATTAATACAAGAAATTGATATTTGGTACTATTACTGATATTCGAGTGTTCATTTTTGAAATCAAAGTTTTATCTGGATTATGTGTTGATGATATTACAGATTGATTTAGTTAATTACTGCTAATAAATTAAATCAATTTCATTTTAATTTGACACATTATTTCAGTGATTAATATGTATATGAGTTACTCTTGGTATTATAATTATGTGTTAATTATTTAAAAAGGATTAATAATTCAATTTTAGTTTATGTAATTAAACATATTTTTGAAAATCTATATTTTTAAACATTGTTTATTTTACTTAGATTCATATACTATTTGAATTTGGGCATGAACATTATATTTTCTTCTTAGGTTTTATTTTCTTTAGTTCATTTCTTTATCTTTCATTATAAATACTTTTCACTCTTTAAAATAAAACAAAATCCTCTTTCATAGAGGTAACTTTTATGATAACTAAAATTAATCTATCCCTTGAAGATCGTTCAAAATATATATATATATATTTATATTTCAATATGTTAACCAATAAAAGATAAAATATTTTCAAAATATTGGAAGATGTATATATTTTGAATTTGTTTTTTTGTTTTTAGGATAGTTGTAGGCAACTATACGTAAACCAGTCAAAATCACCATTTACAACGGATAAGGGTTTAATTGGGACCCTGGTCAGGCGAATTCCTTCATGTTGAGCATGGTCATATTTGACTATCAACACTCTCCTATTATGAATATTCCCCCTCAGGGGATTCACATAATATAATCGCACCTCATGTTGCTTATATCAAGTCCATGCACTATGTGTCCACTATCATTATTCATGCAACATCCACTCCCCTTAAAAATGATCCCATGTCTCTAGAACCACCTCCTCACTACTTGGGCTTGGAGGTTGGGAAAATTCATTCATCCTTGGGGACACCCATGCATATTTCCTCCCCCAATAAAAAAACAAACCATGATCTCTCAATTACATTCTTCCCGAGGGACGAAGAATTTTATGAGGCTATTAATTCATTCAATGATATTAGTGATAACCTCCATCTAGGTTCTCATATTGATTGTTGGTAGGGTCCTAATAATTCAATTGGTAAACCCTCTAATATTATATCCCTTGATAAGGTCATTACTCCCTCTCAAAAAATATAGTATCTTATCACTAATAGTGATGTCATGGACTTCATTTCCATGATGACTAGTCATTCCCATATAGGAGATGTTGCCACATAGTTTAAAGTCCCAAAGCCCCATAGGAATATTACACAAAATAATGGATCTCATACACTATTTCAGATCATCTTTGGTGGATGTTCAAGATTAAACTTCATGATATTTTACCTTTGGTCCATAATCTTGGGTATTTGGAAACAAACCTCCTTCTAGTCCTCATATCATAATATAGGGGGTGGTACCACTTCCCAACTAGATCCCATAAGACATGGATCTCAACACAACACCATCTCATAGTATACCCTTAATGGGAACCATTATATCACCACATTGTGTTTACTTCCCCCAGACACCACATGATTACAAGCTACATGGCCTAATCAGAGTAATCCACCAAGATAAATCCATTAGTTCTTATGGCAACACCCCCTTAGCTTCGGTCATTTTCAGTTACCCCCATAAGGGAAATGCAACCTCCTTCAGGGAGTACCTTTTCAAAGAACCCATGGTTCCCTCTCCTCCTTGAGGGAGTTCCTTTTTCAAGAACCCATTGTTCCATGGGCTCCCTTAGGAGCACCTTATTCAGGAACCCATGGTTGTATGATCCCCTTCAAGGAGTTCCTTTTTTAGGAACCCATCGTTCCTTATCCTCCCTCAAGGAGTGCCTTGTTCGAGAACCCATGGTTCATTGTCCTCTTTCAGGGAGTTCCTTTTCAAGAACCCATCGTTCCTTGGCCTCCCTTAGGGAGTGCCTTATTTGGGAACCCATGGTTCCTAGCCTCCTTCAGGGAGTGATTTTTCAAGGAAGCCATCTTTCCATGGCCTCCCTTAGGGAGTGCTTTGTTCAAGAACCCATCATTAATTGGGATCCTTCATGGAGTATCTTTTCTAGGAACCCATCGTTCATTGGCCTCCCTTTGGGAGTTCCTTGTTTGGGAACCTATGGTTCCATCTCCTCCTTCAAGGTGTTCTTTTTCTAGGAACCCGTCATTAATTGGCCTCCCTTAGGGAGTGCCTTGTTCAAGAACCCATGGTTCCCTATCCTCCTTCAAGGAGTTCCTTTTCCAAGAACCCATCATTCCTTGTCCTCCCTTAGGGAGTGCCTTGTTCAGGAACCCATGGTTCCCTAGCCTCCTTCAAGGAGTGCTTTTCCCAGGAACCCATCATTCCATGGCCTCCCTTAGGGAGTGCCTTGTTTGGGAACCCATTGTTCCCTGGCCTCCTCCAGGGAGTTATTTTTCCAGGATCCCATCGTTCCATGGCATCCCTTAGGGAGTTCCTTGTTTTGGAACCCGTCATTCCCTGGCCTCCTTCAGGGAGTAATGTTTCCAAGAACCCATCATTCTATGGACTCCCTTAGGGATTTAATTATTCAGGAACCCATTGTTCCATGGACTCCTTAAAGGAGTGCCTTTTCTAGGAACTCATCATTATATTCCCTCCCTTAGGGAGTGCCTTGTTTGGGAACTCATCGTTCCCTAGCCTTCTTCAGGGAGTACCTTTTCTAGGAACTCATTGTTCCTTGTCCTCCTTCAGGGGTCACCCAAACTTTTCATCAAGGGAACATTGTTCATGGAAATGTTAAAATAACATGTACGCACACACATTAGCATGATTATTAAATAAATGTTATATGTTCTTTACTTTCATATATTTTTCACGTCGGGTATTTGGTTTTATGTGCGCATGTACTTGTTGCAAAGACATACAAGCTATGTAGTATTGGCCATATCATGGCCCTTCGGGTATATGTTCAAAATTGACATGCATTGATTCCCTCTACACATAGTTCCATATCTCGGTTATACACCTTGACATTTACCCTTAGGATCCCCACAACCATCTTTGCAGTACCATCACCTCCATTGCATTCAAGTACATCAATCGGTAGCATTCCTATGTAATATACCAGATATAAAATGTATGCAGAATAGAAATAAAATGATAGAAATGGTAGAATAAGAACAATATAACCAGGACATTCACCACAATATCACTGAAATGATATAAGAATAACAACAGAAATAATACTTTCAATCTGGAACCAATGTTCACGGGCCTCTTCGAGGAGGAAACCTCCGGTTGAGAAGAGTTATATTACAATAATATCCAAGCTAGGGTTCTCATACCCTCGAGTCCTATTTATACTAAATATGTCTATTAAAAGAAGCATCTAGAGGAAGATCCTTCTAGAAGCGAAATCTTCTATTATGTCTTCTTACATACGCCTTATTCTATTTTATTAAAAGGCCTTATTAATATTGACCTTTATTACATATGAATATATTGTTCTACCTATTTTTGGGTTAGGACCCTAACATGTTTGCCCCCTTAAAAACAGCCTTGTCCTCAAGGCTTGAGATGAGGAAATTGTTGTAGAATGGTAGTTGGTTCCCAAGTGGCATCTTCTAGAATTGTATCATTCCACTCGACTAGCATTTCCTTGATAGTTCTCTAATGTAGGCGACGCTCATGCTGGTCCAAAAATTCTTCTGGGTGTATCCAAATGGATCATTCTTCATATAACTCGGGAAGGTTGGTTTGAATTTGGCACTTAGCTCCAATCACCTTCTTTAAGCATGAAACATGAAAAAAGGGATGTAGCTTCAAATGGCTAGGAAACGATAACTGATAGGATGCTTGTACCACACACTTGAGAATGGTATAAGGACCATAAAATTTGGGCACTAGCTTCTAACAATGCTCAGCCTTGAGGGAAGTTTGCTTGTAAGGTTGCAATCGAAGAAACACCCAATCCCCTTCTGCAAATTGACGTTCAGAGCGACCTTGATTTTCTTGTTGCTTCATGCGATTTTGTTCCATGACCAAATTCTCTTTGAGGGTACGAAGAATATCCTCTCGAGCTGTAAGTGTTTGGTCAACCGCCTAGAACTTCGAGGTACCCGGTAAGTATGAGAAAATTGAAGGTCTCTTATTTCCATATAATGCTTCAAAAGGAGTCATGTGTGTAGCTGTATGGTATGAAATTTTGTACCACCATTCAATTAGGGGTAACCATTGAGCCCACTAGTTTTTCTTTTCCAAGGCCAAACACCTCAAATATGTTTCCAAACACTTGTTGACAACTTTCATTTGGCCATCAGTCTGGGGATGATAAGATGTGTTGAGATGCAATTCGGTGCCTTGTATCTTGAACAATTCTTGCCGAAAATTGCTTGTGAAAGTTGGGTCGCAATCATAAACAATAGAGCGTGGCATGTCATGAAGCTTGAAGACCTGATCCATGAAAATTTGAGCCACTTTGGATGTTGTAAATGGGTGTTGAAGGTCGTAGAAATGAGCATACTTGGAAAGGAGATCAAGAACCACCATGATGACTAATTTATTTCCCAATTTGGGTAAGTCGGTAATAAAATCCATAGAGATATCCTTCCAAATAACAGGTGGAATCGAGAGCAATTGTAGTGTTCCCATAGATTTGACTATTTCTCCCTTGTTGCATTGACACAAATCACAATCAACGACAAAATTATGAATGTCTTGTTTCATACCATCTCATAAAAAGGAACGTTTGACCCTGTCATAGGTTTTGGTGAACCCGGAGTGCCCTGCTATGGGTGTAGCATGAAGCTCAGAAAGTACCATGGATTTAATCTTTTATTGTTTACTTAAATACAAATGGCCTTTGTATCAAATTTCATCATGGAGACAAGAGTACCTTTGGGAAGTTGGAGCATTGGGCTGCAATTGTTGGATCAGATGCAAACTTTTGGGATCTTGTAGCCATTCCTGGTGAACATCTTGGAGCCAATCTGGTACAATAAATGAAAGAGAAAAAAGGGATCCTTCATCTTCATATTTTCGGGAAAGTGCATCTGCAACCATATTTTCTTTTTCTTTCTTGTAAATGATCTCATAATCATATCCAAATATCTTAGTCACCCATTTTTTTTGTTCTGGGGAGGAAATGCGTTGTTCCAGAAAATAATTGAGGCTTTGATGGTCTGTCTTAACTTGGAAACGTTGCTCCAATAGATAAGGGCCCCACATATCAACAACATGTAGAATAGCCAACATTTCATTTTCATAGATGGATTTTCCCAGATCTATTTCAGATAGTTGCTTGCTGGTAAAGGCCAAAGGTCAACCATCTTGCACAAGGACAACACCAATTCCTTTCCCTAAGGCATCACATTCCAACACAAAGGTCTTTGTGAAATCGGGAAGGGCGAGGATTGGAGTGGTGCACATGGCCATATTCAAGGTTTGAAAATCTTGATCAATGGCTAGAGTCCAAGTGAAAGAGTTCTTTTTAAGGAGAGAAGTGAGAGGTGTTGCAATCTTCCCATAATTCTTAACAAACTTGCGATAATACCCTGTTAAGCCCAGAAATCCATGCAATCTATTAAGAGTCTTTGGGCGAGGCCAGTATTGCATAGCTTCAATCCTTTTAGGATCCACCCTGATGCCATCCTTTCCAGCCAACAAGTATTCTACTTCTAAGGTGCCAAAAACACATTTACACTATTTCAGAAAAAGTTGGTGCTAAGAGAGTAGATGGAGAACTCGATCCACATGAGCAAGATGGTTTGTCTAGGTTTTTCTATAGATGAGGATATCATCAAATAAAAATAATACAAAATTCCGAAGAAAAGGATGGAATACATGATTCATTAGGCTTTGGAAGGTGGAGGGGGCATTACACAAGCCAAAGGGCATGACCAAAAACTCATAGTGGCCCTCATCAGTTCTAAATGCAGTCTTGGGAATGTTTGGCTCTTTCATATGTATCTGATCGTAGCTCGAACAAAGATCAAGTTTAGTGAAGAATTGGGCTCCACTCAATTCATCCAGGAGGTCATCAATGACAGGAATGGGGAATTTGTCTTTGATGGTAATTTTGTTGAGGGCACAGAATTCAGGACACCTTCACCAAGAACCTTCTTTCTTCAGGAATATGACCACAGGAGAAGAGTAGGGGCTTGTACTAGGGTGGATAATGCCTACATTAAGGAATTCCTGGACCATTTTCTCAATTTCATTTTTTTGGGAAAAGGGGTGGCGATACGGACGAATATTGGGAGGAAGGCTTCCAGTTACAAGGGGAATGGAATGATCATGAACACAATGGGAAGGAGGGAGTCCTTGGGGAGTGGAAAAGACCAATTGATGTTTAGAAATAATGTCTTGGAGGTCTTGCGGGACCGAGGGTGTCTTTGTTGCTTGTATAGTATGGAGTTGGGAGATAACACCATAATGACCTTTTTTGAGTAGATTTTCCATGCGATGGGAACTAATGATCTTAGGTGAACTGGTGATTATGCCTTGGAACTTATATTGGTGGCCCTTTTGGTCGAATTGCATGGTTAAGTCTTTAAAATCCATGAGAATGGGACCCAAAGTCCTTAGCCAGTTTGCACCCAACACAATGTCACAACCTCCCATGTCGATAGAAAACATATGGGATTTCAGGTGGTAGTCACCAATTTGGAGATGCACATTTTCATAATGCCCTCCACATTTCATGGAACTACCATTGGCAATCATGATTTGGAAATTATTGATGGCATGGATGTAAAAATGAGTTTCTTGGGAAATGCGACGATGAATAAAATTATGGGTGCTTCCACTATCAACCAGAATGATGGCCTTCTAATGCTTTATGTAACTGGTTAGCTTGAGGGTTTCGGGAGTGGAGAAGACAGTGAAAGAATTGAGGGAAATGACTGGTTCTACTTCGGAAGGGTTTGAGGGAGGGGTTATGTCAGTGGATTCAGGTCACTCAGACATAAGGGAATTTCTACATCCTCTTCCAAAATATCCTCGAAGATGACCATAAAAATATTTTGTTCTTTACACTTGTGGCCCGGGAAATATTTTCCATCACAGTTATAACAAAGGCCTTTGAATTGGTGTTCAACCATTTTAGCCCTGGTCAATTTTTGGATCTTTAGTGGAGCAGAGAGAGTAGTGGGATTTACTGGTTTAGGGCGAGGGATAAAGGAGGGTTTTCGGTTTTGAGAAGATACAACCTGTTGTGCTTCTTTATATCTTTTAGTATCCTCCACCCAACTCTCAGGCTGAGCCATGAGGACATGGGCTCAAATCGTATCCTTGAGACCAATGATAAAACACTCTTAGAAAAAGGCATCAGACATGCCCTCTGTTCTAAAATATAGGTGCTCAAAGGAAGTTATAAAGTCTTCCACCATTCATAATTGTTTCAACTTTGTCAAGCGGCCCAAATGGTTGGTGTCAATGTCAAAGCATTCATAAGGCTCTGCCACAAAGTGTGTCCAAGCAATATACCCTTGACGAGAATGTTTTATCCATTGCCACCCTTGCCAACATTGTTGATCTAGATGGAGAACACCATACCAGAGTTTGGCCAAGTCATCTGTGATGACGTATAAAGAGAAATAGTGTTCCATTTGCATTACCCAACCAGCGGGGTCTGAGCCATCAAATTTGGCCACATTCACCCATGGAAGGCGCAGGTCACGTTGAAAGTGATGGTTCTGAAAGTTATGGGAAGAGAGCAATGGTCACCTTCAATATGTGGAGGTGAGGAAGAAGAAGGGTTATCTGTAGGGATATGCAATTTGGTGCAGAGTGCCGAAAAGATAGATTCAAGCTGGGTGGTGAGGTCTTGTTTGATTTCCTCCACTGAGGACTGCATGGTTCTATTGATGGCGGAAACATTGGCACTGAATTGTTTCACTTCTTTTTGGGTCTCGATGAGACCATATTGCAAGGTGTTGAAGCGAACTT
>JZKD02S0164689.1:970543-1000473 GCA_000966675.3 Picea glauca | reverse complement strand
AACCCTGGGAGTTAACCTAACTCAACAGAGAATTAGAAGGAAAAGTATAAGTAAGAGGTTGGGGTGCACCTATTACTCATTTTGGTTTTGGATTAGCATTTTCTATTGCTCTTGATCATTTAGTTTGGGGGTTTTGTTGTACAAACCCTTGTGAGAAACTCAGTGGTTAAATATCCACTCACCTTGTTCCACAGCTTGGTCTCGGGGATGAAAGACTCCTCCACACCATTCTAGTCTTAGGGCCAGTTTATCGAGGGAGGTTCGATCGAGCTTATCCTGAGGGCCTAGGGCCATTCCGACAGTTGGTTTTTTTTTGCAGGGGTAGGACCATTATTTTGAGGGCTTTTCTGGAGGGTTATCATCATTCTATATTTGTCTTCATATTGGGGCATCGTGGAGCCATAGGGGACGTCCTGTGATTCAGTAAAACTTAGATCTAGGGAGATCTGCTTGAGATCTAAGCCCAAAAATTCTGCCACGGGGTTCCCATAGCTTGATCTATATTCTTGGAGAGTTTCAGAGCATTTGGAGGCCTCTTTCATCAGGGACAAACCAGCTAGGGTTTTAGTCATCCAGTGGGGCACACCATTCAGTGAAGAATTCAGATCTACGGGGTTTGAGAGTAGATTTGGGAATTTGGACATCTGGGTTTTCCTTACAATTTCCCAATCTATCATTTGGCATATTTCTCGGGATGATTGGAAACTTTTGGTAGCAGGGAATAATTATTCAGGGCTTCAACATTCTAGCAGGACGAGGCACTTTCCAGCTTGGAGGTTGAGCATTAGTGTGGCTTAGATCTACTTGATTTAGTCTTCATTGTATATCCAGCCTTTGGAGGCTTATTTTGTATTGTCGGGAGCATTTTGTAGCATCTCATATCTATTGCTTGTATGACTATCTGAGGTTTATGCCAGATCGACCATCTATTGTATTGATCTTACATTGCTCATAATAAAAAGGTTAGATCTTTGCTTGTGCTTCTACATATTGAATATATTGTGATCTTCATGTGTTGATGAATCTTGTATGCACTTAATAACTCAATAAATTAGTAGTAGTTAGTCATTCCAAGAAAGAACTTGGCTTGGGATCATTACAATTACTTGGCCCAATATCTCAGGGCACTAACTAAGGAGGATATACCGTACCCTTAGCCATACTACCCGACTACCCGAGTACTAGAGAGTATCTTCCCGAGTGTTGTTCTCAGTGACACTATAGAATTTAGGCGTTCAATCGAATTATCTAAAGAGGGCTTCAGGTAATCTAGGCCAATCTATACACAAGTGATGTCTGATGTGCTACCACTCGAAGGGGTACCAACAAAGGTTACAAGGGTGGCCAACATATGTCGACTTAAGTACCACTTGTATTTCCTGCATGTATGAATCCCTCAATCGTGGTTTTATGCATGTAATTATAGATCTTTGTGGCTTAAAGATTTCAGAATACATATCTACCCTGGAAAAAAAAATTAACCCACACTTTCTGCCAAGGAAAGTGCTCTGATACCACTTGCAATATACCAGATATAAAATGTATGAAGAATAGAAATAAAATTCTAGAAATGGAAGAATAACAGTAATATAACCAGAACATTCACCACAATAGCACTGAAATGATATAATAATAACAATAGAAATAGCACTTTGAATCTAAAACCAATGTCCATGGGCCTCTTTGAGGGGGAAACCTCCAGTTGAGCAGATCTCTATTACAATAATATCCAAGCTAGGGTTCACATACCCTTGACTCCTATTTATTCTAAATATGTCTATTGAAAGAAGCATCTAGAGGAAGATCATTGTAGACGCAAAAGCTTCTATTAGGTATTCTTACATCCTCCTTATTCTATTTTATTGAAAGGCCTTATTGATATTGACCTTTATTACATATGAATATATTGTTCTACCTATGTTCGGGTTAGGACCTTAACATCCCACCTACATGAGTTGTCCCACATATTTTTCCCCTTGGAAAATAAACACTCATGCTGATATTTTTCCCTTAGAATTGGGAGTCCTAGTAGTCTTTCACCTCATAGAATGAGCCTCATACCTCTTCTCATCATATTTATAACCTATCACGAATGGACTCCCACATCATATTGTTAAAGTTACATTAGATGCACCTCTGTATCATCATTAACCCTCCATTTCATCCAACATCAATTTCCCATCTACAGGATCATCCTCCATTCATCTACTTGGTACAGAAACCCACCTATGGGGCCCCCAGCCTTCATCAATCAACTCTTGCACACTTTTTCCCCAAGCAGTCCAAGACATACTTCAATAGGGAACTTGTTTCCATATGTGTATTATCAAACCCCAATATTCATTATTCATTTGGTAATTGTATAAAAAAACCTTTTTTTTTCCAATAATTTCATAGATGTTGGCCATCGTAGCCGATGGAATTTTTTTATTTGGAACACAAAAACCCATGTTTCCCTTGGTTGGGGCACCCCACTTTCACAATATTCTCTGCAAACTACCCTTATCGTGGTCAAAATCCTAACTATCATAGACAACCTTTTCCCAAACCTATGTATTTTGACCTATCCTACACCCCTTTTCATTCTCACCCATTCATCACATTTTACCCAATATATGGTCATCCCCCTGACACCAAATCATGTTTTACGATTGTTTCCATCATTCCATCATCCCCCAACCAAGGGAAATTCTTGATTCCAATACATTTTTACCTTTTTCCATGTCACAAGTTCATTCACCTTTTCCTCCATACAATTCCTGCCACCATTTTGATCAAATCAATGTCAATAAGCCCTTTACTTCTTGTAGTCATTCCCCCTTCCCTGTCAATGTTATCACAAGTTTCCAGGAAGGTGGCAATATCTTGGCTCTCATTCCATTATTAATGAGCATTATCGAACGACACAAAAAGAGTCTTCATCACTTTCTAATATTGTTGACTCCCATAACATTGAACCTCAACAAAGTTTCATGTTATGGTGTATCTTCCTATGTGATCGTTGTAGTTTTCAGTTGTAGATGAAGTCCTCTGAATTTGGCATGCCATCAATGCCTCCAATTCATTTATTCCTCTATTTAGATCCAGTTCATTTATTAGAACCGTCATCTATCATTATTGATGATCCTAAGGGCATTGCAGATATCCACTTCATCAATAGTTTTCAATTACAATCATATTATTATGGTTTCATGACATGAACATGGGGCATGCCCACCTCATTTGTACAATTTTTTTTATTTTTTGGAGAATAGTTGGCCCACATATTCATCCCCTCTCCCTCCAATGGATCACTCTCACAATTCCTCATTACAAGGTATCCCATGCTTCAACAAAATGAAATCATCAATGTTGGGCTCTAAAGATGTCTTAAAAACAACCTTAGTTTGACATTAATTTATCAACCAAGGATTTGTCTTTTCTTTAAAGAATGCCAACAAAGTCTATGCAGATAGTTGTAGAGGTTTAAATAGTGTATATAATTTAGCAAATCTGAGTCTATCTAAATTACTGTAATAATCAAACTCGGTTATGGAAAACTCTAAAACTGAAATTGACAACTCACTCCAAAAAATTGTAATTTGATCAATAACACACCGTGAATCAAAGGCATTAACCAATTTGTTGAATTCATCTAGATAAGAAATATTAATTTAATCTATGAAAACACTTAATAAATCAATCTATCAATGATTATCTAACCTTCTGGAAAAGAATAGCTAAGTACTGTAAAATTGAGAAGCAACAACAAATGTGAATTTAAGAGAAAGGAACAACAAATGTGAATTTGATAAAAAGAACAAAGTATGTGAAGTTGTGAAGATATAGTTCACACTGAAAGTATTGTACTCCCTCCTCTTGTTCTCTAAAACATGAAACGAAATCAGAAATAGTGGTGAAATCAAAAGGTTTTCCTTATCTAATAGATTTTACCCTTAGAAACAGATAACGTTCTAATAAAAATAAGGTGTAATTAGTAGCAGGAGCCCTGCAATCTACTATATCAGAATAAACAGATAAAATCTCTTTGATTTGCTCCAAAGCTCCATCTAATTGGCCCTGTACTTTCTTCACCTTTCCTTGAGATCTGGTGAGCTTAGAAAAGGCCTCATTTTATGTTCCTGACATGACTTGAAGTTGTTTGAAAAATTTATGATGTCCTGCCATTGTTATCATTTCACTTCTGCATTGAGTTATGGTTTGTTGGGTTTGCACCAGTTTTTCCTCCAACCTATTAATAATGGAATCCTATTCAGGGGACTGAAATTCTTCCTCAGTCTAAATAGCTGTCTCTTTTGTTGCTGGGGCATCTATTTGGGTCTCCATGTCAACTGTTTCCAAATGAGCAGGAACATTTGTAGGAAGAACTCCTTCATTTTGTATAGTTGTTTCTTTTGTTGCTAGAATCTATGTTTGAGTTTCTATTTTTGTTGTTTCCAAAGGAACATGCAATTATGTTTGTGTTCCAACAGAATTGGTGTGGACTGTCCTTCTGGGGAGTGGGTTTATTCCCTGTACTCTAGGCCTCTTGGATTTCTTCTTCTCATAGGCCTTTTCAGCTTGTTCCAAATGCTTCCTAGGTTATCTAATTATTTCTTTTAATCTACCAAATTTTCTTTTCAATACTTTGATTTTTTTAACCCTTTTCCTCAATATCTTGTTTTCCTATTTCAATTTTCTGATTTTATTGTGGCCTTTGCCTGTTGTTTTCTATTTATGGTGAATTTCAAGGTCTTCCCCACCTTGATCAGTAGGTGATTGCTCCCCTCTTTCTTCTAGATTCTCTGACTGTTCTAAAGGACTGATTGCTCCCCTCTTTTTTGCTCCCCTTAGATGTTTTGTACCTTTAAGAGATGGCATCTCCATGTCACGAAGATCCAAGATACGGTTTGAATGAGAAGAAGTTGGTGTTTGGTGTTCTCTAGACCTGTCTATGTCTTCAGTAATTGATGTCCCTAAATTTCCTAGTACTTAAGCCATCTCTAATTCATAACTTCTGAATAAATGTTATGTAAGGATTTCAAGTGATGCTTTCTTTTTCTATGCATTTTCTTGAGTGTTCTCATGTCAGGGTTGTTCTGTTTGCTTATTTTCCTGAATTTTTTCAGGTTGAACTGTCTTTTAACCCCTTATTCTTTTCACAGTAGTGGTTTCAGGAACAACAATTGTTCTTGTCTCTTGTTCTTTAATGTTTCTGCATGGTCTAATTTTCTGCCAGCTGGATGGGGTCTGCTTCTATTTTAGGCTGGGGTATTGGAATTTCAATTTGAGCATTGTCTCTTCCTACCTGAGCTGCCTCAATTACCTATGGGGGAATTTCTTGGTGGATTTCAGGTTGTTTAATTTGTAGGGGCCTATCGGGCTCAATTAAATCTCCCCAAGTTATTTGTGTTTGGCTCAAGGCCCTGTTTACTATTAATTTTACTAGTCCATGGTGACTGATTATATTGACAAGGTATTTGGCCTTCTGAGTCCTTGAAGCAACTTCATGCAGCATGGGATTTAAAGAGAATGGAAAATTTATTACTAACCTTTGTTTTAGTGCTGCTAAAAGTTTGAGGTAGCATGGTCTCACCACATCGTATCTCCCATCACATGTGATATATATTTTTATTACTCCTTCTAGCTCCCTCCATGGCTCGTTGAGAGCAGTGGGGTTGAGTCCTTTCCCTTTTTTGTCGAGTTCTTCTCTTGGTTCTATGAAGGACTCCACAACCTCCTTGAGTGTTGTATATTTCTCGGTCCATTGTGTGCCTTCACTTGGGAGCCCTGTTAACTCTGCTATAATTACCTCGTTTACTGGAATTTGTATGTATTGAATCACGAAGACTCCCCTTTGTAAGTTCTGGAAAAATGCTAGTGTGATATTTATGCCATATCCTTGCAATCTGTTGAAATATTATGTCCACCCCAGATGATGTAAAATTTCCCTTGATTGGTCAGTTACTTGCAGCAATGTGGGCTCTTGATGAACACTTCGGTTTCCCATGTCTTCTGTAAACAAGTCATCACAACTATCATTCCCGGCTGCAACTTAGTTAGACCATCTTTTGAGAAAATATTACCAGAAATGGTAAAAATAATAGAACAACAAATGCATATAGAAATTTGATTTTTCCCATTAATTGTAATCATTATGATCTATCAATAAACATGCAGAATATCCTCCCCCTGATAAATGAAAAGGTCGACCTCGACCGTCGATATGTGTGAGTGTAATGATGGCAGGTAGTTCAAGTGCAGAGTAATCACTATGCCGCCGCCACCGCCGGAAGAACAGTCATTAATAACCTTCAAAGCACTTTAACGGTAATCATGATCAATAATTATTCTTTTTTGGGAAGTACAAGTGAAAATACCTATGTTCAAAAGTGTTTAAGGAAAAATATTATGAGTAATCTTAATTTGTTCACTTTTTAGAAATATTCCACATGTCATAACTTTGTTACTTTCCCTTGTGTTAAACATAATTGGAATTATAGCCTCTTTGTTTAAAAAAGGAAGTATAGGAACACAGAAAAACTTAGCGTATTTAAGATAAAATTGCATACCACAGACAAAGCCACTACTGCCAGTAGGCATCCATAGCCTCGACAAGGTTTCCTTTTAACCCATAGATGAGCCTATATCCTTAATAAATATTTTGAATCATCTTTTCCCAAAAAGGATACTATCCTGGTTTGGTAACCAAATAATGACAATGCCATCACTATATCGTAACATAAGTGAACAAGTCGTCTTGTGATGAGACCTCGTGTCCTTTGATGTTGAATGCCAAAGGCCATTTCCTTGGTGTGGTAGCCATAGTGGGAATGTCACTTATGTTATTCTCTTATGATCATTGTAGGTTGGCTCATGATGAGATCCCCTATCCTTTGCGAGATAAGTTTATTTATATTTAATTTTTATTTTCATCATTTTTATTTTTTTAAGAGAGGCTCATATACTCCTTAAGAGTGAGGGATTGCGTAAGAAGTGTAAGAATTCCAAGAAAAAATGTGCCTTAGACTCCTTGTTATGATATTAAGGGAAATTATCATTCAATTATATGTATATATAGGGGGAAGAAACAAATTATGGTGGTTAAGGATTATGAACAATATTAAGGTAATTCGGAGAAATCAATCCAAAAAACATTTCGTAGGGTATGCTAGATAGTCCACAAAAGAAAAAGCGTTATCATGATAACTAGAAGTGATGTTGTTGAAAATTAATTAGTGAAGTTCATACCCAAAGGAGTGGCTAATGTATCAACAACACGTTTTGTTCATGAAAAATCATGACTTTTGAGGGAAAGGAACAACAATAAGGAAAAATCGCAGAAGGAATAGCATTTGTTTCTTTCGAATGAACAATGCTATCTAAAAAAAAGGAATGACAATCACGACAAAGGGAACAAAAATCACAGCAAAGTGAATGGAAGTTGTTCTGTTCAAATGAATGACACTTACCCACAAAGGGAATAACAATCGCAACAAAACAAATGATAGTTGTCCCGCAAAGGGAACAACAATCACAACAAAAGGAATGACAATCACAGCAAAGAAACGACACTTACCCGTAAAGGGAACAACATTCACACCAAAAGGAACGACAGTTGTCTCGCAAAGGGAACAAAAATCCCAACAAAAGGAATGGAAGTTTTCCTACAAAGGGAACATCAATTGCAAAAAAAGGAACGACGGTTGTTACTTTCAAATGAACAACAACGATGATTTTCCAGTTTAACCATCTAATTAAATAATTGGATACCACTCGTAGACATTTTTAGTAAATATAGGGTTCATTAGTCATCAACTAAATTCATTCAATTTTTATGGGTAGGTTTATTTTAATGACCAAAGTATTGGATGGTTTGTAGTGTTATGCATTCATTTTCCATTTACTACAGCTGCGCATTCTTTTAGTGCAGTTGCCTGATTTTTTGTTGTGGAACATGGAATATTCATCTTATTTATATTTTTATGGATCTTCAGAGTGAGACAGGAGAAATTTTGAAGTTTGAATAAGGAATAGAAAAGAGTGCTAATTCTTTCAGTCATCTTTTTGGTTTTTTTTCCTCCAAGACTCTTTATAATGACTTGCCTAGGAAGTAAAAAAACTAAAAAATCAATCAAATCTGTAAAGAAAACTATATACAATATGTACAGTGATGGTTAAAATCACAATTTTATGAAGTTGAAGATGTTAGGTTACCTTCCCATCCAGCTAAAATCTGAACAGTAGGATCACTACTTACTTCTTAGCAAAAGGATTCTTTCAAAAGTGGTTGATGGTAGAGTCACAGTCGATGTCCATTTACTAGAAAAGGAGAACTAGACCCGTCAATGGTGACCAAAGTGACAGTGCCATTATCATGAACTTCATTGATTTCATACAGTCCCAGCCACCTTATGTTCAACTTTCCAGGAAAATCTTGAAATCTGGAATCATAGAGAAGCGCCCAATTACCCTTCTGGAAGGATTTCTTCTTGATATGCTTATCGTGCCAACTATCTCTCTGCTGCTAAATAAAAGTTGTGCATTGAAGGGCGAATAGCCATGCTTCATCTAACTCATTGAGTTGTTGTAAGCGTTGTGTCTATGCCTCCATAAGATCCAGTCCAATTTCTTGGGCCATTCTTAGAGTCTTGATCTCAAATTCAATTGGAAAAATAGGTTCTTTTTGAAAGAATAGATGATAAGGAGATTAGGCAGTAGTGTTATCCTAGGTTGTGCGATAGGACCATAAGGAATTTGGAAGCTCGGATACCCAATTTTGATAGTTTCTTGAGACTGTTTTTGTCAAGATTTCCTCCAAGACTTTATTGGTGGTTTCCACTTGTCCATTTTCCCGTGGGTGGTATGGGGAGGTAACTCTGTGTTTAATATGATAATTACATAGAGTGGTCATGATTTTATGAGTTGTAAATTGCGACCCTCCATCAATGATTATTTCCCTGGGTAGTCCATAGCGTACAAATAATTCAAAGAGGAAATTGATGACTACTTCCTTAGTTGCGTTTGGAAAGGCTATTGCTTATACCCACTTGGTCATATATTCTGTTGAAACTAGTATGTAGGATTTCTAGTTTCATTTTGGGTTGAAGGGGCCAACAAAGTCCAATGCCCATCTCTTGAAAGATTTTTCTACTACTTGTGCTTGTAGGGGAATTTCATCATCTTGTCCTGGTCTACCCATCCTCTGACAGCTATCGTAGGCATGCACTTATTTCTTTGCATGTTTTAATATTGAGGGTCAATAGTAGCCCATCTATAAAACCTTATGCCCAGTTCTGTGGTCTACAAAATGTCTTCCACAGGGATCATCATGACCTACCTTCAAGACATCGTAAATTTCATCATCTCTTACACATCTTCGGATCTGAATATCATACCCTGTGTGGAAAATATATCCACCAATCTAGGTGAATTGTGCACTGCGTTGAACAATTAGTTTTCTTTCTCTTGATGATAGTTGTGTTGGTAGTTTCCCAACTGCCAGATAATTCATCACATTAGCGTACCGTGGTGTCCTAATAGTGACAGCGAACAAGTGTTCGTCTAGAAATTGGTCTTCAACTGTCAAGGAGTCATCTATTTTGGGTACGTGAGACAAGAAATCTGCAACGAGATTCTCTCTTTCAGGTCAATCCTTGATGGAGATGTTGAATTCCTGCAATAGTAATAACCATTGGGTAACCCATCCATTAGTAATCTATTTGTTAGATAAACATTTAATAGCAGAATGATCAATATACAAAATAACTGGATAGCTTGTTATATAGTGGCGAAATTTATTAATAGCATGTTTAATGACTAAAAAATCATTTTCTATTACTGTGTAATTTAATTCAGTGGGAGTAATATTTTTGCTAATAAAATAAATAGCATAAGTTGTCTTGTCTTCTTCCTATCAAAGGACAATGCCTATGGTGATATCTGATGCATCTGAAGAGATGTGAAATGGTAATTTCCAGTTTGATCCTTTTAGCACCGGTGTTGTTGAAACCAGCCTTTTGAAATCTGCAAATGCAACATCACATTTATCAATCCACTAAAATTCCACATTACCAGTTAAAGCATATAAAGGTGCATCTATTCATGAAATTTTTTCTATGAATCTGCGATAATATCTTTCACAGCCAAGGAAACTACATACCTCAGTTTGTGTACGAGGTGTAGGTAGATTAAGTATTACCTCTATTTTTGTTGGGTCTACCTTGATTCCATCTGCAGAAACATATTGTCCTAGTACCACACCTTCAGTCATCATCATATGACATTTCTCATGACTCGGACATAGCTTGGTAGCAATGCCTCATTCCAGTACCTTCTCCAGATTACTTAGATATTGATCAAAGTCAGTGCCATAAGGGGTGAAATCATCCATGTAAACCTCAAGTCCTTCATTAATCAAATCAGAAAATATGCTTAAAATATCTCTCTAGAATGTAGCTACAACATTACATAATCCAAAGGGAAATACTCTATATGTGAAGGTACCCCAGGGACATGTAAATGCAGTTTTATCCTGATCTTCTGGAGCAATCTAAATCTGATTATAACCACTAAATCCATCTAGGAAGGAGAAAAATTGCTTCCCTGCTAAAGTATCAAGGACTGGACCAATAAAAGGTAGGGGAAAGTGGTCCTTCTAGGTAGATTTATTGATTTCATTGTAGTCTACACAGATTTGCCACTTCCCATTCTTCTTTGGGATGATTACTAATGGAGAGACCCATCGACTGTCTGAAATATGATATATAAAATCTACATCCAACAATTTATATAATTCTTCATTAACAACATCCCTGAGATGAGGATTCAATCTTTGTTGGGGTTGTCGGATGGGTCGGGAATCTTTCTCAATATATATATGATGTGTATAGAGTTTTGGATCAATGTCCTTCATGTCTGTATACTCTCAAGAAAAAGATTGTTGATATTTAGAAAGGATCTGAATCAATTTTTGTTGTTGTTGCTCATTCAAATTAGCATTAATAGTCAGAAACCTCCTTGGTGAAATTTCAATTGATATGTTGTTATGGACACTAGTAGTGGGAATATGTTTCTCTTATTCCAAAGGATCTCCCTGTGCTTCATTATCTAAAACAAATTTTAGCATTTGACTTGTTGCGTTGCCTATAATGGTTGGGATGTTAATGAAGCTATTGATCACATCATCTTCTAGTTGGTTTTTGAGCCTAAGATATTCTTCCAGTGTGAGAGGATATCATAGGTTTTTTTCTAGATATCTAGGTGGTGGCAGCTATTGATGTATGATAGGCAGACTCGGTTTAGCTGGAGGATACAGGATGAGGTTCTTTGTAGCACTTCCTCTAGAATTTGTCATGTTTCCTATGCGACATCCTATGTATGCATATTGTTTTGTGAGCCATGGTCTTACCAATATTAATGGGTGTCCTTCGAGTCTACTTCTTGGGTTGATAACTAGGAAATCAACTGGGTATTCCCAAGAGTCGACTAAAATTGATGTATCTTGTAATGTGCTGATTGGATTAACCACCAATCTATCAACCAATTCTAACATAATTGAAGTAGGTTCGAAGGAGGTGATACCCAGGACGTTACAGGTCTCGATGGTTAGAATATTGATGGCTTCCCCCAAATCCACTAGTGTATTTGGAAAAAAACGGCCCTGTATCTGAATTGTTACCACGGGATTCCCTGGGTCTGTATACTTGACCAACTCCTTCTTTCCTAGAATAATATCAGACAAAGCTCCTACCACATGAACATTTGATGGATTCTTAATTTTCTTGAAAAGCTTCTTCCCACATAATTCTTTAATTGTTTTTTCATAAATAGGAATATCTTGCAGAGCCTGTAGGAGTGGGATTTTAACATATAGATTTTTTAGTTCCCCGACGATATCAAAGTTAGGGTATACAAGTAGTTTTTCTATCATTATCCTCTCGGGAAATGGGGGAGGAGGAATTTCATCAGGATTATGTTGCTCGACTATGTTTTCCCCCTATTTTGTTTCTTCTGTTATGACCATAGTCGACATTTTTATTGTTGGTTGTATATTATTCTCATTATCTTTCTCTTGATGGATGTCACTTTCCTCAGGAGAATTATATGCCTTGATATCAATCAGAGTTTGTTGCACCCTACAGAGTTGATTTCCCCCTCCAAATTCTCAACAATTTACACAAGTTGGGCTAGTCTAATATTAGGAATTGGGTTGGGTTGAGATAGTAATTGAGGGCGCATTTGAGGTTGAGGGTTCTGGGGTAATTGAAGTGGGGATTGTAAAGAGGGTTGAGCTTGAGGATCCATCCCCATGGGTTGATGGGTCATGGGGCGCTTCCAATTTTGATTCCAATTGGGGGCTTGGGCAGTTATATTAGTCCACTATGAAGGATAAGGGTTATTATTTGAATTATTCCAAAATGGGGTAGGATATTGCAAGTTAGGCCAGGTGGGATTTGCAGCTAGTTGATTTGGCCAGTGTGCAGTAGGATATTGTTGGGACTACCAGGTGGGGTTAGAAAATGGTTGGCCCTACCATGTGTTTCCATAATTATGTTGTTGATTATACTTCCCATAAAAGAAAGATGAAGGGTCTTGTAGCATACCTGGGGGTCGAGCTTGCCATTGGCGATGCTAAGCCATTAGATATATTGGTTATGTTTCCTATTATGCTTCTTTAAATACAAATTTTAGTTCTAGGAGTGATGGACATTGTTATGTCGCATGGTCTTTGGCACAAATGGCACAAATCCAAACCACATCCAAGGGACACTCCCTCAAACCATGTTTCCTTCTGCATCATGGACAAAATATGTCCAACGATTGTTCTTCTTCTTCTTTTTTCTGTTTAACTTGTACAACATCCAATTGTGTAGTCAGAGTTTGCAAAATGTTTGTTTTAAAATTTTCTAGAATATTACCAACTTCTTCTCGGGTGACACCCTCACTAGTAATGTTGTTATTTCTAGTGAGGGGAGCCTATATTTCCGATCTGGTTTGTGTACTTCCACATGAACACCTGATGCACAATTGGATAATGTTATCATATGTTTCTTGATAAATATCAACTTTTCCCATTAAATTCAATGTTTCTACCCATTCATCCTTCATAACTTTTATCAGAGTGGATTTAAGTACCTCACTTGGTAGTGTACCGTAAGGTGATCTATGTAAGTTATATTGAAACCTTTCAACATATTCTTCTAGTGTTTCATTTTCCTTTGCATTCATTTGAAAGATTTCGTATTTTAAATCCCTGGTTCTATAGTAGTCTTGATATTTCATAAGGAAGGCATGTTTCATTTCATCCTAGGAATTTATAGTTCCTCACCCTAATCCCATAAACCATTGTAAAGCTTCTCCTTTCAGGGTGGAAGGAAATAGATTTAATTTCTGGGGTTCAGAGGTGTAGTCATATCCTCTACAAAGGACATCAAACTCAAATAAGAAAGCATTGGGATCTTCAGAGATTAACCCATGGAAGGTTTGAATATTATGTAATGGAATGGCTTTCATTGGGGCATTAGCAACTAGATCAACTATAGGATATTCCAAATTGGAATTCTAGGGTCGCGGTGGATTTTGATGTGCCATTTGGTCGAAGATATGCCAATATCCTTTAGGCATTTCTCAGTTTGGGTGTTCTATTCGGGGTGGTTGATTACTTGGTCCCCTAGGATATTTAATCACGCTAACTCTATCTAGGATTTTAGGTGTACCTTCCCCTATTAGAATCACAGGAGATCCAGGGTCAGGTGGTGGTGGTAGTTTTGCTTCAACAACCCCACCGGTCTCCCCTTCTCCTTCTTTAAATTAGAAGAATTTCCCTCGTCTAAAGGGATGGGAGGTGGAGTATATGTATTTTGGAAACTTTGTTCAGTCCCTTCATTTCTACAATGAACCTCAGCATGATTTGCATCCAGTGAATTTGTTTCTTGAGGGATTCGTGTAGAACCTTTTCACAATACAACCAAGGCTTGAGATTCAACTTTTCAGATGATTTCATATATGAAAGTTCTCTTTCCAAGGGGCACCGAACCCTCTGATTTTCTAGTTTTTGGTGGGGGTTTTTGTTTTTTAGGCTTTTTATTCTTAGGCATACACAGAGACACAAACTCTATGCACCTATATAACCTCCATGCACCAGCTAAAGGAAGGTGTTGGCACAAGTGTTTTACTTGTTGACTACGTAGGATCTTACCTTTCATTTTCAATATCTCATCCTACAGAGATGCAACCTATGCTATCTTTGACATTCTCCCTAGCAACGGTGCCAAAATATTGGGCTCTAAAGATGTCCTAAAAACAACCTTAGTCTGACATTAATTTATCAATTGAGGATCTGTCTTCTCTTTCAAGAATGCCAACAAAGTCTATGTAGATAGTTGTAGAGGTTTAAATAGTGTATATAATTTAGCAAATATGATTCTATCTAAATTACTGCAATAATCAAACTCACTTATGAAAAAATCTAAAACTGAAATTGATAACTCACTACATAGAATTGTAATCTGATCAATAACACACTATGAATCAAAGGCATTAACCAATTTGTTGGATTAATCTAGCTAAGAAATAGTAATTTAATCTATGAAAACACTTAATAAATCAATTTATCAATGATTATCTAACTTTCTGGAAAAGAACAGCTAAGTACTGTAAAATTGAGAAGGAACAACAAATGAGAATTTAAGCAAAAGGAACAAAAAATGTGAATTCGATAGAAATAACATCGTATGTGAAAATGAAAGGAAATAAACTAGCAGTAATTGGAAGTGGAACATCAATAGACAATATTCAAATGAAACATCTATCCTATGTAATTGAACAACATAACTAATTTATAGAAGCATCAACACACTGACGAATTTATCTTAATTGTTGCAAAGAAATTTAAATCACAGAACTGAAATAGAATTGATACAATTGCAAATGAGACAGTAACTCCTTCCGACTAGGCTCATGGTCTTCAAAAGGTACTTCTGCTAAAAAATCAGTGCGGAAAGATGATTAAAACGCTCAAGGATTTCATTAATTTCATAACTGGTAAATCATTTACAATTGACTGCTTGTACAGAGTAATTCAAAGATCTGAATGTTTGATTGAATTTTTTCTCCCCTTTATCTATTTTTCATCACCCTCTATATATTATAATCACATGGGTAAATTAAGCTATCCTGAGGATCGAGAGATCCTCAGGATTGCTTTTACTATTTATAAAGATTACAAAATAGAGAGTCAATCTTTCTCTAAACTACTTTGCGCCTAATTCCTTTGATCTTTAATGGCTTATGTAGCTTCAGGATCTCTTTAATTATCTTGAGGTAACAACAATTTTCCATTTTCTGCAATAAAATCAAACAATTCAAACTGAAATTAAGAATTTATCTAATATCACTCAATAACATTTCTAGAAGGCTTTTTAATCATTTTCTTTCCTAATCACTTATAATTAATAGAAAATTCAATCAAGAATATATCATAAACCATGGTAATAAGAAGGATATTTGTACCTTTTTCTCAACTCAACAATCACCAAAAGAAACAATGATGTATTTATGCTATACATATGCTCCTAACCTCACACATTAGAGGGCATCTGTTATCACCGAAAAATTTCTCACCACATTACAAGAAATGGTTGAAGACAATATTAACACAACACATTAAGTAGAACACCTCAAGTATTTATAGAACATATTCAACAAGCAAAACTATTTAAATATTCATTGAATTTAAGTGCAAAATTACCAATGCCTACGCACGCACACCACAAAAAACAACATAGCATTGAATGCGCAAATTTCATGGCCCACATGATTGTCTCCACAAAAACCTGCATGGATGCAGAAACAACACATTAATTCATTTGTTCGAGCCTCAATAACTTCAAGGTCGAAGTGTACCATGAAAAGGCCACAAGATCAGCCCAAAATATTTCCTTGGGGATATTGAAAGGATAGGAATTACCTTCAAAGGGATCCCATTCACACTATGAAAAATCTAAGAAAAATATTTCATTGGTCCTATAAATACATGACCAAGGTGTGAAAAAAAAGAGAATAATTTTGATTATTTTTACATTGTTCAATTTTTCTTAGAGAATTCATTAGGAGTGTTTCACCTCTATCCTCTTGAGAGGTTAAACAATCAATTATTCACCATTGTATTTCCATTTTTATCCATTGTTAGAAGAAAGAGATATTTGTATTTGGGGGATTCAAGATCCCTCCCAAGAAGGAAGAGGGTGCTCATAAGTTTCCATACTTCTCCTAGGTGTTATCATTTAAAATATCGGTTTCATTTGGTATCTATTTCTTGTGTCTCTTTCATGCATCCATTTGATTTTTCATGTTCTTAGTTTAGTTTTATTTCCTTCTTTTTATTTCTTGTTTTATCTTTAGTTGGGCCACTAATCAACTTATCACATTGTTTTATTTCCTTTCTGGCATGACTAGATAGTTAATGGACCTCTTTTTTCTCACCCAAGTGGCAAAAGGAACCCAACAACTACCATACTATAGTTTGAATTGAATTGCTTAATTTTTCTTTTATTCTTAATTTGGGTGTTGTTTTTTTCATTTTTCTCCAAGTCTTATCAAGGTCATCTCACTCAATCTCAGCATTGGATGCTTGAAATTTTTGGTATGTGAATACCTTATATTTAAAATAATATTCCTACAAAAATTCATGCATATCCAAATCATAATATGTGAGCATATCTCGTTGATCGAAATTGTATAGCATGTGGGCTTGTTAAATTTACTAAAAGCACAGTTGGGATAGTCTTGTTTTGGGAGACCATATGAGCATATTTTTAAAACATGATTGTATCCAAAATAGATCTTGAAATTTTGTTTCTAAGACAATATGAATTTTTCAATTTGGATATCAAACGAAAAAGATATGGTCAAAGCACTTACTAGCTCTCAAGCACGAAAATCAGGAACAAAGCTGTGATAGTCCATTTTTGGGAGACCTAATAGATGAATTCTGTAAACTTGTTTCTATGGTGTATTATCCTGTGATTATAGTTTACAAATAAAGTGGAATCACTCATTTTTTTTATCATACGATAAAGTTATCCCTGAAATACTAACTACTTTTCCTAAATCTATACAACTCAAAATCTATTTCATAGTCTGTTAATTGGCATATTTTGTTAGATTTTCATTAGTTTCGTTAACATTAGATTTACCATAGAATTTGTATCTTATTTTAACATTCAATAATCATATATTGATATATATAAGTATTATATAAAAAAGCACAAGAATACACAAAGATTTATCCTAGGAAAACCCTAAACTCGGGGGAAAAACTCAACCAACTTTTCTTAGAGAGAATATTTCCAATATTCCAATACAACGATGAACAAGCTCTATTCACAAGAGAAAACCAACAATGAAGAAACCTTGATAAAAAATACTTATCTTATTATTTTCAAACCGTAGTGAAGGTAGACATATGAGCAACACCACAGAACTAGCACAATATAGTGCACCATAGAACTGCCACAACTGGAAACTAGTAACAACAACTACAATTGTAACTACAACTGCAACTAGGAAGCACCACACAACATTAGTGCAACTCCTCTAGAGTTATATCACAAGAGAAACCACGAAGATACACCAAGATTATCCTTCCCCAAGTGAGGCACACTCTCCAACGGAACTAGAAACCAAAAATAGTGAGAGTGTTGCAACTTCCTAGTGCACACTGTAGAGAGAGAATTGTGTGTGTGTCCAAATGAAATAATCCATACCTATATTTATACTAATATGGGTGTCTTTCTGGGGACGAATTATTATTTTGGGTCTCCACATTTTCTTTATTATTTATGTGGGCCGACTTTTATTCCTGGAAATTATATTTCCACTTTAATTATTTCTTGTGGGAAACTTCTCTTCTGTGATCTTCTATTTCACTTTATTCTTTTCTGGGGTGCTCTTCAACTATTCAATGATATTCATTTGACTTCTTGGAATCTTCTTCTTCTGTAAGAAAATTTGTCTAGGAGGGAATGCCTCCCGCAGCTACCAAAACATCAACACTCCCTCTTATCTAGGGAGGTATGCTTCCATGATTTTTTTCTTCTAGTAGTCTAATGACTACCCTGCAATCAACTAGTATCCCCAGGCTACCACCATGCCATAAGTAGCTCAAATATTCTTCCATAGTCTCTATGACTATGTTTCAATCAACTAGTAGCACAAAGATACTACCATGCAGTCCAGTATTACAAAACCACTGCCATAGTTTCCACAACTATGTAGCAATAAACTAGTAGCACACAACTACTATCATGTTGTCCAGTAGTACACAACTATCTCCATAGTCTCCATGACTATGTAGAAATCAAATAGTATCACACAAATACTACAATGTCAGCCAATACTACACATTTGTTGCCATGTCATAGTCATAAACAACTATTTTCCAGTGGTACAAAACCATTGCCAAAGTAGTACACAATTATTGTCATAGTAATACACAATTATTGTCTAGTGGTACACAACCACTACCAAATTAGTACACAACTATTGTCATAGTAGTACACAACTCTTGTCTAGTGGTACATAACCACTACCAAAGTATTGCACAACTATTGTCATATTAGTACACAACTATTGTCCAGTGGTACACAACCACTGCAAAATTAGTACATAACTATTTGTCAGTGGTACACAACCACTACCATAGTCTCACGACTATGTAGTGATCAACTAGTAGAAGACAACTACTAGTATGTTGTACAGTAGTACACAACTACATCCATAGTCTCACGAATACGCTATGATGTGTATCATCTCCTAGTAGTCTTATTCATGTCTATCCACCACGCATGGGATAGGAAAGACTTGTACTTGATTGTGCATTATTCCCTCAGTGATCCAGATTATTTTTTCCACAAAATGAGATCGGAGATATATGTTGACGAGAGAAATTGACCGCTCATCAACTGAAGGAGTGAATCCGGTCTGGGGTTGTCTAATTAACCCAAGTAGTTTGGATTAATTCACTCTGACAGGTTTAGCGGCTCCATTGGTCGATCTAAGTCCTAAAGAAAGCGAAAAAATAACTAAAGGAAATACAATAACTTAATAAATAACAATTACTAAAAACTATATGTACATCTAAGTAAATATATATGTACAAATTAAATATTATATGTATGATAATTCTATATACAATTTATACAAAATGCAAGTTTTAATCTAAACTCGTAAAAATCAAATGTAGATTGATTACTTTTAGCAATAATAATAAAGCAAGTGTAAACACTATCTGATTTTTTGGTTTTGTTTTCTTAAATGTATACATTCATGACATCACACATTAAACCTTCTAATTAAACAAAAAAATAATAGATAGTAGAAAATGTTTTATATAGAGGAAACTTCTATATTCAGAAAACTAACGAAATCAAATAACAGGATAGCCTGTTATTGCATCCAATGTCTATTCGATGTTGAACATCCAACCACCTTTGTCTGATGAAGTAAACCTACTAGAGATCTTAAGATTGCCCCTAATAAATGAGGAATGATAATGCTGGAGATTGAATTATGACAACAGAACATTGAATAGATACAATTACAGTAATCATAAGATTTTCAAATTGCTACGACGAGATAAATCTTCCTGTAAGAACTTGCATGCAGACATTCAACATAAATTAGAGATGAATCTTCTAATTTAAATTGGATAGATGATAACTGTGTGTATATTATATCTGAAACATAAGATATGAGCAGCATATAAAATGAATCATGTCAAATGGTAATAAATCACAACGACGAAATCAATCACCATCTATTATCAAATTGACATGCACATAACAAGAATCAAAACATCATACAGAAAAGATAAAGTTGTAACGTGTACTCTGTTTCATTCAAGTCTGTGATAAAAACACCCATACTCTTTCCCCAGGCTGAGATGAACCATTGTTTACAAAATGATAAGTTTATATAGGTCTCAGGAAACATAACAGTTTATGTTCCTAAGATCAAATTTGTTTCAAAAAATATGGGGGATGCAACCACCCAGATTCACCAAATATCAAAAAACTAACAATAGCCTATTTCTAACTATTCAAAATACAAAATTGATATGGATGGGAGACCTCAAAAGTGTCTCATATCATCTTTGGAATCACAGGCTCCTTAATTATCCTGAAAACAAATGAAAATGAGAAGATCTCATATATGTTTCAATTATCAAATCAAACAATTCGAATTTTTCTTAACTGGCTATAGAATCTTGCAATTTTGTAGCTAGTTATAATATCAAATGCAATCATATTTTATTAAATAAATAAAACAAACTTAATCTTAATAAGAAAAATAGTTTATTCAATCAAATCGAATATCCTAACTTAAGAGTGACACAATCATGGTAAAAATTAAAAAATATCATACCTCAAATAACGAAATCAAAATGTATCAAGAAATTTTGGAATTAACAATAGTTGTTGCTGCCTCTACATTTTTGAAAATAACACGACTTGTAGTTTTTAAGTGTTTCTCCTTCCCTTGGATAATGGATTCAAGTCTATTGTTTTCATTTTTCAACACATCAACTTGGTCTGCTAAAGACTTGAGTCATGACTAGTGGAACATCGGTATAGTACCTGTCGATCCATGATCAACACACATCACACTATGACTGTAAGGAATTGGCATTAGCACGATCAACATTATGGGTCGAAGAATCTTCCATGAGAATGGTAGACTTATCACAGAGATGGATGCCAGGAAATTCTAGGTTGTCCTTTAGATAAGGAGGTAGATTGTTAACATAGTCATAGGGTTGGTTAGGGTATAGCCCGAATGACACGGGGTCTTCTTCAGCCCGAAATTTATCAATTTCTGAGTCTGAATCTTCACTCACTTCAATCGTGTTTATTGTGTCTTCACGGGGTTTCATTTTATTTCGAGAACATCATGAAATTAAGCGACCATCTCTTGTATTCTTGAAATTGACATCAACACTGCCTTTTAGCTTCTTTCCTGTAGGTTTTTTAATAGTTTTAGTGCAATTCTTTGGATGTGTAACCGGTCGATTGTCCTGTAGGATGAAATTAGGGTAGTCTGAGGGTTCGTTATTAGGGGAAAAATCGCATGCCTAGAGTGGTGGAGAAGAGGTCGTAGGGTTTGGAAGGGTTTCAAAAATGACCGACTTATCTACCTGTCCCAACTCATGGTTACCAAAACCATTTTGTGTAATGAAAGCATCCCAAAAATATTTTCATGACTATAACTGATGCACGAGGATGATTTTAATTATACCATGATGAAATAAACTTGAATTTGACCTCTGTTTCCTAAACCATTTACCCATTTTATACAGACTTCTGAGCAAGTAGTAAGGCATATTCAATAGAAAGCCAATAAAACTCATAAGCAGTCTTAGATAATATAGGAAAACAAGTCTGAATAGTCCCTCACATGTGATGAATTACTTCACTACAACAAGTAAATCATGCCACCTAGGTTTCAAGAATGAAATCGTCATACCTCGATCACAGCTGGTTATTTTTCGTGAGGTAAACAGTAACGTCCAAGGGACCTCCTCCACTTTCGCATTCTTGAATCGTTTATGACCAACTGCTGGCAATCCCGTGGCTTGGCTTAAGAACTCTTATGCTACTTCTAACTTTACATCACTGATATTTTCCCTACAACCATCAAAGGTTAAGGAAAACTCTTGGGCGACCTTAAGGTTAAAACCCTAAAAAAATTCGATGAACAAATGCCAACCATTCCTTTCCAAATCTTCCCTAGCGTTATCATACGAAAGTAAGGTTTGGATGTCGTTTGGTTCGACCCTTACTACTGGATCCATACCGAATGGACAGTTTATTAACACAGGATACACAGGTAGGGTTTGGAAAGACACCACAGAGCCATAGCCCCGAGCCTTATCAATGCATGATGTGATAATTCAAACAGTGGGAAAAGTGTTTATCACAACGCGTGTTAGCAAATTTGTGAAGCTCAAGACCATGCTCAGAAGTAATGGCATTCTATACTATGTATGCCCCCTTGGCATTAGGTACATGCTAGGACCAAAGTACTTGAAAACATAGTGTGTGCATCAAAGTTTGATTGCAAAGATAGGTGAGTTTACAAAAATTGAATAGCTAAAGGTTTCATGAAAGAAATATGATCAAACATCAAACCAAAATCGATACAAAAATCAAATATAAATTGATGAGGGTCTTTCGTTCAAACAACCACAAGTTTATTAGGCACTCTTAGAATCGAAAGGGTCACAAACAATGAGAGCATCATGCTCATAGCAAGAAATCGCAATTATGTAATAAACGACATGATTTAAATGAAATTTTAAAATAGAATGACAATGATAATTGCATTTTTTCATGCTTTCAGTCATGAAAATGAAGCATGAATAGATGATAGGTAGAATGCAACAATTTACGACTATCATTTAGAGAGAGTAATAAAATTTCATAGACCCTGTGTAGGTATCTTATAAAAATGATAATTATATATTCGCTGCCAATAATATAATAAAGAAATGCATAGAGATATCATAGATATTCAATAATATAACAGAAATATATCAGATATTCAACCATAAACACAAATATACAGTAATACACGATTTCTATTAATGAAATAAATGTACAGAGACTGTAAAATATAGAGTGAAAGACTCGATAGAATGGTGGTAGCTTATCTCTGAGAAGAGATGTGACGACTACTCACATTCACAATAATATGATTACAATGAGGCTCTAAAGGCCTTTTTGCAATAAACAGGAATGCCAAAAGTCCTAGACATCCAAAAACCTAACCCTAGGAGATGAAGCACCAAAAGTCATGTGGGCCCCGTTTGGGTAAGTTAGTACATCAACTTCTCGGGGTCGTAACTTTTGCATACGTTCTTCGTTTTAGGTGTATGATAGGTCATTGGAAAGGTATCATCGAGGAGATTCATTTTGGTGGTTCAATCATGCCTTTGGATATCATTGAGTACCTATATCTCAAAAAAACTTCATTTGGGCCCTCAAAATGGCCCCATAAGTTAAAAACTGCTAAAAATAGTAAATTGCCAAATTTGCTAGAAAATTGTTTTGAGCCAGTTGGAAAAGGTGGGTGGCCACCGACATCCACCTGGATCACTCAGTCACCTCACATTATTGATCTAGGAAACCCTTGGCTAAATGGGTTAGCTGGAAAGAGGAGAAACACCACACCCTCTCGCAAATCTTTTCTCTGAAGTACTCATACTTCACTCTAGACAAAGGCTTGGTCAGAATGTCCTATGTTTTATCTTATGTGGATATGTATCAGAGATTTACAACTCCTCTCTGCACCAACTCTCGAATGTAATGGTATTTTATCTATACAACTTTGATTATCACAATGTATCAAATTTGGCTCCATATCTAGATAAAATAACCCTATAAGCAACTTCTGAAGCCACACTACTTCACGACTTGCAACACTGGATGTAGTATACTATGCCTCTATTGTATTGAGTTCCACTAACATCTTCTTCCATGAGATCATGCATGATCCCAAACTGAAGCAACATCTAGATGTGCTTTTCTGGTCCATTGCACTCCATGCCTAGTCAAAGTATATATAACCATGCAAATTCACATCTCCATCTAATAAATATCTCAATCCATATCCAATTGTACAATGTAGGTACCTCAACACATGTTTTGTTGCTATTTAATGTACAAGTCTATGATCAACCATGTACTGACTCAAAGTGTTCACTGCAAAACATATGTCCTTCCTGGTGTTAACCAGGTACATCAAGGATCCGATCAACTATCTTTACATCATGGGATCCACCAAATATAAATATGAATCACTCAATAGATTCATATTCATAAACATAGGAGTGGCCATGGACTTGCAGTCCATCATCCTGAATCTCTGCAGGATCTTAACTATATATTTTCCTTGGCTAAGGAAAATCTCATATGGGCTTTACCACACCTCTAATCCCATAAAATCTAGATCCTTCATTTCTAACTTTGAAGTGAGTTCCCTCTTTCACCCATCTGTGAGCTTCTCATCCCCTCTAGGAAACAGGTCATCCAATATCAAGGGGAAAATATCCCTAAGTTCATCAAAATAATTGTCTAGCATATCTTTCCCTGGGTAACTACTTAATCTTGTACAAAGATTTCTTCAATATGCAGACATGAGACTCCTTCTCATGTATCTTGTGGCTACACTATGTACACTTCTTCTGGCTACTGGAGAAAGTGTTTCATCATAATATTCTCCTTCTTGTTGGGAGAATCCTATGGAAAAAAATCTAGCTTTGTACATCTCTATGCTTCCATATGAAGCATGCTTGATCTTTTAGATCCACTTGGAAGTCACCAGTGATGATCCAGGTGGATATTGGTGGCCACCCACCTATTCAAACTGGATTAATACAGTTTTTTGACAACTTACTATTTTTAGTAGTTTTTTGGTTCCTAAATTTTCGGGTCCATTTTGAGGGTGTAAGAAAAACAATTCATGATAGATCACCGTAATGACATTTGAAGGCTATAATTTAACCCTTGAAATGAATCTCCTCATCGATACCTTTCCAACGAGCTATCATGTTCCCAAAACAAAGATTCTATGCCAAAGTTATGCCCTCGAGAAGTTGATACACCAAACTACCCAAAATAGGGTCCAAAAAATTGTTGGCTTTTCATATTTCAGGGTTAGGGTTTTGGATTTTATTTATGTTAAAAATTCCTTTGGAGCCTCATTGTAATAATCATCTTCTTTTGAATGCGAGTAGTCGTCACATCTCTTCTCATAGATAAGTTTTCACCATTCCAGCGAGTCTTTCACTCTGTATTTCTACAGTTTTGTACATTTAGCTCATTAATAGAAATTGTGTATTACTATATATCTGTGTCTCTTGTCATATATCTGATATATCTCTGTTATATTATTATCTCTCTCACAATATATTTGTATATTTCTTTGTATATCTTCGCTCTCATTTTGTGTCGAAAATAATCTGGATCAGTACCACAGATCTAGATTTATGATCAGAATGAAATGAAAACACAGATTTATAATATTAACATAGAGACACAGTGAACAATAATAGAGATACAATAAAAATTGGATTCTGTTAAATAAGAAATATGTTGAAAACTATAACATGCAGACTAAAAAAAAGCTTTCTAGAATGGAAATAGCTTATTTCTAAGAAGAGATGTGATAGCTACACTCATTCGCAAGACGATTATTGTTACAATGAGGCTCTAAAGTCCTTTTTAACATAAATAAAATCCAAAACCCTAACCCTGGAAGATGAAAATCCAATAGTTTTGTGGACCCCGTTTTGGGTAGTTTGGTGTATCAACTTCTCAGGGGCTTAACTTTGGCATACGATATCCATTTTGGTCGCACGATAGCTCGTTGGAAAGGTAACATCGAGGAGATTCATTTTGGGTGATAAATAAAATACTTTAGCTATAATTGAGGTGATAAATCATGAAAAAAACATTTTTGAGACCCTCAAAATGGCCCCAAAAGTTTAGGAACTCAAAAACTACTAAAAATAGTAAGTTGCCATACAACTATTTTGAGCCAGTTGGAATAGGTGCGTGGCCACCACTATCCACCTTGATAAATCCTCCCTCCTTAGGAACCAATGTTCTCCATCGCATTAAGTTCTAGGGGGACAGGGGAAAGTGTTTGCTAAATCTGAACCTTGGTGATTTGCTTGCCTTGTTGGAGAAGTTGTGTTGCTTGGATTCTAGAAGGTTGTCGAGAACATGATGTTGGATGGGTTGGAACTTTTTACCTAGTCGAGCTACTTGAGATGAATGTGTATAGAAGGAATATTTTCACTTTTCTGCAATCTTGTTGACCTAGTTCTATTGGATAAAAGTTTCTTGGACCGAGGCTGTAGTAGTTGCAGTGTCCTTTTGTTCACCTTTTGAATAGATTGTGAAGACGTTTGTAATATACCAGATATAAAAAGTATGCAGAACATAAATAAAATGCTAGGAATGGCAGAATAACTGTAATATAACCAACATAATCTCCACAATAACATAGAAATGATGTAAGAACAACAACATAAATAGCACTTTGATTCAGAAAGCAATGTTCATGGGCCTCTTCGAGGGGGAAAACTCCAGTCGAGCAGCGCTCTATTACAATAATCTCCAAGCTAGGGTTTTCATACCCTCGAACCTTATTTATACTAAATATGTATATCAAGAGAAGCATCTAGAGGAAGATCCTTCTAGAAGTGGAAGCTTCTATTAGGTCTTCTTACATCCACCTTATTCTATTTTATTGAAAGGAATTATTAATATTGACCTTTATTACATCCAAATATATTTCTCTACCTATGTGCAGGTTAGGACCCTAACATGTCCACCCCCTTAAAAATAGCCTTGTCCTCAAGGCTTGAGATGTGGAAACTGCTGCAGAATCGTAGCTGGTTCCCAAGTGGCATTGGGTGGAGTTGTATCTTTCCACTAGACTAGAACTTCCTTGATGGTTCTCTGATGCAGGCGACGCTCACGCTAGTCTAAAACTACTTCTCATTGTATCCAAATGGATCCTTCTTTAGCTAACTCGGGAAGGTTAGTTTGAATGTGGCACCTAGTTCCAATCACCTTCTTTAAGCATGAAACATGAAAAACAAGATGTAGCTTCGAATGACTAGGCAGAGCTAACTGATAGGAAACCTATCCCACACACGTGAGAACTATATAAGGACCATTAAATTTGGGCACTAGCTTCTGACAATGCTCTTCCTTGAGGGAAGTTTTCTTGTATGGTTGCAGTCGCAGAAACACCTAATCCCCTTCTACAAATTGACGTTCAGAGCGAGCTTGATTTGCTTTTTTCTTCATGCGATTATGTGCCATGACCAAGTTCTCTTTGAGGGTACGGAGAATATCCTCTCGAACTATAAGTGCTTGGTCAACCGCCTGGACCTTCAAGGTACCTGGTGAGTATGAGAGAACTGAAGGTGACTTCTGTCCATATACTGCTTCAAAAGGAGTCATGCGTGTAGTTGTATGGTAGTAAGTGTTGTACCACCATTCAGCTAGGGGTAACCATTGAGCCCACTGATTTTTCTTTTCAGAGGAAAAACACCTCAGATATGTTTCCAAACACTTGTTGACAACTTCTATTTGACCACCAGTCTGGGGATGATAAGTTGTGCTGAGATGCAATTGACTGTCATGTAGCTTTAACACTTCTTGCCAAAAATTGCTTGTGAAAGTTGGGTCACGATCAGAAACAATAGAGTGTGGCATGCCATGAAGCTTGAAGACCTGGTCCATGAAAATTTGAGCCACCGTGGATGCAGTAAATGGGTGTTGAAGAGCACAGAAATGAGCATACTTGGAAATGTGATCCACAACCACCATTCTGACTGATTTATTTCTTGATTTGGGTAAGATGGTAATAAAGTCCATAGAGATATCCTTCCAAATAGCAGGTGGAATCAGAAGTGGTTGTAGTGTGCCCAGAGATTTGACTATTTCTCCCTTGTTGCATTGACATGCAACACATTCAACGAAAAAAGTATGGATGTATTGTTTCATACCATCCCAAAAAAAAGAACGTTTGACCCTGTCATAGGTTTTGGTGAAACCGGAGTGCCCCGTTGTGGGTGTAGCATGAAGCTCAGAAAGTACCATGGATTTAATCTTTGATTGTTTACTTAAATACAAACAACCTTTGTATCAAAGCTCATCCTAGAGCCAAGAGTACCCTGGGGGAGCTGGAGCATTGGTCTACAATTACTGGATCAAATGAAAACTTTTGGGATATTGTAGCCATTCCTAGCGAACAGCTTGGAGCCAATCTAGTACAATGAAGGAAAGAGAAAAATGGGATCCTTCTTCTTCATATTTTCAGGACAATGCATCTGCCACCACATTGTCTTTGGATTTCTTGTAAACGATCTCATAATCATATCCAAATAGTTTAGTCGCCGATTTTTTTTTCTTCAGGGAGGAAATGCGTTGTTCTATAAAGTACTTGAGGCTTTGATGGTTTGTCTTAATTTGGAAACATTTCCCCAAGAGATAAGGGTGCCACAAATCAACGACATGAAGAATAGTGAATATTTCCTTTCATAGATGGGTTTTCCCAGATTCCTTTCAGATAGTTTCTTGTTGGTGAAGGCCAAAGGTCAACCCTCTTCATAAGGACAGTACCGATTCCTTTCCCTGAGGCATCACATTCCAACACAAAGGTCTTTGTGAAATTAGGAAGAGCCAGAACTAGAGTGGTGCACATGGCCATCATCAAGGTTTGGAAAGCTTGAGCAACGGCTAGAGTCCAAGTGAAAGAGTTCTTTTTTAGGAGAGCAGTGAGAGGTGCTGCAATATTTCCATAATTCTTAACAAACTTGCGATAATACCCTCTTAAGCTCAGAAATCCATGCAAGCTTTTGAGAGTCTTTGGGTGCGGCCAGTCTTGCATAGCTTCAATCTTTTTCAGATCCACCTCGACGCCATCCTTGCCAACTATATGACCCAAGTATTCTACTTCTGAGGCACGAAAAGCACATTTAGACTGTTTCAGGAAAAGTTGGTGCTGAGAGAGTAGATGGAGAAATCGATCCACATGAGTAAGATGGTATGTCCAGGTTTTTCTATAGATGAGGATATCATCAAAGAAAACTAAGACAAAATGATGGAGAAAAGGAAGGAAGACATGATTCATGAGCCTTTGGAAGGTTTAGGGGGCATTACACAAGCCAAAGGGCATGACCAAAAACTCATAGTGGCCCTCATGAGTTTGAAAGTTCGTCTTGGGAATGTCTACTTTCATACGTATCTGGTGATAGCCAGAGCGAAGATCAAGTTTAGTAAAGAATTGGGCGCCACTCAATTCATCCAGGAGGTCATCAATGACAGGAATTGGAAATTTGTCTTTAATGGTCAGTTTGTTGAGGGCATGGAAGTCAGGACACATTCTCCAAGAACCTTCTTTCTTCAAGAACATGACTACTGGAGAAGAGTAAGGGCTCTTACTAGGGCGAATAACGCCTGCAGTAAGGAGTTCCTAGACCATTTTCTCAATTTCATTTTTTTGTGAAAAGGGGTGGCGATACAGACGAATATTGGGAGGAAGGCTTCCGGGTACAAGGGGAATGGAATGATCATGAACACTGCAGGAAGGAGGGAGTCATTAGGGAGTGGAAAATACCATTTGAAGTTTAGAAAGGAGGGCTTGGAGGTCTTCCGGCATCGGGGGTGTCTCTATTTCTTGTATGGCATGGAGTTGGGCAATGACACCAAAATGACCTTTTTGAGAATCTTTTCTATGCAATGGGAACTAATGACCTTAGGTGAACTAGTAGTGATGCCTTGGAATTTATATTGGTGGCCTTCCTAGTCGAATTGCATGATTAATTCCTTAAAATCCATGAGAATGGGATCCAAAGTCCTTAGCCAGTATGCACCCAACACAAGGTCACAACTGCCCATGTTGATAGCAAACATATGGGATTTTAGGTGGTAATCACTGATTTGGAGACACACATTTTCACAGTGCCCTCCACATTTCATGGAATCACCATTGGCAATCATGATTTGGAAATTGTTGACAACATGGATGTAGTAATGAGTTTCTTGGGCAATGCGGCGATGAATAAAATTATGGGTGCTTCCACTATCAACCAGAATGATGACCTTCTGATGCTTGATGTAACTAATTAACTTGAGGGTTTGGGGGGTGGAGAAGCCACTGGGAGAATTGAGGGAAATGATCAGTTCCACTTTGGGAGGGTCTGATGGAGGGGTTATGTCAATGATTTCAGGTGACTCAGGCACAAGGGGAGTTTCAACATCCTCTTTTAAAATATCCTCATAGATGGCCATAAAAATATTTTGTTCCTTACACTTGTGGCCCGAGAAATATTTGTCATCACAATTATAACAAAGGCCTTTGAGTTGGCA
>JZKD02S0164689.1:931601-970493 GCA_000966675.3 Picea glauca | reverse complement strand
TTTTGTTCCTTACACTTGTGGCCCGAGAAATATTTGTCATCACAATTATAACAAAGGCCTTTGAGTTGGCATTCATCCATTTCATCCCTGGTCAATTTTTGGATCTTTAATGGGGTGATAGGAGTAGTGGGATGTACTGGTTTAGGGCAAGCTATAAAGGGGGGTTTACAATTTTGAGAGGATACAAACTATTGTGCTTCTTTAGCATTTTTATTAGCCTCCACCCAACTCAAAGGTCGAGCCATGAGGACATGGGCCCAAATGTCATCCTTGAGGCCACTGATAAAACACTCTCAAAAGAAAACATCAGTCATGCCCTATGTTCAAAAATACAAGCGCTCAAAGGAAGCTATGAAGTTTTCTATTGTTCATGATTGTTTCAACTTTGTCAAACAACCCAAATGGTTGGTGTTAGTTTCAAAGCATTCATAAATCTCAGTCACAAATTGGGTCCAAGCAATATACCCTTGATGGGAAGTTTTTCTCCATTGCCACCATTTCCAACATTCTTGATCTAGATGGAGAACACCATACCGGAGTTTGGCCAAGTCATTTGTAATACCATATAAAGAGAAATAATGTTCCATTTGGGTGACCCAACCAGTGGGTTCCAAGCCATCACATTTGGTCACATCCACCCATGGAAGGCGTAGGTCACATTGAAAGTGATGGTGCTGAAAGGTATGGGAATGGGAGGAATGTTCACCTTTAGTCTTTGGAGGTGTGTCAGAGAAAGGGTCATCTGTAGGCATCTTCAGTTTGGTGCAGAGTGATGCTAGGATAGATTCAAGCTGGGTGGTTAGTTCTTGTTTGACTTCCTCCATTGAGGATTGCATGGTTGTATTGATGGATGTATCAATGGAGGCAACAATAGCACTGAGTTATTTCACTTCTTTTTGGGTCTCGAGAAAACCAGATTGCAAGGTGTTGAAGCAAGCTTCCAGGTCTTGGCTATGAGTATGGGCCATGAGGATGGGTGAACTGAAAAGGGGCGGGTGGGGTAAAATTTTTTTCTGAAAAATGAGAGGGATGAATGTGATAAGGGAGAAGAGATGAATCCAATGGAATAGGTCTCAAATAATGGTAAAACAATGTGTATTTACTTGGCAACCCGAACAAAGTTGCGCGACAATAGATCTTCTTTGTTTTAATTTTTTTATGTTTCTGTCCCCCAAGGGTTAGGTATTCAAGAGCTCTATAGACAAGGGTTTTCCCTATGCTATAGCTCTCTGATATATGTGTGGGGTCCAATAGTAGTACTGGGCCCAATATCTCAGGGCACTAAGTAAGGAGGATAGACCGTACCCTTAGCCGTACTACCTGACTACCCAGGTACTAGAGAGTATCTTCCTGAGTGTTGTTCTTGGTGGCACTGTAGCAGACAGGCAACTGATCGGTTTATCTAAAGAGGGCTTCAAGAAATCTAGGCCGATCCATACATAGGTGTTGTCTGATGCGCTACCACTCGAAGGGGTACCAACAGGGGTTACAAGGGTGGCCAACAGATGTGTGCTTAAGAACCACTTGTATTTCCTACATGTATGAATCCCTCAATCATGGGTTTATGTGCATAATGACAGATCTCTGTGGCTTAAAGATGTCGGAATACGTCTCTACCCTGAAGAAAAAAAAATCCCACAATTTTTGCCAAGGAAAGTGCTCTGATACCACTTGTAATATACCAGATATAAAAAGTATGTAGAACATAAATAAAATTCTAGGAATGGAAGAATAATAGTAATATAACCAGCATAATCTCCACAATAACACATAAATGATATAATAACAACAACAAAAATAATGCTTTGATTCAGAAATAAATGTTCACGGGCCTCTTCGAGGGGGAAACCTCCAGTCGAGCAACACTCTGTTACAATAATCTCCAAGATATGGTTTTCATATCCTCGACCCTTATTTATACTAAATATGTCTATCAAGAGAAGCATCTAGAGTAAGATCCTTCTAGAAGAGGAAGCTTCTATCAGGTCTTCTTACATCTTCCTTATTCTATTTTATTGAAAGGCCTTATTAATATTGACCTTTATTACATCCAAATATATTGCTCTACCTATGTGCGGGTTAGGACCCTAAAAAAGTTGAATTTTGTAGTATGAGATACTACCTTGGGGAATTGTTTCAGTGGGACAGTAGTAAGAACTACCTATGGTATCTTGTATAGATGACCCCCCAAAGTAACAATGAAAATATGAGTTCGAGACTCATAAATAACATGACGCTTCCATAGACATCCAGCAGGGAAACATCACATAATACCTCATCCTTGAAGGGATGGATGTCGTATGAAAATCAGAACTATTGTCTGACATGGAGATCTCATCCCTGGTGAAACCCCTCAATGTTGTATGCCTGCAGGTGGGGTTTTGTCGAAAATAACAACCATTTGATGACCTATGTTGAGATGAGGTTCTTATGGCTTCCTCTATCAAAAATAAAATGCAGCGGGGTCCCTCCACCCACATCTGTGAATGAAAAAAGAGCTCCCCCTCTTCAGGATCTGCTAGTTCTTCTAGTTTAATTGTTGTGGTCACGACAGTAACAATGGGGTCTATGTCGATGATCTATATTTTCCCATTATTTTTTGAATCAGTGTTCAACTCTTCGTATTTGATCTCGGCCACCAATTACTATTTTGAGCGACATTCACCAGTGTTGTGCCAGGGGATTTTGTGGAAATCACACCACTTTCCAGTGTCCTTCTTCGTCTTCCCATGATCCTTCTTTTCCTGTGGCTTGGAATAGTTTTTAGAAGGATGTTTGTTAGGGAAATCTTTATCACACTTTGGTTGTTACAGACTTGAAGACCCGAATGCCCATTTGTTTCGGTGCCTAAATTTTTGTGTAATTTTGACAACATATCAATAGGTAGCTCCCAACGATGAGATGTCTAGAAACTCCATTTTAGTTTGGATGTATCTGTGTATATCCCCAGAGTATTTTAGAACCAAATTCCACTCAGAATATTTTATACCTAGCTTGGTGCGCAAGGTATGGAAGGTATTGGTGAACTCTGGCACTGCTTGGTGTTATAGCAAGATTTGTCTCACCCCATGCAATCTTGCACATAAGGCATTTTTCCATTTCCCTATGCATACTTGTCATCCCTTTTTTCAAATCCCAGAGCTAAAAATACAATTTTTCTGCAAATACACACCTTGCCTATTATACAACATGTTTATATGCAGGTTGCACCACTACAGCCCACATACATCGAGAAATGTGCCCAAAATTGAAAAATGGTGTCGGGTTTCCATGTCACATCATGATATCACTGATCCTTGGCCTTCCATATACTAGAAACGTTCTGACTTGGCCCTTTAATTCCACTCGAAGGCTATAAATGGGCCAAATCTGAGCTATGGAAAAGAAGAGAAAGAATTCAACTTTGAGATAAAATTTACTCTGTAGGAGTTATTCACTTCACATTGAGTCTACATCCCTTTGTCCTTTAAGTCTGAACACATTGTTTATCCCCCAAGCTCTTCCCTTGATGATTGATAACTTCATTGTCTCTCTTACATGAGCTTGCCTTTGGTGGAGGATTGAAGTGGTGGAGGCCCAACTGAAAGGAACTTAGTTTTTTGGTTCTGAACCATGCCGACATGGAAGTCTGTAACTTATTCACTTATGTTGATTACATCTTAATAGAAATACTATTTTCTTGTCCAATTGATATCTTGAAAATATTTGAATTATTATTCCATGGGCATATCTATTATGAATATTGATGGATTATTCTATTGAATGTGCTAAAATCATATATTATCACCATATTCTTGTGTTTCTTAGTTGTTGAAGACTAGTTGTAGGTGTATCACTTTGGGTCAAGTTCTCAACAATGGAATTCATCGAACGTCTCGATGAGCTAGGCCTTTTATCTTGTCTTGCTAGCATATTTGTTTATATAGAATACTTGAGAATAGAGTTGATTTATGCAGTAAGTCCCGTCTATTGTGGTTTACCCCTAGACATAGAGATATTTTCCTTGTAACACTTGGCCCCTCTCTTGACATAGCATGTTCCATCTCATGTATTGGTCATCATAGTTACCAAGAGGGTAATATTGTTCCTTAACCACATCCATAAAAAAATCCTAAGTGGGATTGGCCCCATATATTCTAGACTCCTTTGTGCAACTTTTCTCTGAGAACCAATGTTTGACATGGGGGAGAGACTTAAGGAGTGAAAATTTAACCTTTTCCCTGTCGAAATAATTGTGAATAAAGAAATAACCTTCTAGAAAATTTAACCATTTTTCTAGGGCATCTGCATCTATCTTTCCTTCAAATACAGGAATATAAAAATTAACTTGTACCTTGAAAGGAGAGGTGCCTCCAAATTGGTCGCTTGATGAAGACGCACCAACTATTATCGACAGACATTGAAGGATGTGGGAAAAATTCTCCATCATTTCATCGCTCTATCGTGTGAGAGATTGCTCAAGCAATAGATTAATATAATTGTTTTCTCTGTCATTTTTCTTTTCTTCCACCATGGAGAGTTTCTTGGGCATTTGATAGTGATTTTCCTCAATAGATACAATATTGAGACCCAAATTTCTATACTCATACCTCGTCGAGGACATGCACTAAAAAATGATCAAGAGTAGTCTGCTCTGATACCACTTATCTGGATTATTTTTGGCACAAAATGAGAGAGGATATATAACACAAAAATATACAGAGATATTTCAAGAGAGACAACAATATAATAGAGATATATCGAATATATAACAAGAGACACAGATATACAATAATACACAATTTCTATTAATGAGGGAAATGTACAAAACTGTAGAAATACAAAGTGAAAGACTTGCTAGAATGGTGGCATCTTATCTCTGAGAAGAGATGTGATGGTTACACTCATTCGCAAGAATATCATTGTTATAATGAGGCTCCAAAGGCCTTTTTAACATAAATAAAATAAAAAACCCTAACCCCGGAAGATAAAAGCCAACAGTTTTTTGGACCTTGTTTTGGGTAGTTTGGTGTATCAACTTCCCGGGGGCGTAACTTTGGCATACGATCTCTATTTGGGGCGCACGATTGCTTGTTGGAAATGTATCGATGAGGAGATTCATTTTTAGTGATAAATCAAACCCTTTGGCTATCATTGAGGTTCTTTATCGTGAAAAAATGATTTTTAGGCCCTCAAAATGGCCCTAGAAGTTTAGGAACCGAAAAAATGCTAAAAATAGTAAGTTTCTAGAAAACTGTTTTGAGCCAGTTGGAATAGGTGGGTGGACACCAATATCCACCTATATCAAGTGACTTTCCTTCTTCTCTTGAAACTACTTCCCACACATCATTATGCATGATGGATTGGTACTCTTCCATTATGGCATCCTTCCATACTTGTTTCTTAGCAACTTTCTCAAAAGTGGAAGACTATGAGTCAAATGATATTCCTCATTAGAACCACATAGCTAGAAAATTGGTGTGGTATCTTTCTCTCTCTGGAACTAAGGAAAAATCCATATCCTATTCCTTCTAACTATTTTCCTCCTCTGTCACTATAGAAAAGTTTACTGAAACAAGAGAATCATGCCAGGAGGTCTCATATCTCCTCAAAGTCTTTGAAGATTCGATATAGCCTCCTCAACTCATGGTACCTTTCTATCAGTCCTAGAAGAAGTCTATCTCTCCCACCTAAATATAAGGAGGAATAGTTTCTGAATGAAATTCTCTAATCCATTGAATCTCTTTGGGATCAGGATCACTCTGATTCTGCATGCTCCCTTTGAAACTTGACTCCCTCTAAGTCTATATAATCTTGGGAGCCATGTTCTCACTCTGCATGTGTTGACCTCCAATGAATCCTGATCTCCTATGAATTTTCCTAGGTAGGTTTCTCCTCCTTAGTGGATCCTGAGGGTTGAATCCCTCTAAACTCTAGCTCCTTCTAAGTTGGTATTTGGTGGGTCCACCTACCTCACCACTGGTGGAGCCATATTCTCCTCCTCTTGATATGGTTCATCAATTCTATATATTTGTATCTGCTTTGTATCCTACAAAGTATTATGGGACCATGTTGGTCTCTTCCTGGTCACTGCAATGATTCTGGATAGGCCCTTCTGACTCTATTGACTCTTCTTAATGATATGAAGAGTGATCAAATGAACTAGAGGGATCTCTAAAATCATATTTGAAACCTTCTTCTCCTTACAATAAATCTACATATGATATACTATGTATCCATAAAAGGTACCCCTCTTTCCAGAAGGTTCTGACTTCATCCTCTTCTTTTTCGGTACATGGATGTATACTTTCATGTATACAAATTCTTGTTTGGATAGTCTGCTCCATGTCTCAAAATAGAGACCATCTAATTTGTTTCCTCTTGTAGCCTTCATTATAGCTCCATCTCATAGCTATCACTTGTGACCTTCCCACAACAAGAGAAACAACAAGGGAAAATAGAAAATGAGAACAATATTCTTATGTTATGAACAATAACAAGAACTGGAACAACCATCACAGTAGCTCCTTCTTGGAGCTATCACCTGTGACCTTATTGAGACAAGATTAAAAACAAATACAATAACAAGAAATAAGAAAAACACTTTTCAACACTCTTCTATTGTTGTGACCAATCATTCCTCCATAGTAACCTACCCAGAAGAAGAAACAAGAATGACAATGGATCCATGGTAACCTCCATGCAATTTCAAGATAACCTGCCTATAACAAGGTAAACAACCAAGAACATCTCCTAAAGGAGATCAATTTCATTTTGTAAATACGTGCATCATTATTACATGATGATCATTCTAATAACAATATTCAAGTTTCACTAAACATTTTATAACAATAACAGTAATAGAATTCTAAAGAAAGTTATTCTAGTTACAACACTTAGGCTATAGCAATATAAAATATCAAACTTGATATGAAAAGTTAGAGTCTATATGTTTCTTGTCCCATTTGATTTTTTCTATATTGTAGGAGACATCATCACTGATTCCTCCAACTCTTGGGCTTCCTCTGAGTGCAATATATCTAAGATCCCTTTGGATCTATTGTCACTGCTTGGATAAAAGTCCTTTTGCCAAGTGTACATATCCTACAAACAATCACATATTATATACAAGTAAATGATCCAACCTTTTATTCTAATATGATATATTACATCAATAATAAAAAATTATAAATCTAAATCAAAAGGTTCAATATCCTAGAAAATGTCAACAAGCCTAAAAACCCTAAAAAATAATTCTTGATAGAAATTCAATCTGAGAAGTGAAGTAGGTGCACTAGAGTAGGGAGAGTTGATTAGTGGTGGATTTTTTCCCAATCTATTTTATAATAAGTTATCAACGAGCTTGACAAATAAAACTATGCAATAGAAAATTGCATGTGCAGTTGCAAATCTAAACAATGTGGAAAATATCATGATCTTCCTTCCAACAATTAGATTGTTCTGAAGGAAACCTACTATGATACCATGTTAGATTTTCATTAGTTTAGTTAACATTAGATTTACCATAGAATTTGTATATTATTTTAATATTCAATAATAATATACTGAAATATATAAGCATCAGATAAACAAGCACAAGAAGACACAAATATTTATCTTGGGAAAACCCAAAACTTGGGGGGGAAACCCAGTCAACTTTTCTTAGAGAGAATATTTCCAATATTCCAATAAAACCATGAACAAGCTCTATTCATAAGAGAAAACCAACAATGAAGAAACCCTGATAAAATATACTCATCTTCCTCTTTTCAAACCCTAGTGGGAGTAGACAACTAAGCATCACCATAGAACTAACGCAAGATAGGCACATCACTAGAGCAAGATAGCGCACCATAGAACTCACAGAATTGGAAACTAGTAACAACAACTACAACTGTAACTGCAAATGGGACTACAACTGCAAATGGCATGAAGAAACTGGGAAACACCACAAAACCTTAGCGTAACTCCTCCAAAGGTAGTGCACAAGAGAAACCACCAATAGCCACCAAGAATATCCTTCCCCAAGTGAGGTGCACTCTCCAAGAGAACCAAAAACCAGAAATAGAAAGACTACTAAAAATACAGTAGCAACTGCCTAGTGTGCACTACAAAAGGAGAACTATGTGTCTGTCCAAACAAAATAATCCATCCCTATATTTATAGTAATCTGGGCACTTGTCTGGGGCCGACTTTTTATTTTGGGTCTTCACATTTTCTTTATTATTTCTATGGGCCGACTTCTACTCATGGAAATTATATTTCCACTCTAATTATTTCCTGTGGGCCAAATTCTCTTCTTTGGTTTTATATTTCACTTTATTATTTTATGGGGTGTTCTTCAACTATTCAATGGTATTCCTTTGAATTCTTGGAATCTTCTTCTTCTCTAAGAATTTTTTTCTAAGAGGGAATGCCTCCTGCAGATACCAAAACATCAACATATTTGACCCATCAATTCTTATTTTTTCCAAAACTTATTTCTATTGAAGATATATACATGAATATACTTTAATTTTCAACTTTAATAATGGAAATCTATCGTCAAAAAAAAAAAAAAATTACACCTAAAAGAGTGATTGTTGTTCTAAGCGGGAATTTGAAAACAACAGAGACATGCAGGCTTCTCCACAACATGTTTAGCATATCATCTCATGGAATTTTTAAAACTTTTTTCTACTGAAAGTATCCATATGGATATAATTTACTTTGGATTTGAAATCACTTCAATCAGGCATCAGATGAAGAATATATCAATTAAACACTACTGGGAGGTCTAGCTAGCCAACACTCCTCAGCAGGTAAAAAAGTGAGATTTTTCTTTGTTTATCATTCTTTGAATCTGATCAATATGCATTATTTTTCAAATTTTAAATATTTTGTGGGTTAAGAGATATTTATCACCCCTCTTATTCCATGATCTCATGTTTTATTGCAAGAAAGCGCTTGTTTTTTGTAGGTCCAGAGAGGATCAATAAGGTCAATCCATGGACAAGTTATTCTTGAAGACAAAATTTCATGGGGTGATGATGATTCCTTGCATGTGCCATGATTTTAAGGTTGAGGAGTTTGTTACAAATATGTTACTCCAAGACATAGGCATCGTTACAACTATTGCAACACCTCCAGTGCATGTTGTTGCAACATCCTCTTTGCTACAACACCTTATCATTGTTGCAATTCCTTACAACAGTTGCAACATATTTGCTGCAACACTTCATAGAAACTGCGACACATAAATTGTGACACATTATAGTTCTCATTACACCATTGTTTCTACTCATGTGTTGTTTTTCCTATCTTCTTTAAGGATCAACAAAAGATAAATGAAGAATTGATTTGAAAAAGAAGTGAAGACCAATGTTCCAAAAATCATATTCCACTTTCACATTTCCAATACCTTTGTTATAGATGAAGCCTTACATAATACCTATTATTCATCCTTCTCATTCATCGATACCATGGTATGCCCATGCACTTCTTTCTTATTGGTTCAAAATATTTACATGTTGAAGTTCATGAAGTTCCTTTGATTATTTGGTTTTCCTTGAAGCTTGATCTTTTCCGTATAATATTTTTTGGATAACCACTGCTATTAAGTCACAACTGTAGCCTCATATATTCTTATTTCCTTATTTGTCCATCCCTAACCCATGCAATAAAGTGACTCAGATCAATTACAATGTTTACTTACCTTTTTATCATTTCCCTTTCCTTAATAAATTTGATGGTGAAAACCTGTCTCGGGTGCCATCAGACCTTGGAATGCTTGAAAACTAGCTTGCTTGAGGGAATTCCTAGGGAATAAAAAATAATAGAAAAAATAATAAAAATCTTACTGTGAACACTCTTTGGGAGTAGTTAGACAAATATTGTTTGAAAACTAGCTTGTTGGTGGACAAGGTTTGCAAATAAAATAAGAAATAAACAATTCCATCAAAATGTCTTTTTGAATAAAGATCTTAAAATTTCTCTACTTGTTATGATCCAACACCTTAACAATGATAAAAATCAATAATTAGAATTCAATTTAGGGGGAAACCTCCTTTTACAATATGTCCACTTCAAAATACCATAAGAGATGAGATAATATGATCCTAATACTAGATCTCCTTGATATATATAGGAGACAAAAGGGTACAATTATGATGAAAGTTTGCAACGAAGGGTTCTAGATGACCTACTAGAAATGTAATAATTCAATATATAGGGCTTAATAAGTGGTTTTATACATAACATGGGGTTTTATCTAGGGCTTAACATTCCCCTCCCCTTCAAACAATTTTTTTCCTCAACACTTGACTAACCATGGGTGCTTCTTCACAAAGAACTCATCTTCCCATTTTGCCTCTTCCACTATTAGGTTCTTCCATTTGAAGAGGTACTCTATAATTGTTCAATTTATCAACTTCTTAATTCTTGTTTCAAGGATTATTTTTGGCTCTAGTATGATTTTTCCTTCTTCATTGATCTTTGGTAAAATAGTTTGGACTGGGATCTTGTTTTTGATGACCTTATTGAAGCAAGGAACATGGAATATTGGATGTACACGTAAAGATGGAGGCAACTTCAATTTGTAATCCATACTTCAAATCCTTTGCAAAACCTTATAGGGAAAATAATATTTGGGTGCTAATTTCTTGTCCTTATATTGTTTCTTGAGGGGATTTGTTTGTATGGTTGTATCCTTATAAATACCCAACCCCCACTTCAAATTCTCTTTCACTGCGATGTTGATATGATTTTTGTTTAATCTTGTTTTGTGCCATAACCAAATTTTCTTTCAATAGTTTGAGGACCTCTTGTTGGTTCCCTATGTGGTCCGACATTGATTGAACCTTTATATTATCTTTCAAGAGTGATTTTATGGATGGAGAATGATATCCATAAAGTGCCAGAAATGGGGACATTTTTTATGAAGTATGGAAGGATGTGTTGTACCACCATTCCGCCAAGGGAAACCACTTGACCCATTGTGTTTGTTTATCGGATGCAAAGCATGAAGATATCCTTCTAGAAATTTATTCACAATATCAGTTTTCCCATCGGTTTGAGGGTGGTAAGATGAGCTATGAGCCAATTGAGTACCCAAACAAGAAAATAATTCAGTCCAAAATTTTCCTGTGAAAATTGGATCTATGTCACTTACAATAATCTTGGGACTCCATGTATCTTTTTAATTTATTCCATGATTTTTTTGGCTATTGTAATTGATTTAAAAGGATGATAAAGAGAGAAAAAAATGGGGATACTTTGTTAGTTGATCCACTAATACCATGATGACAGTATTTCCTTCAGATTTGGATAAAAATGTAATAAAATCCATTGAAACTTCTTCCCAAAGTTGGCTTGGTATATATAATGGTTGTAGGAGACATGAAGTATTGATTGTCTCTCACTTATTTGTTGTCATATCAAACATTCAGACACAAAATTTTGAACATAATTTTTAAGACCTTCCTAGAAAAAATCCTTCTTGATTCAGTGGTATGTTTTCAAGAATCCTGAATGTCCCCCTATAGGAGAAGTGTACAATTCCATAAGGACCTTTTGTTTGAGTTGGGAGTTCTTACATAAATATAGGTGATCATGATACCATAGAAAATCATTATTCCATAAAAAATTATCTGTTGAATTGGGATCCTCATGTAGTTGTTGAATGATCTTGCTTCCATTCTATCCTTGCTTCTTCCACCCAATCAAATTGCAGAATATAAATAGCACATAGTGAACCTTTTGCTTCTTCTTCTTTCCCGGAAAAGGCATCTTCCACAAAATTATTTTTTCTTTTTTTATAGAGAATTTCAAATTCATACCCTGACATATTTGTAATCTATTTCTTTTTCTCTTATGAAGACAAACATTGCTCCAAGAAGTACTTCAAACTATCATGATCTATTTTTACTTTGAAGTTTCTCCCTATTAGGTAAGGGCACCATTTATGAATTGCATGTAGTATGGCCAACATTTATTTTTCATAAATGGGTTTGACTAAGTTTTTCCTTTAAGTTGTTTTCTTTCAAAGGAAAGGTTCCTTACTTATTGCATTAAAACTACACCAATTCCATGTCCTGAGGCATCACACTCCACAATTAAAAAAATTGTAAAGTCAGGTGTGGAAAAAATGAGAGTTGTACACATATCCTCAATTTTTTCAAAATATTGGGTTACTTCTTAGGTCCAAGAAAATGATTCATTATTTAATAATGTTATTAGAGGTACTACTATGTGACCATAGTTCTTGAAAAACTTGTAGTAATAGCATATCAATCCTAAGAATCCTATAATTTTCTTTAAGGTTTTGGTAATTGGCCATTTCCTCATAACTTTAATTTTGTTAGGGTCCAATTTTATACCTTCATGAGATACAATATGACCCAAATATTCCATTTCTTGAACCCCAAAGTGTAACAACCTCCACACTTACGACAACAACTCTGATAACAGGTGCAATTTTTTTTTTTGTTTAAGGTGTGTGCGCACGTGTAGAAGTAACAGACACACTTGACTCTACGTTGCCACCCGATGACTAATAGGATGCAACCACGGTGATCACAACTAGAAGATAGAAGGCGCACAACAAGCAACTAAAAACGATCATAGACATAAGTCAGATTGACTACCCATCCATCCTACCCTGCAATGGTTACGACCTCCAAGACACATAAGCAACGCTCAAGCCCAGGTTCCCATCGATTTTAACCATTTAAGGTCTCAAGGATGGCGACTATTCTGAGGAACATGGAGGTGTCTACTCCCTGCCCGACACAAGAAGACCAAGCATTAAAATGATTCCAACCAAGTACCATAATAATTAAGGAAAAACCACGACCACTACGGGAAGCGCAACACCGAAGGGACTCAGTCAACGAATAACCATCAAGAACAAGGTATTAACCTCGACTCAATTAGCATTAATTACCAACCCATTACTACTTGTATTTTTCACTAGTTCACAAGTCACCAAGTCTACTCCAAAAATAAGGTAAAAACTATTAATTGCAATTTTCCAACACCAATTCATAATGACGGAATGTACTTAGATTAAAGACCTTGAATTTGATATATTAACCAAATTTGACAACATTCTACCACATTACATTACCATGAGATGATAACAAAATATCTCCTTTCAATAACCTTGCAAATAGATGTCAATCACATTACCTCTTGGCCTTCCATCAATTTAAAAATATAGGAGGTAAAAGGAATAAATATAAAGGAAAATAAGAATTTAATAACGACATCATCACCTAAACATAACCATAACAATGCTTTCTATATCACAATATCATTACAATTAAAATAATGATGACCTTACCTTTTGTTGATATTAATAACAACAACACTACCAAAACCTAACCATAAATAACCATGTACATACCTTTATAAATAGAATAGAATTGTAATTTAAACTAAGAATGGCTTTTCCTGCCAAGCATTGTAAAAATAAAAGTCAAAGTTTAACATAATACTTTAAAATCAATGGAATGCCTATTGTAATCAGATTGTAGTGAATTTCATAACAATGTAAATTGAACTAAATAAAGACCATTCCTTATAGAACATTGGAACTAAAAATAGTCAAGGTTTGCCATAAAAATTAAAATCAACGGGAACATAATGTAAAATGGAAGGTAGCATAAATTCCTTTTTATGGAAAATCATGTCCTTTATTTCCACTGGAATCATAGTCATTTTAACTACACCTGAAGATCATATTTTGTTCACCATATGATAAATTAATATTGTACTTTAACTAAATATGACTTTTCAACAAAATCACTGCAATTAAAACAATCGATGAGGAATCATAAGGGTTGGACTCAAAGGGGAAACTGGGGGAAGGAGAGCCCACGAGAGAATCCATGTGGTTTGTGCAAAAAGGAGCAGTCTACTCAGGTTGCACTCCCAAGAAAACTGATAATTAAAATAAAATGAAGGTCGCTGCCAGCATTAAATCAACTGATAATTAATAAAAATTGAAGGTCATTGCTAGCATTAAAATCAACTGATAATTAATAAGAAATTTAAGGTCGCTGCCAACTTCTGGTCGTAGCGCTGTCAGAACCAAGGAGAATGCTTCCCAAGAGTAGGTGAATCAATGGTAATTCCATCTCTGATGACTGCCAGCAGCGTGTAAGAGTTAAAAATCAAGGTAAAAAAAAACAACAAGCTCAGACACATTCTTAAAGGAAAACAATTTGTGGGAAAATATGGCAGTCGAGGTCGACTTTTAAAGGCCAAGATCGCGGGAAATAACAACGGTCTCAGTATCGTTTGAATAGAAGATCGTGAACCAGAAGCTTCGATCTCAGACCTAACTAAACAGTAAAATCGAGGGTGAAAATAAAAGGTGAACACAGAACGCAGTCATCCCTTAAAGCAAACACAGTGATTATGGAAACCATGGCCCTCCTTCTCATGTAAAAAATTTGTGGTCCCCAATCCGATGTTCAATCCAGCGGGCATACAATCAACTGCAGAGGGATAAACTATGGAAATCAAGGAAAACATATTCTTTCTTACGGCTCATGACTGTCAATCAAACTCCACTGCCGAGAGGTCAACACAGGCATTGGTTTACTGCTGTTAAAAATATTAACACGAGAGGTACTTTTAAGCCTAGTCACGACCCCTAACCGAAACTGGAGGTTGTAACTCTACGTAGGTGAAAAATTTTAACCGACGGCTAAGTGGTCAATTTAACCAGAGGTTGGGTTGAGACTAAAATCGAGGGTCGGACGGTTGGGTTTGTCATGATTTGTGTTCCTTTCTTTTTCATTGGGGTGAAGTGGAACTTGTAGAAGGGAAGGAGTGCACGTCGTAAGGGCGAGAATGCAGGGGGTAGAGTGACATTAGGGACGCGATCTGTCAACAATTTTCCAAAGTAACACTTACACAAGAATGCCAACAGAAGACCAGAGCTGGATTCACCCATTAACTACAGCCCAATATTAAGGCTCTTAAAGTAACTAAAATTTGACTGTCCGAAAATACTAATATCGGCGGAGGCGTAACTGAGATGTACACCAAAATTTAGATGGGATTGAATTCTTTTCACTTCCATTCCACTAGTCTAAGAGTTGACTTTAAAATAATAGGGTCGCTGAATTTTGGTTAAGAATTGTAGCTTGAGACTCAATTGTTTTTCATTCCAGTACCTTCATATAACGCAGACACAGAATGATAAAATGTTTCCCCCCCCTCCCTTTTTCTTTTTCTTTTTCAGGTTCCGAGTAAAATCAGGCACAAGGAATCAATAATTCTACCCAATGCTAGAATACCGATGAAACAAGTAGACACGCAAATTAGTCATTTTTTTTTCAGTCAGATTTTCCATTAAGAATGCAAACTATATCCTACAACATTCCATCCTTCGACCGAGAAACATATCATTTCCTTTCACCCACTTCGAATGACGTCCCTCACTCTGTGCTGCTTCCCGCCCTCCGTGCCGCTCCCGCTTGTCGACCGTAGAGACCTCACCGGTACCTCCCAGCCAATCGCTAGGGGTACTCTACTTCCCCCTTAGCCCCCCGAGCCGCAAAGGGGCCACACAAATACAAAAGGTATGCCTAGCTTCCCAGCTCGCCTCGCAAGGCTGAGCTACCACTCCAATACAAGCTGAGAAAATCCCAACTCCTCACAAGCAATCAGTCCAATCCAAATTTGGTAGTGTAACGTTACACTCCAAAAAAAGAAAAACCCTTCTTCCTCATCTTCCCGTTCTTTTATAGAGTTTTGAGACCCACCCTTTCCATAAATCACATTTTATTTAAGTTTTAATGAAAACCCTCTAAAAATTCTTTGTCTTACAAGTGTCACTCATCCCCCACCTTTCTCCAAAATTATTTTCTTTTATTTATTAAAAGGCTCATTTCCCTATTTTATTAATCCCTTCTCTTTTTTCTTTTTTTTGGTAAAGTGCTAATTAATCTTTTCATTTTATTTTTAAATTCATAACTTGTTATACTCCCTCACTTTAAATAATTTTATTACTTATTAATTGTCTATGTTTCCTTTATTACTTAGTTTCCCTATTTTTATTAATCGCTTCCTTTTTTTTTTAAACCAAAAAGGTAAATGCGCTAGATAATATTTTCATTTATTATTTATTTAATATATTTTGTTCTTTCACAAGTTAGGAATTAATTTCTTCTTTCTAAGATTTTAAAACCATTAGTTTTAATTTAAATCTTACCCTCGTCATCACCCCAAGAATTTTATGAAGACCCAACTATTACTTAGGTGGGTTTTTGTATAAATTGTTATTTTTATTCCAGGGTTTGTTCTTAAGGTTAGACTAAAATTTTACCCTAAAAGTTTTAGACTTATTACTTAGATTCTGAACTGGCCGACACTGGGTTAGGGAAGTTTTTTAAGGATTTATTAAGGTGTTATTATCTTAGGGCTATTTAGGTTTGTTTCCTTCATCAACATCAATGCGACATGCCCTTCAGGACGCATGATGTGCTCCAAGGGTGCCACTCGCGTCGTTTGTTTCCTTTGAGCGACGTGCCCTTCAGGATGCACCACGTGCTCCAAGGGTGCCACTCGCTTCTTGTGTTTCTTTTGTGTGACGTGCCCTTCAGGATGCACCATGTGCTCCAAGGGTGCCACTTGCTTCTTTTGTTTCTTTTGTGTGACGTGCCCTTCAGGATGCACCATGTGCTCCAAGGGTGCCACTCGCCAACTTGATTGATTGGTAGACATCTTTAACCCCTGGAGTCAATACTCCACCAGGTGAACTTGTGGGAGACTAAGGGATCTAAGGAATAATGCCCCCACCTTATTGCATTCCCCTTAGAATCATCGTGAGTGACTGTCGCAGTCTGTCCTCACGGCATCGTGAATCCTCTCGAACTAGGTAATCATTAACCTACAGTTCGAGCCACGGCGGGAGTGCTAGTAGGCTGTGGCAGGGCTGTTGTCCACACCTCTCCCTCAACCGCTCTGGAAATGTCCACACCTCTCCCTCAACCCCTCTGGAAATCGTGTGTGGCCCCTTTACTCCAGATGTGAGTCTAGTCGGCAAGCTATCGTCAGCCTGCGTCATCAACAATCATGTCAGAAATGTCAACATCATATCATCATATCAAATGAAATATCATAGTAAATAAATCAACCCAATAGCACACTCCCTGACTCAATCCGGAGTCCAAGGGGGTTCCATCGATGCCTCTGCATCCTCAAGGTCCAAAAACCTTGCACACTCAATAAAACTGAGTCAAAAGCACCTGTCTACGTCAAGCAGTAAAACATCATGTCATCTATCATAACGGATCATACTCAAGGATAAATGTTTTAACATCATAAAAGTCCAGATCACTTGTGAGCAAGTGTCCTCAAGGAATAAGTTTTCTTAGTGCACCAGAGCGGGATGTTACATACACCCCCTCTTGGTCTAAACTTCATCCCTAATTTTCTTAGTATAAAGGCCGAAATAAAAGTATCACAGTATCATAAGTCTATCTATCAAACAAAAAATGGAAATTGCTGGTGCATATCATATGCGTCCTCTCAGGTCACCGAGTGTGGACTATAACTGTCCCATTGGACCTTGACCTGATCTACCATTCAATGTCGTAACTGTCGAACGTGATGATCTAATATGCGGACCGGCTCAGCCGTGAGTGCTCCCTCGTCTGATACCTACAAGGAACTCATGCCAATCACATGTGTAGGATCACTAATATAATGTCTCAAAATAGATACATGAAATACATCGTGCATACACCTCAAAGAATCAGGCAAGGCTTGTCGATAGGCCATGGGCCCCTTTCTCTCCACAATCTCGAAAGGTCCCACGAACCTAGGAGAGAGTTTATCTCCTTTTCCAAACTTTATCGAAATCTTATGTGGTTTAACCCGCAAGAATACTCGATCGCCGACCTCATAACTACAGTCGACTCGGTGCGCATCGGCATAACTCTTATGTCGATCTTGCGCTTCTTTAATCCTTTGTCTTATGGTTTTCATTTGTTATTCCATTTCTTGGATCACTTCTAGTCCCACCAAGACTCTATCCTCAAGCCACTCCCAACTCAAGGGCGTTCGACACGGTCGCCCATAAAGAAACTCAAAAGGCGCCATCTTAATGGTGCTCTGGTGACTGTTGTTGTAAGTGAACTCTACTAGAGGCAAGAGTTCCTCCCAACGCTTTTGTTGGTCCATCACATACATGCACAACATGTCTTCCAAGGTTTGGTTCATTCGTTCGGTCTATCCTTCCGTCTCTGGGTGATATGCAGTACTAAAGTTAAGTTGGGTTCCCAAGGCCTCTTGGAAACTCATCCAAAATCGTCTAGTAAACACCGATCCTCGATCGGATATAATCTTTTTAGGCATGCCATGCAGCCTCACAATCTCACTGATGAAAAATATCGCTATGTCAGGTGCCTGATACGTCGTATGCTCAGGAATAAAGTGAGCACTCTTTGTCAGAGTGTCTACTACTACAAAAATCGAGTCGTGTCTCCTTTCCATCAGTGGCAATCCAACAATAAAATCCATCGAAATAACTTCCCATTTCGATTCCGGAATGGCATGTGGTTGAAGTAAACCTATCGGGTGTTTATGCTCAGCCTTTACCTGCTGACACTCTAGACATATGGCCACAAGTTTGACTATGTCGGCCTTCATTCCCTTCCAGAAGAATAAGGGTTTAAGGTCTTCCCTCATCTTCATGACTCCTGGGTGAGCCATGTAAACTTCTCTATGAACCTCACTCAAGATCAACATCCTCAACTCGTCGTTTGGCGGTACATAAATCTGACCTCTAAACCTCACTCAAGATCAACATCCTCAACTCGTCGTTTGGCGGTACATAAATCTGACCTCTAAACCTCAATAACCCATCGCTATCAAAATAAAATCCCTCATATCGTGGTACCATCATTGTGTTTTGTTCGAAAAAAACCCTCGAATTCTTTGTACCAATCATCATTACGCTGTAAAGTGAGAATCTTATCACGTAGATTCGTCTGAAGAGGCAACCCAAAAATATGTGTGGCCTCTGACTCAAAGCATCCGCCACCCAATTCAGTATTCCCTTTATGTAAGTAATCTCGAAGTCGTACTCAATAAGCAATTCCGACCAATGTCGTTGTCGCGCGTTTAGGTCGCTTTGCATAAAAATGTGTTGTAGTCCACAATGATTAGTGTTTAATTCAAATTTTCGTCCAACAAGGTAGTGTCTCCAAACCTTCAAGGCATAACGATGGCTAACAACTCCCAATCGTGCATCGCGTAGTTCTCCTCATGCCTTCTCAATTTCCTCTAAATGTAAGCATTCACTCGTCTGTCTTGCATCAAGACTCTGCCTAAACCTTCCTTGGATGTGTCAGTGCATACCAAGAAGTCCGCATCCATGTCAGGGACCTTTAGTATCGGCGTTGTCGTCAACAACTCCTTAAGCCTCTGAAATGCTTTCGCGCATTTCTCAGTCCAACCAAACTTCTTGTTTTTATTCTGCAATTTCGTGATCGGATTTGTTATCTTTGAAAATCCCTCGACAAACCATCGATAGTATCCTGCTAAACCCATAAAACTACGCACTTCTGTGACATTCATTGGCATAGGCCATTCCATAATATCCTCAACCTTGGCTAGATCCACGGCGATACCTTCGCCGGAGATGACATGCCCTAAGTAGTGAATCCTCGATTGGTAAAAAGATCATTTAGAAAATTTCCCATACAATTTGTGCTCTCATAGACACTGTAGTACCAAGCACAAGTTCTCATCACGCTCCTCCGTCGTTCGAGAATATATCAAAATATCGTCAATGAATACTTGGACGAACTTGTCCAAGTACTCGCGGAACACCCCATTCATCAAACTCATAAATACCCCTGGGCATTTGTTAGTCCAAACGGTAAAAGTAGTAAATTTGTAATGTCCAAATATCATCTTAAAGGCGGTCTTAGGGACATCATCCTCCTTGATCCGTAACTAGTGATACCCTGATCGCAAATTGATCTTGGAGAACACCATCGCACCCTTCATTTGATCGAACAGATCATCAATTCTTGGTAAGGGATACTGATTTTTGATCATAGCCTTGTTCAGTTGACGGTAGTCAATGCAAAGCCTCCATGATTCATCCTTCTTTTGTATGAAAATAACTGGTGCACCCCACAGTGACACACTAGGATGTATCAATCCCAGGTCCAACAATTCATTCAGTTGCATTTTCAGCTCTTGCAACTCTGGGGTCGACATCCGATAAGGTGTTCTTGCTATCGTTTTGGTCCCCGGTTTCAAGCCTAAGGTAAACTCCAGTTCCCTTCCCGGCGGCATCCCAAGCAACTCCTTTGGAAATACGTCTGCAAACTCCTTCACCACCAGAAGGTGTTCAAGACCTTCCGCTACTCCCTTCTTTTTTAGTGCGAGGATCGCATAAAGTTTGAACCCCTTGCGCATAGTCTTCTGTAGCTGTAAGTAAGAGACGAACTGCAGGGAAACTCCCTGGTTTCATCCTACAATCACATGTCTTTGTCCTTCATCATCAACCAAGCTCAACCGTTTCATCTTACAGTTGAGTATCGCCTCATGCGATTCCAACCAATCCATACCGATCATGATGTCATAAGATCCTAAGATCGTGACGTACAAGTTGACCCTCATGAAAAACTCTCCCAGGTTAAGGGCACAGCCCGTAACCTTTTTTCCAACCTTCTGTTTGGCTCCCAAAGCCATCTCCATGAAGCTAAACTCATCTTGTACGACTGCCTTTACCTTAATCCTTTTCAGCGCTGCACCAGAAATGAAACTCTCAGTAGCACCTGGGTCTATCAAAATACTAAGGGTCTGGTCAATGAAAGTACTTGTCGTCTTGAGCATAGTCGGCTGGTGCTTTTCCTGGCAGTTATTCACCGCTGCATGAATCCGATGGGCCTTACCCATATCTCCCACGGTAGCGGGTCCGACTGATCCGGATGCTCTGGTCCTCTCCACAGGACAATCGTGCTAGTAGTGTGGCTCCCCACACATCCAACACCCCTTCTTCGACCCAGTAGTCCTGGTACCCAAAGTAGAAGACAACGACCCACTAGCCTAGAACCCCGGTCTGTTCTGCTGAACAGGCCTAAACTACTGTTGCTGCAGGCGATGTTGTTGTTGGTGCTGTGGTCCCCGATAGGGTGCCCACTTCTGAGGCAATGGTCATCGGGGTGTAGTGAAAGTGGATCCTCTCTGGAAGCCATGATATCCCGGCGTATGTCTCGCTGGGGTCTGATTCTGCGGTGTACCAGATGAACCCTGCCTTGTGGGTCTCACTGGAGTCCTGGTCTGGCCCCCACTGATAAGCTCCTCCTTTGCTATGAGGGCCTTTTGGACAACGTCATGCAAGGTTTGAGGCATCAAGATCCTAACCTTTGCACACAGGATGCCGTTAAGGCCAAACATGAATCGGTTGACCTTGAGTTTCTCTATGTTAAGGTGCGGAGTATACCGGAGCAACTCCATGAACGTGCCTTGTACTCGGGAACCGTACGACCTCCCTATCATAATGCGTTGAACCCATTGAGTTGATGCTCAATGAATTCCTCTGAAAGGTACCCCTCTCAAAACCGTTCCTCGAATAGTTCCCATGACACGTCTTCAACGACCATGTTCAACTGTGGCAGGAGTGTCCTCCACCATAGTAGAGCGCTCCCCTTCAGTTGGAAGACCACCATGCAGACCTTCATGTTGGAGGTATAATCACGAAGTGCGAAGCACATCACCATGTTATCCAACCATGCCTCGGTGGCGGCACCATCTGGGGCACCAAAGAACTCGGGAAATTTAACCTTCTCGAGTTCACGGTGAATGCTACCGGTAACGGCCGGTATGCGCGGCAGAAACTCAGTGGGTGTCGGTGCCCTTGCCTCGTCTTTGTCCAATCGGATGATCAGTGCCTCGGACATGTGCTGAAAATATCTCATCATCCCAACAACATCACCAACCACTATCTGCTCCTATCCGAGATCTTTCTCACCTCCCTAGGGGTTAGACCCCTCAGGCGGGGATGCTACTGGAGGCGTCGCGCCTCCTCCCCTAGCACCCCGTCGTCTTCCTCTGTGATGTCCTCTAACCATGATTACCTACACGCACCCAATAAACTCGATCAACAATAGTATAATAAAATCAACTCATGTCAACGAAAGCCGTAGCGAATCCCAAGTCGCAAGTCGAACCGGCTCTGATACCATATGTAACAACCTCCACACTTACGACAACAACTCTAATAACAGGTGCAAAGTTTTTTTTGTTTAAGGTGTGTGCACAAATGTAGAAGTAACAGATACACTTGACTCTACGTTGCCACCCGACGACTAACAGGATGCAACCACGGTGATCACAACTAGAAGACAGGAGGCGCACAACAAGCAACTGCAAGCATTAAACGATCATAGACATAAGTCACTCTGACTACCCATCCATCCTACCCTACAATGGTTAGGACCTCCAGGAAACATAAGCAAGGATCAAGCCCAGGTTCCCATCGATTTTAACCATTTAAGGTCTAAGGGCTGGCGACTGTTCTGAGGAACATGGAGGTGTCTACTCCCCGCCCGACACAAGCAGACCAAGCAGTAAAATGATTCCAACCAAGTATGATAATAATTAATGAAAAACCACGACCACTACCGAAACCGCAACACGGAAGGGACTCAGTCAACGACTAACCATCAAGAACTAGGTATTAACCCTGACTCGATTAGCATTAATTACCAACCCGTTACTACTTGTATTTTTCACTAGTTCACAAGTCGCCAAGTCTACTCCAAAAATAAGGTAAAAACTATTAATTGCAATTTTCCAACACCAATTCATAATGACGGAATGTACTTAGATTAAATACCTTGCATTTGATATGTTAACCAAATTTGGCAACATTCTACCACATTACATTACCATGAGATGATAACAAAATATCTCCTTTCAATAACCTTGCAAATAGATGTCAATCACATTACCTCTTGGCCTTCCATCAAATTAAAAATATAGGAGGTAAAAGGAATAAATATAAAGGAAAATAAGAATTTAATAACTACATCATCACCTAAACATAACCATAACAATGCTTTCTATATCACAATATCATTACAATTAAAATAATGATGACCTTACATTTTGTTGATATTAATAACAACAACACTACCAAAACCTAACCATAAATAACCATGTACATACCTTTATAAATAGAATAGTATTGTAATTTAAACTAAGAATGGATTTTCCTGCCAAGCATTGTAAAAATAAAAGTCGAAGTTTAACATAATACTTTAAAATCAATGGAATGCCTATTGTAATCGGATTGTAGTGAGTTTCATAACAATGTAAATTGAACTAAATAAAGACCATTCCTTACAGAACATAGGAACTAAAAATAGTCGAGGTTTTCCATAAAAATTAAAATCAATGGGAACATAATGTAAACTGGAAGGTAGCAGAAATTCCTTTTTATGGAAAATCATGTCCTTTATTTCCACTGGAATCATAGTCGTTTTAACTACACTTGAAGATCATATTATGTTCACCATATGATAAATTAGTATTGTACTTTAACTAAATATGACTTTTCAACAAAATCACTACAATTAAAACAATCGATGAGGAATCATAAGGGTTGGACTCAAAGGGGAAACTGGGGGAAGGAGAGCCCACGAGAGCATCCACGTGGTCTGTGCAAAAAGGGGCGGTCTACTCAGGTTGCACTCCCAAGAAAACTGATAATTAAAATAAAATGAAGGTCGATGCCAACATTAAATCAACTGATAATTAATAAAAATTGAAGGTCGCTGCCAGCATTAAAATCAACTAATAATTAATAAGAAATTTAAGGTCGCAGCGCTGTCAGAACCAACGAGCACACTGCCCAGGAGTAGGTCAATCAACGGTAATGCCATCTCTGATGACTGCCAGCAGCGTGTAGGAGGTAAAAATCAAGGTAAAAAAAAAACAACAAGCTCAAACACATTCTTAAAGGAAAACAATTTGTGGGAAAATACGGCAGTCGAGGTTGAATTTTAAAGGCCAAGATCGCGGGCAATAACAACGGTCTCAGTCTCGTTTGAATAGCAAATCGTGAACCAGAAGCTTCAATCTCAGACCTAACTAAACAGTAAAATTGAGGGTAAAAATAAAAGGTGAACATAGAACACAGTCGTCCCTTAAAGAAAACACGGTGATTATGGAAACCATGACCCTCCTTCTCATGTCAAAAATTCGTGGTCCCCAATCCAGTGTTCAATCCAGTGGGCATACAATCAACTGCAGAGGGATGAACTGTGGAAATCAAGGAAAACGTATTCTTTCTTACGGCTCATGACTGTCAATCAAACTCCACCGTCGAGAGGTCAACGCAGGCATTGGTTTACTGATGTTAAAAAGATTAACATGAGAGTTACTTTTAAGCCTAGTCATGACCCCTGACCGAAACTGGAGGTAGTAAATCTATGCAGGTGAAAACTTTTAACCGACGGCTGAGTGGTCAATTTAACCAGAGGTTGGGTTGAGACTAAAATCGAGGGCCGGACAGTTGGGTTTGTCATGATTTGTGTTCCTTTCTTTTTCATTGGGGCGAAGTGGAACTTGCATAAGGGAAGGAGTGCATGCTATAAGGGCGAGAATACAGGGGGTAGAGTGACACTAGGGACGCGATCCGTCAATGATTTTCCAAAGTAACACTTAGACAAGAACGCCAACAGAAGACCAGAGATGGATTCGCCCATTAACTACAACCCAATATTAAGGCTCTTAAAGTAACTAAAAGTTGACTGTCCAAAAATACTAATATCGGCGGAGGCCTAACTGAGCTATACACCAAAATGCATATGGGATTGAATTCTTTTCACTTCCATTCCACTAGTCTAAGAGCTAACTTTAAAATAATCGGGTCGCTGAATTTTGGTGAAGAATTGCAGCCTGAGATTAAATTATGTTTCATTCCAATTCCTTCATATAATGCAAACACATAATGATAAAATGTCCCCCCCCCCTCCCTTTTTATTTTTCTTTTTCAGGGTCCGAGTAAAAGCAGGCACAAGGAATCAATAATTCTACCCAATGCGAGATACCGATGCAACAAGTAGACACGCAAATTAATCATTTTTTTTCAGTCAGATTTTCCATTAAGCATGCAAACTATATCCTACAACAATCCATCCTTCAACCGAGAAACATAATGTTGCCTTTATCCTGCTTTGGATGACGTCCCACGCTCTGTGCCGCTTCCCGCCTTCCGTGCCGCTCCCGCTCGCCGACCGTAGAGACCTCACCGGTACCTCCCAGCCAATCGCTAGGGGTACTCTGCTTCCCCCTTAGCCCCCCGAGCCACAAAGGGGCCACACAAATCCAGAAGGTATGCCTAGCTTCCCAGATTGCCTCGCAAGGCTGAGCTACCACTCCAATACAAGCTGAGAAAATCCCAACTCCTCACAAGCAATCAGTCCAGTCCAAATTCGGCAGCGTAACGTTACACTCCAAAAAAACAAAAACCCTTCTTCCTCATATTCTCATTCTTTTATAGAGTTTTGAGACCCACCCTTTCCCTAAATCACATTTTATTTAAGTTTTAATGAAAACCCTCTAAAAATTCTCTATCTTACAAGTGTCACTCATCCCCCACCTTTCTCCAAAATTATTTTATTTTATTTATTAAAAGGCTCATTTCCCTATTTTATTAATCCCTTCTCTTTTTTTTTTTTTTGGTAAAGCGCTAATTAATCTTTTCATTTTATTTTTATATTCATAACTTTTTATACTCCTGCACTTTAAATAATTTTATTACTTATTAATTGTCTATGTTTCCTTTATTACTTAGTTTCCCTATTTTTATTAATCCCTTCCTCTCTTTTTTTAAACCAAAAAGGTAAATGCGCTAGATAATCTTTTCATTTTTTATTTATTTAATATCTTTTGTTCTTTCACAAGTTAGGAATTAATTTCTTCTTTGTAAGATTTTAAAACCATTAGTTTTAATTTAAATCTTACCCTCGTCATCACCCCAAGAATTTTATGAAGACCCAACTATTACTTAGGTGGGTTTTTGTATAAATTGTTATTTTTATTCCAGGGTCTGTTCTTAAGGTTAGACTAAAATTTTACCCTAAATGTTTTAGACTTAGTACTTAGATTCTGAACTTGCCGACACTGGGTTAGGGAAGTTGTTTAAGGATTTCTTAAGGCGTTATTATCTTAGGGCTATTTAGGTTTGTTTCCTTCATCAACATCAATGTGGCATGCCCTTCACGATGCACCACATGCTCCAAGGGTGCCACTCCCCTCGTTCGTTTCCTTTGCGCAACGTGCCCTTCAGGATGCTCCACGTGCTCCAAGGGTGCCACTCGCCTCTTGTGTTTCTTTTGTGTGACCTTCCCTTCAGGATGCACCACATGCTCCAAGGGTGCCACTCGCTTCTTGTGTTTCTTTTGTGCGACGTGCCCATCAGGATGCACCATGTGCTCCAAGGGTGCCACTCACCAACTTGACTGATTGGTAGACATCTATAACCCCTGGAATCAATACTCCACCAGGTGAACTTGTGGGAAACTAAGGGATCTAAGGAATAAGGCCCCGGCCTTATTGCGTGCCCCTTAGAATCATCGTGAGCGACTATCGCAGTCTGCCCTCACGACATCGTGGATCCTCTCGAACTAGGTAATCATTAACCTACAGTTCGAGCCACGCCGGGAGTGCTAGTAGGCTATGGCAGGGCTACTGTCCACACCTCTCCCTCAACCTCTCTGGAAATCGTGTGTGGCCCCTTTACTCCATATGTGAGTCTAGTCGGCAAGCTATCGTCAGCCTACATCATCAACAATCATGTCAGAAATGTCAACATCATATCATCAAATCAAATGAAATATCACAGTAAATAAATCAACCCAATAGCACACTCCCTGACTCAATCCGGAGTCCAAGGGGGTTCCATCGATGCTTCTGCATCCTCAAGGTCCAAAAATTATGCACACTCAATAAAACTGAGTCAAAAGCACATGTCTACGTCAAGAAATAAAACATCATGTCATCTCTCATAACGCATCATACTCGAGGATAAATGTTTTAACATCATAAAAGTCCAGATCACTTGCGAGCAAGTGTCCTCAAAGATAAGTTTTCTCAGTGCGCCAGAGCAGGATGTTACACAAAGGAACACTTGGAAGGATTTGCATAAAAAAAAAATTCTTCCAATAGTTGTAATACTATGTCAACATGTTGTGCACGCTCTTCCCAAGATTTGTTGTAGATTAGTATGTCATCAAAAAATACTAACACAAATTTTCTAAGGAAGGGATTGAAAATAGAATTCATTAAGATTTGAAATTTTTAAGGTGCATTAGTAAGACCAAATGGCATAACCAAAAACTCATAATGACCTTCATGTATTCTAAAAGTTGTTTTAGGAATATCTTCCAACCTCATTTTGATTTGATGATATCCCAGACGAAGATCCGACTTAATAAAGAATTTTGGTCCATGCAATTAATCAACGATGGGAATAGAAAACTTATATTTTATGTTCATTTTGTTTATTTTTCTATCATTTGGACACATATGCCATGAAACATCTTTTTTTGTAACCAACACCATTGTTGAAGAGAAATAACTTTGGTTGTGTTGAATTATTCTAGCCTCTAACATTTCATGGATCATGCACTCAATCTCGTTATTATTTGCATATGGATACATGTAAGTCCTAATGTTAGGTGCTAAACTTCCTATTTTCAAATGAATAGTATGGTCATGATCTTGAGAATATGGAAGACCCTTAGGAATTTCACCAACTGCCTTGGAATGATCGTTGATAATTATTTGGAGATCTGATGGAGCAGGGGCTATATATGTTTGAACATCAAGTGAGCACAATTGTGCAATTACACCATGTTGTCACTTTTTGAGTAATTGTTCCATGATATTAGAACTTATCACTTTATAGGGTTTCCCTTGGATACCTCTAATCTTAATTTCCTTTCCATCGTAGGAAAATTTCATGAAAATATCTTGAAAATTAAATGCCAAGTGCTATTCCCAATGATTGTAACCATTAGACCCCTAATATAACATCGTCACAACCCATTTGTATGGAAATCATGGGGCTATCCATAAAATAATTCCCCATGTTGAGCTTAACACTATGGCATTTCCTGAAAAATTTACGGAACCTCCATCTGCAATCATTACTTGAAATTATGTTGTGGGATATACAAAGAAATTGAGATCTTTTGCTACCCTGTAATTGATGAAATTATGGGTACTACCAGAATCAATCAATACGGTCACCTTTTTATTTTGATGTATCCTTGTATCTTAAGGGTTTGTGGAGTATTGATGCCAGCCAATGCATGACAATATATTGTTGGAGTAGTCTCTTTTATATCTAGATCTTGTGGTGGTTCCAATTCTTGATCTTCTTCCTCTTCATAGTCTCTATAGAATAATTTATTCTCACTAAATTTAAGCCCCTTACTATACTTGTTGTCACAATTGAAACATAGTCATTTTCCTCTTATTTCATCCATTTGTTGAGGTGTTAACCTTGTTGTTTGAGGTACACTTTTCTTATGAACCCCAAAATGATATTCTCTTCCTGTGTGTGAAAAATTGGTAGAATTGTGTGTAGCCTTATTCTTGGTTTGAATATGATGAGCAGATTGCATAGCTTCCATAAAAATTTTAGGGTGTCTTAATAAAATACCATGTTTAATGTCCTCTTTTGATCCACCCATGTAAGCTTGCAATAATTTTTCGTCACTTATGTCATCCACCCTTGTGGAAAATACTTGAAATTCTGAATTATAATCTTTAATATCCCCTAAGTGCTTGATTCTTGTCAATTGAATGAAGTAGTCATGTTCCCAAACTTTCCCTTATTTTGATTCTAAGTCCCTTGTAAACAAACCCCAAGTATAATGATAAAAAGGGGGTTTCCTTTTTACTATCCATTGGTACCATTGATATGATTTTATATCAAAGTTCAAAGTTTCTATGTGAATCATTTCTTATCATCCATAATATTACGTAGTTCAAAATATTGCTCTATTTGGTTTATCTAGGTAAATATCTCTATTCCATCAAACTTATTTAATTCAATCTTAAGAAGGTTGAATTTAGTACCCGCACCATAATTAAATCCACAATTGGAGTTAAATCCACTTGAGAATTTCTTATTGTCAGCATGTTGTTCAACATGACTACTACCTTTATTTTCATGGGTTCTTGGAATTTTGATATCTTATTTAGATATTTTTTCATCTAGATTCTAAATGATCAGAGAATACATTGAGTTTGGAAATTCCTTCATAGTTTTTTGTATTTCTTTCTTATTTTCATCCTCTTATTTTTCATGTCATTCATATTTTCTTCCATATTATTTTCCATTTCTTCCATATTTATTTTAATCTCATTTTTATTATCATTTGTATTCTTATCTATCTTGTTTTCCATTTTAGTGATCCATTTTTCCATCTCATGATAAATCTCATTGATTTCATCTTGAGTCATTGTTGAGATTTTTGGAGGTTTAGTTGGTGAAGAAAATTTTGGAGGAGCCTTTGGAGCCATGTAAAAAAATAATAATTCACCTCTTTCCCTTCTTTATTACAAATTTTTAATCAAACTTGGATCAATCTAGGATCTTGGACCTACAATCGATAAGGACAAACGTCAGTTAAAAGTTGTGAGTTTTCTATCCTTTTTCATTTCATTTGAATCTAAGGCAATAAGTCTGTCTTGTCTTGTTTTTTTCTAGTTTCGGGTTCCTAAACTAGGGAGCTTTGTTTATGTCTACATTTACAAATTTATCCACAACAAAAATGGTGACCATACTAGGGAACGAACCTAGAATCTCTGGTTTCACAATACCCAACTAACCTCCATTAATGCCATCACCATCTATTGAACACTTTATCCCAAATCTCTTAGGACCAAAATTAAGTCCACAAACTCTCAATTACAAATGAGGAGTTATTCTCAATTCACCATTATTTTTGATGCCGAACGCACCACCCAGGACACGTCCGCTTCCTCAGGACCTTCTCTTCCTTTGGCCTGAAGAAATAAATTGCTCTTCAACTCCCTTATAGGAAGTTCTCAATACCCACAGAATGCCTCTTATGATCTCCCTACTCCAAATCGGGAAATTGGACCTCGCGTGATCGCGAGTCCTGCACTCACGAGATCGGGTCTCACATATCCCTGAATCCCGATGGATATTTTACTTCACACCTTCCTTTCTCTTGTCGGGAATATCCCCATCGGGAAATCAACCCTTACGAGGTCATAGACAACTTTCCTCGCAAATCCCCAATTCCCGATCTCCGATGCCACCTGGCGTTGACCCACTGCAAGGCTTGACCTTCCAACACCTGTCCTATGCTCTGGCGCCTATGGCCCACACTCCAGTGGTGATTTGGAAATCGCGTTTCGAGATATCCCGATTCTCGTAACACTTGTTCACAGACCCTTCCAAGTCCCGAAACCCGATATAGATGACACCTGCCCTCCACCGAAGTGTTATGGCTGTTGGACCGTCGCGTTTCGAAATTTCGTGACTTCTCCTGCTGTGATTTTCTCGTCACCGAGAATCCCGATATGCCGATCCCCGATGCACATGTGAACTCTCTCCTCCACGTCACCATTTCCTCGTCGCTCTATCGTGTATCGCGAAATCACAACTTCTAATGCAATGATTCCTTTGTATGCGGAAACCTCGAAATGCCAAACCCCGACTCTTTCAGATTCTCGGACACGTATCCTACCAAGATCAACGGATAGGATCCTTTCTCGGGATTTCGAGAACTACAAGGTCTCGATTCTCTTTTTCTGTAGAACCCCGATGACTCTGATATCCCGATAACTCCTCCGGGTCTCCTCCTCTGCTCGTGGAGACTTAAACCCTACGCAACTTTTCGAGATCTAATGACTGATGCGATTTTGTTTTCTTCCCCTGCGAACCCTGACCGTCAATTCCTCCTCCTTGAGGGTTTCTTGAGAAGGATAACTATTCTTTCTCAGAACTTATCCTCTTATGCCTGCACTCGCATCTCCTACTCGAACCTTCCTCATCTTGAAAACTCTTGTGCTCTACATTAACGATGTCACAAAGGTACTATACCTCCTCAGCTCTTCTACTCTGATTCTTCAGAGGAACTTGCGTGCACTCCTTACGCTCAACATTCAACAACTTCCCAAGTGTTGAATCTTTCCGACTCTGCGCACTTCCTACAACAGCAATCTTTGACTTCCTTTTGATCAGATTCACAACTAAGACTTCTTCTTCAGCCTGCGCACTCCTTGCACAGCTTCAACAACCCAAATCCACTTCTGGGCTAATGAGAACAAGAGTTAGACTACCTGAGCCTTCATCAATGCACTCCTTGCAGATGAATTCAACTGCACACCTTGCAGGAATCTCCTGGCTCAGATAGAGAAACAATTGAACCTCACTCTCTCTCCCTTTCAGACTTCAGTTTGAAACATGAAATCACATGCACATCATATACAAAGCAAATGCATAACCAGAAGCAAACATTCATGAGAACATAAAACAATATACATAGAGAAGCAACACCAACCATGAGTTTGAATCAGAAACTTCCTTCTATAAATTCAAATGCCTATACATGGGTGTTCTTCATACATTATTCTCTTCTTTCTCTTCTCTTCTCCTGAATGCTTCCTCTATTCTTCACTACTATCCTCCTGTTACAATGGTACAATGAGGGTGTCTATATCCATTTTCCCTCTCGGACTCTAAACTATCAAATCTAGACTTAAACATCCTATCTACCAGCATTAAATCTATTAAATGTTGACTATCTACCAAAGGAAGAGAGCTTAAAGGCTCAAGGTCCAATACAATATACAAATGTGCCTTCATAAATGGATTCATTAAATAATTGTGCTACAATCCCAAAGCACTTCAAAAATTTGGGTTTGTTTATCCAGCTGATCTCCGCTTGATGTGTTGGCTCGCTTGATGAGTTGGCGATGCTCCTGCATCATACTCCTCGGCTTGAAAAATTTCATGTGCTCCTATCCATGAGCTCCTGCACGGTCTATCCATTCTTTTGAATCTCTACTTCAGTCTCCCAGCTGGCATCTTCCATTGGATGGTTTTTCCATTTGACCAGATACTCGAAGTATTGCTTCCGCCTGGTCTTTTTGCTCACCCTCTTATCAAATATATGCTCCATTTGTGGCTTCTCTGCAATCGAAATCTACTTCTGCCACTGGACCTCTAGTTGTTCATCACTTGCATCTCCTACTTCCTCATCCTTATATGGATATAAGTCTGAGACATTGAATTTCGGAGATATTCCGATCTCACCTGGCAACTCAATTTCATAAGTGTTTCCTCCCAATTTCTTTAGGACTCTACATGGCCCAATTTTCTTCATTTTCATCTTGTTGTATGTTCCCTTTGGGAATATTTCCTTCCTCAGATGTGCCAGAACTAGATCACCAAATTCAAACTGAAGTTGTCTCTGATGCTGATCCGCTCTACGCTTATATTCCTGGTTTGATTCCAACAATCGCTCCTTCACCCTGCTGTGAAGTTCTTTCATCGCCTCTATGAATTCTTCAGTGTTTGAAATCTTGGTCATTATCTTCTCTGAGTCCCTCAGTTCAGAAACTCCTCTTGGTTGCCTTCCGTATACAATCTCAAATGGATTTTTTCCTGTGCTCCTATTCACTAAGTTGTTGTATGCAAGCTCTGCCTGTGGCAACACATTGTCCCAACTACCATGGTGCTCTGTCACCAAGCTTCTTAATAAATCTCCCAGACTCCTGTTTACCACCTCTGTTTGCCCATCCATCTGAGGATGATAGGTAGAACTAAACATCAAGTTAGTTCCCATCTTCTTCCAAAGTTTCCTCCAGAAATGTCCAATGAACTTCGTGTCCCTGTTTGAAACTATACTTCTGGGTAAACCATGAAGTCGAATGACCTCCTTGAAGAACAAATTTGCGATGTGAGTCGCATCGCTGGTCTTCTGGCATGGGATAAAGTGTGCCATTTTTGAAAACCTATCAACTACCACAAAGATTGAATCATGTCCTCTTTGTGTCCTAGGCAATCCCAATACGAAATCCATGCTGATTTCATCCCACGGCCTTTCGGGTATGGGTAATGATTGATAGAATCCTGCATTCTGCTTCCTACCCTTTGAATGCTGGAAAATTCTTCACCTTTCAACAAACTTCTTGACTTCCAACCGCATTCCTGGCCAAAATTATGCTTCCGTCAGCTTTGCAAATGTCTTGTCGTGGCCAAAATGCCCTGCCAATCCACCACTGTGCTTCTCTTTTAGTAGATTCTCCCTCATGGAGCAATTTGGGATACACAGTTGATTTCCTCTGAACAACAATCCATTTTGGATCATGTAATCTATCCATGGGCTTCTGTCTCTGAGAACTGGGTTCTCAGCTGCCTCATATGCCTCTGCAAAATCTGCATCACCTACATACATGTCCCTAAGATTTTCAAAACCCAATGTTTTGACTCGGAACTCCTGCAGCGACAAACACTTCCTGCTCAAAGCATCAGCCACTTTGTTAGCAGTACTTGAAATGTGTTTAATTACAAATGTAAAATTCTGCATGTACTCTACCCATTTAGCATGTTTCCAATTCAACTTCTCCTGTTGAGTCACAAATTGTAATGCATGATTATCATTGTACAATACAAATTCCTTCATAATCAAATAATGCCTCCACTTCTTCAATGCCTGTATGATAGCATAGAATTCTTTATCATACATGGAGTATTTCAGTTTTGCCTCATCAGGATTCTCACTAAAATATGCAATTGGTCTGTCCTCCTGGCTCAAGACCGCTCCGATGGCGAACCCGCCTGCATCGCATTTCACCTGAAATGTCTTTTGAAAATCTAGCAATACCAGAATTGGTTTCTCTGTAATCTTTCATTTCAACAAATTGAAACTCTGCTCAGCCTCTTCCGTCTAGTGAAAATATTTATGTCTTTTCTTCACTGTATCCATCATCGTTGTTCTAATCCCACTGAAATTTCTGATGAATTTCCGGTAGAAACTAGCCAAACCATGAAAACTTCTCACCTCGAAAATATTTCTCGGTGATGGCCAATTCTTAATTACCTCCACCTTTTCTGGATCCATCTTCAACTCATTAGCTGAAATAACAAAACCCAAATAAATGAGTTATGTCTTCATAAATGAAGATTTCCTCATGTTGATCAACAACTTCTCCTGCTGTAACTTCTTCATTACTACAGCTAAATGCTTCAGATGTTCTTCTTTTGTTTTGCTAAAAATCAATATGTCATCCAGATACACGATGATAAACTTCCCAATGAATTCCTTCAACACCTCATTCATCAACCTCGTGAAGGTACTCGTTACATTCGTCAAGCCAAACGGCATGACTAGCCATTCATACAACCCTTCGTTGGTTTTGAAGGCTATCTTCCATTCATCGCCTTCCCTCATGCGAATCTGATGGTATCCGCTTTTCAAATCAACTTTTGAAAAAAAATTGGCTCCACTTAAACAGTCCATCAAGTCATCCATCCGTGGAAATGGAAACCTGTACATGATGGTTATTGTGTTAATGTCTCTGGAATCTGTACACATTCTCCAACCTCCATCTTTCTTTGGACTCAGTACTGTTGGAACGGCACACGGACTTAAACTTTCCCTAATCAGTCCTTTATCCAATAGTTCCTGCACCTGCCTTTTGACTTCTTCATTCTCCTGTGGCGTCAACCTGTACGCAGCTTTGTTTGGCAATTTTTCTCCTAGTATGAGGTCTATATGATGACTCACGCTCCTCACCAGCAGTAACGAATGAGGTAATTTGTCTACCATAATGTCAGTGAACTCTTCCAACAGTTCCTGAATTTCTTCTGGAAAATCATCCACTCTTGTACTGGTCAAGAAAATTTTCGGTTTCTTGACCACAAAGAATTGTGGATCTTCTTTCTCCTTTACTTCTGCTAGAAGTTCTTTCCCACTCATGAGAAGTACAATATTTCTCAGTTCTGGTTTTACTTCTTTATCTTTAATTGGAAGTAGCATATGTGTTCTTCCATTCTTCTCCAAAGTATACGTATTCATCTTCCCATCATGAACTACATTCCTGTCATATTGCCATGGTCTGCCTAGCAATAAATGGCATACATCCATAGGAATAACATCACAGAGTATTTTATCATTATATCCTCCTATCTTGATGTCAATTAAGCACTGTTTAGTGACACTCACCTGATGTCCCTTCTGTAGCCATGAAACTTTGTATGGACTCGGGTGATTAGTTGTCTCCAGCTCTAGTTTCTCTACCATCTCAGTTGAAACGAGATTGTCTGTGCTTCCGATGTACACAATAACCTTGCATTTCCTGTCTTTGGTCTTGCATGTGGTTCTGAAAAGTTGGTTTCTCTGAGCTGTGTCCTCCACCTCCTTCTCGGGTGTTAAGAGAACCTTACACATCATCAACGACCTTTCGTCTTCTGCATCTTCTACTTTAGCATCTCGCCTATGTGCCTCAGCGATGTGAGCTTCTCCTCCATCCTTCTTCCTATCTGGACAGTCAACTGCCTTGTGTCCATTCTTTCCACATGTGAAGCATGTGATGACTCCACCTCTACCTCTTCCTCTACCTCTGGTATGAGGAAATGTGTTATTATCAGCGTATCCTCCACCCTGTTCTGTATGTTGCCTTCATTGTTCAGTGTGTTGTCCTTGCTGTGAACTTCCACCTCTTTCTGTTCTAGTCTGAGGATTTTTCCAGTTGTCCTTGGATTTCTGGAACCTATCTTGAGCAACGGACTTACCTTTGGGCTGACTCCTACCTCGGCCTCGCTGTGCTGGCTTACAGCTTAGCTTCTCTTCAGCTTTTAACGCCATTTGATACGCATCCTCCACCATTCTGATGGTCATCATACTCATCTCGTCCTGGATATCATATCTTAAGCCATTCATATACCTGGCAACTTTTTCATCATCGCTCTCTCGATGACCTACTCTAATATTTATCTTGTAGAATTCCTCAGTATACTCCTTCACTGTCATCAATTTCTGTCTCGGGTTCTACATCCTCCTGAAAAGTGTGATCTGATAATCCCTTGAGATGAACTTTTCCTTCATCTTCGCGATCATTCGATCCCAGCTTTTAATCTTTTGCTTTCCCTTGCTACGTCTATCTGCTTGAATCTCGTCCCACCATAATGCTGCGTGTTCCTTCAATTTTGTGACCGCATGCCTAACCTTCTTATCTTCTTTGATGTCTTCATAATCGATGTAAGTTTCAAGAGCTCAGATCCAATCCAATATCTCTTTTGCATCCAGACTCCCTTCATAAGTTGGAATGTCCATATTTGTCTTCAAACTCATCCAGGTGATAGCTTTAATTAGTTTCTCATTGGCTGCATCTTCGGCTGCAACTTCTCCTGGTTGTTCAACTTCAACTTCGCCTTCGGAGTCACTTAGATCTCCATCACTGGCTGTGCGTCTCTACGTTGCCTCCATATTTTCTAATCTCTCTCAGAGATCACATATCTGCCTCTCCATCTCTGGATTTTTTGCTTGTCTCCCTCTTCCTCTCTGGTTTCCCCTATCCTATGGATCGGGTGATTGTCTTTCTCTCCTTGGCGGCATGGAGAAATTTTCCTTTCTTCTCTGCTACAGAAAGCAAAGAGATTTTATCGCTCTGATACCACTTGATGTAGAATGCACCACCCAGGGCACGTCCGCTTCCTCGAGACCTTCTCTTCCTTCAGCCTGAAGAACTAAATTGCTCTTCAACTCCCTTATCGGAAGTTCTCAATACCCACAGAATGCCTCTTATGATCTCCCTACTCCAAATTGGGAAATCGGACCTCGCATGATCGCGAGTCCTGCACTCACGAGATCGGGTCTCACAAATCCCCGAATCCCTATGGCTATTTTACTTCACACCTTCCTTTCTCTTGTTGGGAATATCCCCATCGGGAAATCAGCCCTTACGAGGTCGTAGAAAACTTGCCTCGCAAATCCCCAATTCCCGATCTCTGATGCCACCCGGTGTTGACCCACTGCAAGGCTTGACCTTCCAACACCTATCCTATGCTCTGGTGCCTATGGCCCACACTCCAATGGTGATTGGGAAATCGCATTTCGGGATATCGCGATTCCCGTAACACTTGTTCACAGACCCTTCCAAGTCCCAAAACCCAATACAGATGACACCTGTCCTCCACTAAAGTTCTATGGTTGTTGGACCGTCACGTTTCGGAATTTCGCAACTTCTCCTGCTGTGATTTTCTCGTCATCGAGAATCTCGATATGTCGATCCCCGATGCACATGTGAACTCTCTCCTCCATGTCACCACTTCCTTGTCGCTCTATCGGGTATCACGAAATTGCAACTTATAATGAAATGATTCCTTTGTATGTGGAAACCCCGAAATGTTGAACCCCGATTCTTTCAGATTCCTGGACACGTATCCTGCCATGATCAACAGCTAGGATCCTTTCTCGAGATTTCGAGAACTACAAGGTCTTGATTCTCTTGTTCTGTAGAACACTGATGACTCTGATATCCCGATAACTCCTCCGGGTCTCCTCCTCTACTTGCCGGGACTTAAACCCTGTGCAACTTTCCGAGATCTAACGGCTGACGGGATTTCTCTTTCTTCCCCTGTGAACCCTGACCGTCAATTCCTCCTCCTTGAGGGTTTCTTGAGAAGGATAATTGTTCTTTCTCATAACTTATTCTCTGACGCCTGCACTCACATCTCCTGCTTGAACCTTCCTCGGCTTGAAAACTCCTATGCTCTACATTAATGATGTCATGAAGGTACTATACCTCCTGAGCTCTTCTACTCTGATTCTTCAGAGGAACTTGCTTGCACTCCTTGCGCTCAACATTTAACAACTTCCCAAGTGTTGAATCTTTCTGACTCTGCGCACTTCCTGCAGCAGCAGTCTTTGACTTCCTTTTGCTCAGATTCACAACTAAGACTTCTTCTTCAGCCTACGCACTCCTTGCATGGCTTCAACAACCCAAATCCACTTCTGGGCTAATGAGAACAAGAGTTAGACTACCTGAGCCTTCATCAACGCACTCCTTGCGGATGAATTCAACTTCACACCTTCCAGGAATATCCTGGCTCAGATAGAGAAACAATTGAACCTCACTCTCTCTCCCTTTCAGACTTCAGTTTGAAACATGAAATCACATGCACAACATATACAAAGCAAATGCATAACCAGAAGAAAACATTCGTAAGAACATAAAACAATATACACAGAGAAACAACACCAACCATGAGTTTGAATCAAAAACTTCCTTCTATAAATTCAAATGCCTGTACATGGGTGTTCTTCATACACTATTCTCTGCTTTCTCTTGTTGTAGGAAAATCTGCCTGCGGACAAGTAGATCGACCTCTAAGGCTTGACCTTAACCCTAGACAGAAAAATGCTTATCATGGACACTGACTTCCTTTCAAATCTACCTAAGCCTAATGCATGAGAAGGAAGGATGATAGAAGTACCTTTTAACTGACATTTGTCCCTCCACACTCCAAGTTGCACTCCAATCCTTTTGCTTCTTGCTAAGGTCTATGGACAAAACGAGATACGACCACTTCCTACTCTACTGACATTAGCTTGAAAACAGATCTATCATTAAATGATAAGTTCATGTAACATCAGACACAAACTAGAAAGAAACAGGCCAAGCTTGTCATATTAATGAGAATAACGACAGCAATGCTTACAATCGTAGATGCGAATGCGACAGCTTCGTCAAATCCTCTTCGTCTAACCCTGGCCTGAAAGATACACAACCTGGATGACAGCAGCTTCAATGATTACTCTCCTTTGGCTGACTGTGTGTCTCCTCCAAGATCATAAGTTCCATATGTTCAGTTCTTCCCCCTCTTTACCACCATAGAGA
>JZKD02S0164689.1:906344-916567 GCA_000966675.3 Picea glauca | reverse complement strand
CAATGGTACAATGAGGGTGTCTATATCCGTTTTCCCTCTCGGACTCTAAACTATCAAATCTAGACTTAAACATCCTATCTACCAGCATTAAATCTATTAAATGCCGACTATCTACTAAAGGATGAGAGCTGAAAGGCTCAAGGTGCAATACAATATACAAATGTGCCTTCATAAATGGCTTCATTAAAGACTTGCGCTACAATCCCAAAGCACTTCAAAAATTTGGGTTTGTTTATCCAGTTGATCTCCACTTGATGTGTTGGCTCGCTTGATGAGTTGGCGATGCTCCTGCATCAATTTTATTACTCGTCACTTATTAGCCTTTCCCTTTAGAATATGCATCCATTTATATATTGGAGAGGAATCCATGATTAGGTTAGGATCTCACTAAATCAGGAGAGATGGGTGAGATCCAAACCGATCAGAAAAAAACTCATCATCAAAGTTTCCCTTCTAGAAGCTTCAAGAATTTATTCATTTTTTCCACGTACAAAGGTTGTCACACCCTTAAACCTTAGAAAAAAGTGACATTGTCGCACCTTCTAGTGATGTAGAGTGCAAAAAGTGAAGTTGTCACACCTTGCTAGAAAGAAACAAGCAACAATCTTGTAATTTAGAGATTTTTTAGAGTTGATCCTTCGCAAGAAGACTTTCTCTCAAATTTCTTCCAAAGTTCTATGCTTTAGATGTCTGAGAATAGGCAGTATCACTTGTTGCGACAAAATGTTGTATAATAATAAGAGATGAGATAATATTATCCTAATACTATATCTCCTTGATATATACATAGGATACAAAGGGATACGGTTATGATGAAAGGGTGCAATGAAGGGTTCTAGCCAACCTACTAGAAATGTAATAATTCAATATATAGGGCTTAATAAGGGATTTTATACATAACATGGGGATTTATCTAGGGATTAACACTACTCCATCAGAAGTTTGTTCCAAATATTATACTACAACTCCTATTGTGCTCCAAATTTCTAAGCTTCGCACTGCTCTTTCTTGCAAAATTTGTTACATCATGGTGGACCATATCAGATCTCTTGTCTTTCAATATGATGTTGTAAAGAGTATGTAATTATTAGGTAAGTGAATGTCTTCTTATTTTTTTTTATTTAACATAAATTGATTACATTTTATGGATTTGTATTTGAAAATCCACTTAGGCCTTTGTCCTTCCTCCTCACTGTTAGCTCCCAGAATGAATCAGTCACTATGGTTTCATTTTGTGGTTGATATCATGGCTATTGGTAGTTTTCTCAAATTTGGTTTTGAGTTTTTCTAGTAGCAAGACTTAAGTTTTGATTTTTGTCTTAGAAATAAGACGACCCATAAAGGTCTTCTCTTTAAAATTTCCATAAAAAATCTTTCAACAGCTAACGCGTGTTTTAAAGATGATGGTTAGCTGGTGAAAGCGGTGATTTTCAATAGCTAAGAAGCATTCCTCACGGGTCGTTAGTTGGTGAAAGTGGCGATTTTCAACAGACAAGGAGCACTTCCGACGGGCCATTAGATGGTGAAAGCGGGAATCACATGTGTTTTCTCCACGTTTTAAAAATCAAATGATGACATGCTCAGCCCATGTCATGCAATCATTATGATTCGCTGGTGAAAGTGGATAATGATAGAGATTCGGGTTTGCACATCTAAATTGGATTGCAAAGTGGATATCATTAAAAAATGCATGGTTTGTGATCATGGCGTTGGAAATGGCGAATTTGAATCCATCATTACAGGTGAGGGAGTGGTACTACATGGATTGTGACATCAAATCGCCACTTCATTTCCCCAACACGCATCACCCACAATTGTATGGTAAGTTTTCAATGTTGAAAAACAAAGCCGAGTGTTTTCACCAGCACAAGACCTCGACCCAAATAGCATATCGCAGTGTTTGTTGTGAAGAATCATTTGGGGTTTTGAATTGAAAATGGAAAGGAGACGCAGTGGCTCTTTGTTGAGAAAATAATTGGATAGTCTGTCGTTCCTACAGACGCATCCAGAAGTGCAAAAACACTTCTCAAACACAGGTTGTATGGAATATGTCTAAAGGCTACAGAATGGTTGTCACCAATCAACAGTAGAGGCATTTGCTAAAACGTTTGATGGAAATAAAGCCTGTGTTGGGTCCTTAGAGATCATCGTGGATGAAGCTACCATCACTGCAGTGACCAGTTTACCAAGATCAGGCTAGAGTTGGTTCAAAACGACTGCCACCAAGAACCTAAATTTCAGAGCATATTTGAAGGAAGAATTCAGACATAATGCATGGAAGAAGAGTATGTTAGTTTCCCATTTAGAAGATGAGTGGAAGGATTTGTTTAAGGGCAGCCAACTCTACATAAATTTATAAGGAAGGTACGATAAAATGATGTTATATCATTTCAAGGTCTTAGACCATTTCACAGGTAAAAATCTTCTAAATCTACCTTTATTCTTGCACAAGAGCTTAACTAAAATCTGTAAAAATATTAGAGATGAACCTCTAAGTATGAAGAACAATATTTTCCACTTTGGCCTTATTAAATTGATAATCTTGGAGGATCTAAGACAAAAGGGAAGGACCTGGCAACATTTTCTTTCTTGGGAGGGCTTTGAAACTCAAACTCAGCCCATGAATGAATAGAGGAAAGCTGGAAAGAGGCAATTGAATCCTCAAAGCAGCTCAAGGAAGAGGAGAATCCTTCCAGGACCCCCAGAAGATAGAATCTCTGGTGTGAAATCTCACAGTTCAAAGAAAAAATTGAATTTTGAAACCACTATAGAGGAGCCTACAAAAAGGAAAACAAACATCTTAAACCTGCCATACACAAACGCAGAGCCAGAGCAAGAAGATGAGAGTCCTGCCATTAAGAGTTTTGAACACTCCATTGAATTTGCACATAATTGTGAGATCTTCACTCACACCGAGGAAGGGGAAACATCAAAGAGCACTAAGTCGAATAAAACACAGAAAATCAAGCAACTCAAAGAAGTGATCGCTCAGCAGGAGGTCTTAGAGAGAGTAATAAAGGAAAGATACAAGACTCTGTCTGATAACTTCACAGAAACAAATGCTACATTTGAAAAGATGACTCGAGAAAGTGTCAAGGAAAAGAAGAGAAAAAGGAAAACCACCAAAGACTATAATAGTCTATGGTGGTTAGCAAAGCGCCTTAAAAGGAAGATTAGAAAATTGAAGCAAAAGCAAAAGTCACACCTATATTTACAAGTGCTAGCTCAGGTTGCTATGAACATGCAAGGGGATAAAGTAGAGACTCATTGATTTTTTGATGAAATCACAGTTTTGGAGGTGAAATCTCATTTTGGGCTAAGGAAGATCTTTCACCAGCGCACAGGGAAATTTTACAACCAGTTTGCTGGTGAAAGGTAGCGCTTTCACCAGCTAACCAACGAATCATAAGGCGAGTTAGCTGGTGAAAGAAGAAAAAACATTTTTGAAAGCTAAGGATGGAGTAGGTCATTTTTAAGAGAATTTAAAGAGGTTCCAGAGTATTAAAATGTTAACAACTTGATCGAAAAATACTCTGCATCAGAGATTCGTGGGAGTTTTTGAGAATCACATGCTAAACCAATTTCCTAAAGTATCGACTATGGACAACTGAAGAAATCCATCTACCAAGACAGGTGCCTTTTCCATGATTTATGACACCAAAGATTCTAGAAGCTGAAGAATACAGATGTCAAATTTTGAGATTGAAGACAATTCGAATGCTAGTCTAGTCATTAAGTCTTTTTTATCAAGTTGCTTGGCTAAATTTGAATTGCTATTTTTAGATAGAGATCCAAGTTTTTAGGATCTTAAAAACTGATTGTAAAAGGCTATAAATGCCTATCTTTTCTAAGAGACAAGGGTTCAAACTGGGAATATTTTTGTGCTACTGTATAGACTTTTAATTACAAATAAAAGTACAGTTTCCTTTCATTTTCAATATCAGATATATTCATGTTTCCCTTTCTATACTTTATTGCAGTTTATTTTAGCTTATGAAGACTGTTATCTCTTTATTGAGATCATAGACTTGAAGTGAAGGATTCCTTTCTATCTTTCATTAAGCCCTACATTCAATTGTACTTGGCAATCAAGATTAGTCTTCTTCATCCCCTCCTTTCAAATTACTTGATCTGATTATTGTTTCCTGAAAGAACTATTTCTTTAGATGTGTGATGAATTGTCTATTACATTTATCATTAAAGACCCCATTGTTCCAAGCATACCTACACATTATTTTTAAGTTACCAAGCATCCTTAGCCTACAACCCTAAGGAGTTTCTTGGAGTGATAACAAATTGGCACTGTTGCCGGGGAGACGAAATTCAAGTTCTGATTTCCTGGGATATGACACAGAGTTGATATTTGATGATAGACAAAGATTAGACATTTTTAGTTGGTTGTAATTATATATATGGCAACTCCACAAGTTCATCCTGGCTCCTAAGAGGATCAGTACTAGGGCGAATCCTCAAGAATCACCTATCACACCAGTGTCCAATCCAGAACAAATTCTCAAGAAAGGAAAGACAATCCAAACTTCAAGATCAGATACAGAAGGTAATCCTCTTTTCAGTTCTATAAAATCTACTACAGAAAAATTTGAGTTCTTTTCAAAGAGCATTGATGAAAAAACAGTTGTAAATACTGTAGAAGAACAAATTCCTTTTGATCAACAGGAAAATACTAATGATGATAAATTGATAGATTTAAATTTGATTGAAAAAACATCCAAGACTTTAGAAAGAAGCTACAGTTCTTCTTCCCTTGAGTCTTTTCATTCTCAGTAACAAGAAGATCATTTGAACATTTATACTAGCCTCCTTGTTGTTGAACATCTCCTCCAAGAGCTATCTGCTAAAGGTGAAGGAAATTTAGCTGGATAGCTTGTAAATTTTTACAGAGCCTCTTATCAAACCTCTTTCCCATTAGAAGATTCACCTCTTTCACATTTCTCCAGTGTTGAAGACTTGAAAAAGAAACCATCACCTTTCTCACCCTTGATAGTTATGGTTGCACCACATCCTTTGACGAAGATGCAACAAATCCTAGCTTCTAGGTACGTACCACTCATATTGCCAAACCTAGTATCATCCATGCCAACAAGAGGCTATCAAAAGTATATGCCCAAATTCACAGGCGAAGGCGATGTGTTTGCTGAAGAACATATTGAGGCTTTCTACAGTTATGCTGGAAACCTTAATATTGAAGAAGAAGATGCTTGGACACGAGTCTTTGTCCAAATCCTAGATGGCCATGCTAGGAAATGGTTCAAAGAAATCCCTGCTGGTTCCATAGATGGAATCGAGCAATTGGATGAGACATTTTGAAACATTGGGGTGACAGAAGAGATTTTGTCTACTATATCACAAAATTTGGAAACCTAAGGAAACAAAATAGTGAGTCAGTCTCTGATTTCACTAAAATATTTAATGGGATGTATGGTAAAATACCAGCAGAGATAAAACCTTCATATGCTTCTGCCAAGATCACATATTCTGATGCTTTTGACTCATATTTCTATTTATTGTTGAGAGAAAGGAGGTCACCAACATTATCTCTCATGCAAGATGTTTCCCTTGAGGTGGAATCAAATATTCTAGCCTCCCAGAACCAGAAAGGAGATTCTAATAGGAGAAGGCCAAGAAATGAGGCTTCATCTTCATCAAGTGCTGATCCAAAATTTGATAAAATGGCCAAGATGCTAGAGTCTCTAACCTCTGAGATATCTAAGCTTAATATTGAAAATAAGCAGCCTGTGAAGGGAAGAGGCACTTATGATTCTGCAGGCAGGAACCCAAATCAAAATCCCAACAACTTCAAAAGAAATAATCAGCCAACTCAGATCTTGCAAAGAGAAAAGAATTCTACTGAAGATCAGAGAATAAAGGTCCCTCTTCAAAATGTTGTGATGGACGAAGACGAGGGTGAATATCAAGAAGGTGGAGAAGATGACATTCATTGTGTTGGAGAAGAGACAGGGAAATCTTATCTAACACGACATGACTATGAGGAAGCATTGATGACTGAAAAGACAGAAGATAATCTCATTGATGATGGCATTTTCATGACAGAAGATAAGAATAGATATAACCTCCGATCAAAATATGATACTGCCCAACAAGATGCACCAGCCTCTCCCGAAAAGAGCACAACCCCTGTTAAGAAAAATGATCATACATTAGAGAATCAACAAACAAATCCCTCAAAGGTGAAAGCATCAACTCCTCCCAAAAAGACTGTTTCCTCTGTCAAGCATCAAACTCCAAAAAGTTAGGCTCTTGTTGAGAAACAAAGAAATCAAGAAGCTCCTTTGAATCAGGTAAAGGTCTCTGATAAATCTTCTGATAAAGTCCCATATTCGTTCAATTTTGAGGCTGAAATACAAAAAATTAAAATTCCTATTCCTCTAGTCGAGTTAATGAAAAATGAAATGTTCAAAAAGGATATCCTCAAAACTCTAGATCCCCAATCTATATCCCTTTTTGTTAATATCCTCAACATATATGATGAAAATCCAACCATCACTCTGGGCCAAATGATAGAAGACAGAGATGAAAGTTGTCCTCCCTTTTACATCTCTGTAAATATTCATGAGAAAACACTGCATAATTGTTTGTTGGACTCCGGTGCTTCGCACAATTTGATGCCAAAGGCGGTCATGGATGAGCTTGGGCTGGAGATCACCAAGTCTTACCATGATCTTTTCTCTTTTGACTCTCAAAAATTCAAATGTCTTTGGATGATCAAGGATTTGGCTGTAACCTTAACCCAAGCATCCATGAAGACTATGGTGATGGATATAGTAGTAGCAGACATACCACCTAAATTTGGATGTCTTCTATCAATATCGTGGATGGAGAGGCTAGGTGGTACTCTTCAAATAGATCTCTCTTATGCTACTATCCCTGTCTTTAGAGGGGTGAATAGAAGGCTATATAGGGAATCTCAGTTGGCATATGTAATTAGTGACGAAAATAATCCATCCAATCATCCTATCTATTCCGTCGACACAGGTATGGGATCTTGTATTTTTCAAATTGATGATTCATTACCAGATGCATTGTTGCTTAGAAAACCCATAGTTCGTCCCATAGAAGTAGAAAAGGATGATCTTTGGACCATGTTTTTTGACGGTGCTTGCACCAAAGAATCAGTAGGGGTAGGAGTGGTATTGATTTCCCCTTCTAAGAAAACTTCTCATTTGTCCTTTAAACTTGATTTTAAACTGACTAATAATATTGCTGAGTATGAGGCACTACTTCTGGGGATAAATACAGCCAAAGAGATGGGGATTAAAAAATTGCAGGTGTTTGGAGATGCAGATTTGATCATTCAGCAGGTGAATAAGTCCTTTCAAGCAAAACATGTCAGGCTGAAAGAATACAGAGATGAAGTGTTGAGGGAATCAAATTCACGATTTTACAGATTTTAAAATTTCATATGTACCTAGAGAAATGAATGAATTGGTTGATTCATTAGCTATATCAGCTTGTGCTTTCATACCCCCTCTGCCTCATAAATTGAATTATGAAATTCAAATTAAATATAGGCCATCTCTCCCCGATAATGTAAAATTTTGGAAGGATTTTGAAGACGATGTTGAACTCACTAGATTTCTTGCAGTGATAGATGAGTTTGCAGATCTGTATATCAATCAAGAGGATGAACATGACAATGAAATTGAAAAGACAAAATTCAGAAGCAAAATCGCAGCAAATGAAATAGTCCAGTTGTCTACCAACAAAATTCCTAAAGGTTTGGTCCCTTTGGAAAGTATTTTTGATAAAAATGATGTGGTTGTCAAATTGGAAAATGGGGAAAAAGATTCAGAAGTTTTGCAGTATAATATAGATAGCGAACAAGATCCTAAATATGTCAACTTAGCCTCACATTTGACTGAAAAACAAAGGGCTGATTATGGACAATTGCTAAAGGATTTTGCGGACATCTTCGCTTGGCAGTATGATGACTTGAATACTTTTGACACAGAGGTAATTCAACATAAGATTCCCTTCAATAAAGACACGAAACCATTCAGGCAGAATCTTAGATCCTTCAATCCTTTGTTGCTGCCTACAATGGAAAGGGAAATTAAAAAACTATTGGACGCCTGCATCATCATTCTGCTCAGATATTCAAAATGGATTGCGAATCTCGTACCGGTCAGGAAAAATAATGGGGAGATCAAACTCTGCATCAACTTTAGAAATTTGAATAAGTGTTCTAGGAAGGAGAACTACTCTCTGCTTAAAATGGAGCATTTTTTGCAGAAGGTGTTAGGATCAACGATGATGTCTTTTATTGATGGGTTTTCCGGATACAACCAGATTGTTGTCCATCTGGACGATAAAGAAAAGACTGCTTTTACTACTCCATGGGGCACGTTTATGTACAAGAATATGCCATTTGGATTAATGAATGCAGGAGCGACATTCCAAAGGGCAATGGACATTGCTTTCGTTGGGGAGAAAGATAAATTTGTCCTGATATATCTCGATGATATCACTATTTTCTCAAGTAGCCATGAACTTCATTTGCAGCACTTAAAAAGGATATTTCTAAAATGTCGAAGGTATGGCATTTCTCTTAATCCAAAAAAATCAAATTTTGCACTTAAGGAAGGGAAATTATTGGACATATTGTTTCAACTGATGGGGTAAAAATTGATCCAAAAAGGGTAGAAGTAATTAAAAATCTATCTCTTCCTAGATCAAAGAAGGACATTCAATCTTTCCTTGGGACTATAAAATTTATCAGAAGGTTCATAGTAAACTTTGAAGAACTCACAAAGCACATTACCGCTATGTTAAGAAAGGACTCCGAGGTAAAATGGACTGAAGAAACTAGACACTCATTTGATGCCATCAAGGAATCCATCACAACAACCCCTGTTTTAATCAACCTCGATTTCTCCAAGGTATTTTACATTTTTTCATTTTCTTCAAGAGATCCAATTGCAACAGTACTCTTGCAGAAAAATGTCGATGATTAGGAGTAGCCAATTGCCTTCTTCAGTAAGGTCTTGAGGGACTCAGAGGTAAAGTATGAATTGTTGGAGAAACAATCATATGCACTTATCAAGTCATTGAATGCTTTCAAAGTTTACATCCTTCAGGCAAAGGTAATAGCTTTCGTTCCCTCTAGTTCAGTTAAAGATGTGCATGTACAACCTGACATAGATGGAAAAAGGAGTAAGTGGATAGCAAAGTTTATTGAATTTGATGTTGAAATTAAACCAACAAAACTTGTGAAGGGTCAAGGCCTTGCCAAACTTCTGGCAAAAGAAAATTGTAAGCTTCTCGAAATAAATTTGGTAAGTATTAATGCAGATAATGTTCAGTATTTAGAGGATAAACAAGGTGAGGAAATGCAGGTCTCAGCTCACCTATGTGATTGCAAATGGTACAGTCACATTATTCATTTTCTGCAAACTTTATCAGTCCCATCAGATTTGACAAAAACACAAGGAAGGGCTTTGAAGCTTGTTGACGGGCGAAATTGATCGTCCGTCAACTGAGAGAGTGGAACCGGTCCGGGGTTGTCTAATAACCCAAGCCGTTTGGAATGAACCACCCTAATGGGTTTAGCGGATCCGTTAGCCGATCTAAGATCCTAAGAAAACAAAAGAAACTAATCTAAACTAACTAATCTAACTAAAACTAAACAAACTAAATTAACTAAAACTAAATAAAACAAACTAAACTAACTAACAATAAATAAAATGAACTAATCTAACTGATCTAATTAAAACTAACTATTAAACAAACTAACTAATCTACTATTTATATATATACAAACTAGTAACTGAAATATTACTTATTTACAAAATATACAATATCTACAAAATACAGATTTAAATAAAACCTGGAAAACTCATTTGCTTTCTGCCCTAAGACAGAGAAAGATATTTTTGTTGATTTTTTGATTTTATGAACAAGAAATAAAACTTACTGAAATTAAACAATCTAATATACTAACTACACATATATCTAACTAAAATACTAACAAATATACTAAACAAATAACAACAAATAGACCTGGAAACGCTCCATATTTGTCCTGTGTATGATGACTATTCAAGTAGATCAGAGGAAGGAAACTCGCACTGAATAATCCAAAAGCTTCTCGTAAACGATAGTTGTGATGCTCTTTAAGTTTGTTTACAGGACAAACAAGACATAAAAAATCATAACAATTATATGATTTATAAATCTCTGCAATT
>JZKD02S0164689.1:837996-876245 GCA_000966675.3 Picea glauca | reverse complement strand
TAATCATAACCCCTATGCATTTTCATAGAATCAATAATCAGACAAGTCATATAAAGTGCAAATCCAATTGCTAAATGCCTTACAAACTCAATAAGACCAAGTTATACGATCAATCAAAGTATGAGAACCGATTAGAGACCCTTGCCAGTTGTATAATGATCAATAAAAGGAAAGCACAATAGGCGTAAGGACATAAAATATATTGACAGTTCATATAATGATCGAAAAACAACTTCAAAAGGAGAATTTTTCACGCTTATAGTCGTGAAAACTTAACGAATACAAATGTGCAAATGTCGCAAAAAATGAAAATGTCGTTTATCTGAAATTTGTGACAAAAACTTGATATTTGCAAGACATAGGTGTAGGCAGCTTATAGGATAATAGAAAAATTGAATTGGCTTCCAACAAAGCTCAAAGCCATAAATTTCTGCATCAATGGCAACTTATTGTTCTGGAAAAATCCAATAGGTTTATTGTTGAGGTGCATAAACCAAGAAGAAACAACTAAGGTCATGATTGAATTCCATAATAGTGAATGCAGGGGAAATCACTATTGGAAAACCACTGCACACAAAATCTTAAGATCTGGTTCCTACTGGCCATCCTTATTTTCATATGTGTATGATTTTGTTAGAACATGTGACAAGTGTCAAAGATTTGAAGGAAAACAACAACTGAAATCTCTTCCCCTCAAACCTATAGTGGTCACAGGTCCTTTCCAGCAATGGGGCCTAGACTTCATAGATGAAATTCACCCGCCTTCTAGTGGTCAGCAGTGGTGGATCCTTGTTGCTACCGATTACTTTACAAAGTGGATTGAGGCTATTCCCACCCATAATGCTAATCATATTGTCATCATAAATTTTATGCAAGAAAACATATTTGCTAGATTTGGCTGCCCTAAGAGAATAGTCACTGATAACGTTGTTGCATTCAAAGATAAACACTTGGTGAAATTATGTGAAGAGCTGGGAATTCAGTTGGTACATTCCAATACTTACTATCTATAAGGGAATGACCTAGATGAGTCATAAAACAAGAGTCTAGTCAGAATTATAAAGAAGCTACTTGAACAAAATGCCAGAGGCTGGGATTCCAAGCTGAAGTTTTCTTTGTTGGCTGACAGGGTCACATGTAAGAAATCAATTGGTACATCTCCTTTCAAGTTGGTATATGGTACTGAAGCCATATTTCATGTTCAACTTGCGCTGCTGGTTGCAAAGTTTTTACAAGAAATCAATTCTGAACCAAGTTATTTGACTCGGAGAATTCATAATTTGGTAGAGCTACAGCAAGATAGAGAGAAGCTTTTGGAAAGAACATAATTACATCAAGAAAAAATCAAGGAGATCTTCGACAAGAAAGTCAAATCAAATGTCTTCAAAACAGGGGAATTAGTCGTAAAGTGGGATGCAGCAAGGCAAGAGAAGGGGAAACATGGCAAATTTGAGGCTCTTTGGACAGGTCCTTTTGTCATAACAGCGGTGCAGCAGAACAATACCTTTTTTCTCCAAAATCTTTCAGGAAAGAAAGTAGCAGGTGGCCCTTTCAACGGGCGCTTTCTAAAGACCTATTTTTCATAAGGATTTTTCTTAAAATCCCTGTTCTACTTGTACATATTCTTTTATGTTTTCTTTGTTTATATCACTTGAATAACTCCATGCTCAATGGTACTAGAAAAACTATTTTTCAAATGTCTTTTTAATTTTGTAATAAAGGCTATTGAGTCTAGCTAGGTTCTTGGTCACCTCATAGGGAGATGCCCATCCGAGTTGGAGCCAAATGTTAGCTCCCAAAATGAATCAGTCACCATAGTTGCATTTTGTGGTTGATAGCATGGCTATTGGTAGTTTTCTCAAATTTGGTTTTGAGTTTTTCTAGTAGCAAGACTTAGGTTTTGATTTTTGTCTTAGAAATAAGACGACCCATAAAGGTCTTCTCTTTAAAATTTCCATAAAAAAGCTTTCAACAGCTAACACGTGTTTTAAAGATGATGGTTAGCTGGTGAAAGCGGTGATTTTCAATAGATAAGGAGAATTCCTCACGGGCTGTTAGCTGGTGAAAGCGACAATTTTCAACAGACAAGGAGCACTTTCGACGGGCCATTAGCTGGTGAAAGCGGGAATCACGTGTGTTCTCTCCACGTTTTAAAATCAAATGATGACATGCTCAGCCCACATCATGCAATCATTATGATGTGCTGGTGAAAGTGGATAATGATGAAGATTCGGGTTTGCACGTCTAAATCGAATTGCAAAGCGGATCTCGTTCAGAAATGCATGGTTCGTGATCATGGCATTGGAAATGGCGAATTTGAATCCATCATTACAGGTGAGGGAGCGCTACTACATGGCTGGTGACATCAAATCACCACTTCATTTCCACAACATGCATCACCCACAATTGTATGGTAAGGTTTCAATGTTTAAAAACAGAGCCGAGTGTTTTCACCAGTGCAAGACCTCGGCCCAAATAGCATATCACAGTGTTTGGTGTGTAGAATCGTTTGGGGTTTTGAATTGCAAATGGAAAGGAGACGCAGTGTCTCTTTGTTGAGAAAAGAATTGGACAGTATGTCCTTCCTACAGACACATCCAGAAGTGAAAAAACACTTCTCAAACACAGGTTGTATGGAATATGTCGAAAGGCTACAGAATGGCTATCACTAATCAACAACAGAGGCGTTTGCTAAAAATTTTGATGGAAATAAAGCCTGTGTTGGGTCCTTAGAGATCATCATGGATGAAGATGCCATTGCTGCAATGACCAGTTTACCAAGATTAGGCTAGAGTTGGTTCAAAACAACTGCCACCAAGAACCTAAATTTTAGACCATATTTGAAGGAAGAATTCAGACATAATGCATGGAAGAAGAGTATGCCAGTTTCCCATATAGAAGATGAGTGGCAAGATTTGTTTAATGGAATCTAACTCTACATAACTTCAGAAGGCAGGTATGATAAACTGATGTTATATCATTTCAAGATCTTAGACCATTTCACAGGTAAAACTCTCCTAAATCTACCTTTCTTCTTGCACAAGAGCTTAACTAAAATCTGTAAAAAGATTAGAGTTGAACCTCTAAGTATGAAGAACACTCTTTGCCACTTTGGCCTTATTAAATTGATAATACTGGAGGAGCTAAGACAAAAGGGAAGGACCTTGCAACATTTTCTTTTTTGGGAGGGCTTTGAAACTCAAACTCAGCCCATGAATGAACAGAGGAAAGCTGGAAAGAGGCAATTGACTCCTCAAAGCAGCTCGAGGAAGAGGAGAATCCTTCCAGGACCCCCAGAAGACAAAATCTATGGTGTGAAATCTCACAGGTCAAAGAAAAAATTGAATTTTGAAACCACTATAGAGCAGCCTACAGAAAGGAAAACAAACATCTTAAACCTCCCATACACAAACTCAGAGCCAGAGCAAGAAGATGAGAGCCCTTCCATTAAGAGTCATGAACACTCCATTGAGTTTGCACAGAATTGTGAGACCTTCACTCACACCGAGGAAGGGGAAACATCAAAGAGCACTAAGTCGAATAAAACACAAAAAATCAAGCAACTCAAAGAAATGATCGCTCAGCAGGAGGTCTTAGAGAGAGTAATAAATGAAAGATACAAGACTCTGTCTGATAACTTCGTAGAAACAAATGTTTCATTTGAAAAGTTGGCTTGAGAAAGTGTCAAGGAAAAGAAGAGAAAAAGGAAAATCACCAAAGACTATAATAGTCTATGGTGGTTAGCAAAGCGCCTTGAAAGGAAGATTAGAAAATTGAAGCAAAAGCAAAAGTCACACCCAGATTTGCAAGTGCTAGCTCAGGTTGTTATGAACATGCAAGGGGATAAAGCAGAGACACATTGAGTTTTTGATGAAATCACAGTTTTGGAGGTGAAAGCTCATTTTGGGCTAAGGCAGAGCTTTCACCAATGCACAGGGCAATTTTACAACTAGTTAGCTGGTGAAAGGCAGCGCTTTCACCAGCTAACCAGCGAATCATAAGGCAAGTTATCTAGTGAAAGTAGAAAAAACATTTTTGAAAGCTAAGGATGGAGCATGTCATTTTTCACAGGATTTAAAGAGGTTCCAGAGTATTAAAAGGTTAACAACTTGATCGAAAAATACTCTGCATCAAAGATTCATGGGAGTTTTTGAGAATCACATGCTAAACCAATTTCCTAAAGTATCGACTATGGACAACTAAATAAATCCAACTGCCAAGACAGGTGCCTTTGCCATGATTTATGACACCACAGATTCCAGAAGCTGAAGAATATAGATGTCAAATTTTGAGATTGAAGACAATTCGAATGCTAGTCTAGTCATTAAGTCTTTGTTATCGATTTTCTTAGTTAAATTTGAATTGCTATTTTTAGATATAGATCCAAGTTTTTAGGATCTTAAAAACTGATTATAAAAGGCTATAAATGCCTATCTTTTCTAAGAGACAAGGGTTCAAACTGGGAATATTTTTGTGCTACTGTATAGACTTTTAATTACAATTAAATGTACAGTTTCCTTTAATTTTCAATATCAGATATATTCATGTTTCCCTTTTTGTACTTTATTTCAGCTTATTTTAGCTTATGAAGACTGTTATCTCTTTATTGAGGTCATAGACTTGAAGTGAAGGATTCCTTTCTATATTGCATTAAGCCCTACATTCAGTTGTACTTGGCAATCAAGATTAGTGTTCTTCATCCCCTCCTTTCAAATTACTTGATCTAATTATTGTTTCCTGAAAGCACTGTTTCTTTAGATGTGTGATGAATTGTCTATTACATTGATCATTAAAGACCCCATTGTTCCAAGCATTCCTACACATTATTTTTAAGTTACCAAGCATCTTTATCCTACAACCCTAAGGATTTTCTTGGAGTGATAACACTCACCTTTTTCCATTTCTCTAGGGTGGACAATCTCTTCAGCGTGAGGGGAAATACCATCACCTTTATATCCCATAACCATCCCTTTCCATTTTTGTTCATCTCCACTCCAATTTCCATGCATAAGAAGTATTGAAAGTTGCCAACAAGAGAAAAAGAATCCCCTACTACCACATTGTTGATGTTTTTGTAGTTGCAGGAGGTATTAACCTCCATGTGTAACCTTTGACTTAGAATAAAATACTCAAGAAGCAAGTGAACCATTAAATAGATGGAAACCATAGAAGAGAAGTTAGCCTGAAGAGAATAACAATAAAGTAATAGAAGGATCCAAAAAGAGAAGTCGGCCCCACTAAGTAAATTTGCTTGGACATGATAGTATAAATAAGGAGGCCCCTAGCTCATTTGTGCTCACTCTCACTCACTTAGCAAGAAGGGCGCAAGTCTAAGGAGAAGTTGTAGTAGCAGTTAGTGTGTAAGTCTAAGGATCTGCAACTACAACAGAAGGAGGTGAAAGTCTGGAGAGAGTAGTGCAGCAGTTGTCATGGAGTATTCCCATTCTTTCTGGTATTTCTCTTGTGTGCTTCTCTTGGTGTAAGGTACGCTATATTTGTATGGTTGTTGTGTTGTTTTTTTTGTAGTTTTGTGGCTAGGGTTTATCTATTGGTTCTGGAGTAAGCTTTTCAGAATTATTCTAAGTAAAGGTTAGTGTTCTCGGGGGTGGAATATGTGAATTAATATGGTTGGGTGACAATGATGTGACATTTTCTATGGTTAAACGAGCATACCAAAATTTTAACATGTTATCAGAGCTAGTTTCCTTCATAACAATCAAACCAGTGGAAGGAAGATACTAAGATTCCCCCATTTTCAATATCATTGAGCACTTACTAAACTCACTAAGAAGATCACCTAAGTAGGGCACATCTCTTCCCTAGATCAGATATGCAAATTTCTGAAGTTGAGAAATTAGGGTTTCCTCAAAAAACCCTAGGTTTGTAGTGCCAGTTCCTTCATGCCAACTCCTTCGTTCTAGTTCCTTTGTGCTAGTTCCATCATGCCATTTGTAGTTCTAGTTGCAGCACTAGTTGCAGTAACAGTTGCAGTGAAATTTTCTGTGAATTATTGGGACTAGTTTTTGGTTTTCCTAGTGCACCTTACCCTAGCGCATCTCTAGCTATCTTCAAATTTCAAGTTGGAGCACCTTGAAATTTTTGGGTTCACCATTTTTTGTCGATGTTTTCGAATGGTGCCACTCCCTATTGTTCTTTTTCATTGTTTTCGGAGGTATGTACTTGTATATGTTTAAATTGTATCATTATCTTAAGGGTATTTGTAGGAGAACAAATATTTTTTCCAAACAATAATCGTAGATCTAGAGGGATCTCAGATCCAGCACATTAAGAGGAACATTGCACTCCAGGTTTGATTACTTTGATACGACCCTACCTGTTATGGAATTATTTTGATCTTATGAACATCTAGTTGTGTTTTGATATATTGAAGTTATGATTGTCATACTAACTCTTAGTCAAAGTTAAAGTTATAAGTAGACTCCAAGGTATTATATTGATTAATATTGAGATATTCAAGTTTACTTGCACTATATTCCCTAACTCATATTTTTGTCAAGAAAGAATATTGTCTTAGTATAGGGGACAGGTTGGAGAGAATACTTGTCATATTGAAGAAGAATCGGAAGGAAATAAACAATACTCGTTATTGAATATAAGACTCTAGGTTCCAGGTTTGATTGATTAAATTAATAATTTTCCAATTTGCACATATCAAGTTTGATCATTTCTACATTATAGTTGTGATGACAATCCTTGAAAGGTTCCATTACTATTATATGCAATGAATGCCTAGTCGCATGTGAGTATTAATGATTATTGTACTTGTTTTCAAGATGAACTAACATATAATCTAGGAGATACTTATATTTTTTCTTCCAGGAAGGTCAACTTGGTAATGATATATTGATTAGCATGAAATTGTCATTTGTTCTTGTTAACATAAATATGTTCTTATGAAAATGTTATTATATTATAAATACGTTTTCTCTTGTTTATCTTTTTTAAAGAAGGTTATATTATAAATTACATGGAGGTTACCATGGATATTATACAGGTCGATATCGCTGGCCACCCACCTATTCCAACTGGATCAAAACAGTCTTCTAGCAATTTACTATTTTTAGCAGTTTTTCTGTTCCTAAACTTCCAGGGCAATTTGAAGTGCCTAAATGATTTCTTTTGGGATCAAGAACCTAAATGATAGAAAAAGGATTTGATTGATCCCCCAAAATGAATCTCCTCAATTATACCTTTCCAACGAGCTATCATGCACCCCAAACGGAGATCGTATGCCAAAGTTACGCCCTCGGGAGGTTGATACACCAAACTACCCAAAACGGGGTGTTACACATCAAAATGCCACATTTAAGTAACTCACCCTAAGTGTCGTAGGTGTCGTAAAAGTGTCATATGCACCTTTCTAAGTGTCACATACACCTTGACACCATAAAAGAACATTTTCCACAATCCCTAGTCAATGCGGTAGAGAAATATATCATATGAAGTATTCATTATTATTCATATGAAGGTCAAAATATTATGTGCACATTAATTATTTATTAATATTCATAAAAAGGAAATTAATTTAGTGTGAGAATCCACCTCACATTTAGTTTCCTAATCTCAAGGAGAGGTTGAGAATCTCATGGATGGTTGAGATATTTTCTCAAACCAAAATCCTAATTTGGTGGAGCTTGAGAGATATTTCCTCCTTAAAATCCTTGAGAGATATTTTCTCCCTAAAAATCTTGGAGATCCCATTTTAGTGGATATAGTGAGTGATATTATCGATGGTGGTTAAGCCTCCAAATCCAATATAACGAGTAATTTCAATGAAGAATATGAGGAAGCTTGGAGATATTAGACTTATGATCGTGGGATTCATGCAAGGTTTGGACGAAGAGAGCTTGGAGGAGTTGTAGTTGACATCATTCATGGTCTATAAGTTTTCTTTGTTCTCATTAATACACTTGGTTTATTTCCTTCAAGTATGTAGTTTTATGTGCTTGTGTATGTTTAATTTTGTTTTCATATATGAATTTTATTTTCCGAATCCATTAGAGTAGAAGGAATTTGTTTGTTTCTTGTTGTTCATTGCAGGTATTGATTTGCGCTAGGAATTGGATCAATCTTATGGATAGGAACAGCTAGGACAAATGTCGTAAACAAAGTACATCCTACTTTACCTTCTACTCTCTTTTTCAATAATAAAAATGAGTTTATAGGAATGGTAGTTTCCAAATGATTGTTTTTTTCTTGGTATAGGGGACAGTAATCCAAGGGAAAATTCACCTGTCCATAGGGGAATATTTTTGTAACACATGGTCCACAAAACTGTTGGATTTTCATATTCTGGGGTTAGGGTTTTGGATTTTCTTTATGTTAAAAAGGAATTTGGAGCCTCATTGTAACAATAATCTGCTTGTGAATGTGAGTATCCATCACATCTCTTCTCAGAGATAAGTTTCCACCATTATAGCGAGTCTTTCACTTTGTATTCTTACAGTCTTGTACATTTCACTCATTAATAGAAATTATGTATTTATATATCTCTGTGTTTATGGTTATATTTATGATATATCTCTATTATATTATGGGATTTCTTTCAATATCTCTATCTATTTCTGTGTTATATCTCCACTCTCATTTTGTGCCAAAAATAATCCAAATCAGTGGTATTAGAGCAAGCTGCTCTTGATCATTTTTTTCAGTGCATGATCCCAATGAGGTTTGAGTATAGCAAGTTGGGTCTAGAGATTGTATCTCTTGAGGAAAATATCTCTTTCATGCCCAATAAACCCTCCATGGTGGAAGAAAATAAAAATGACATAGTAGACGATTGTATTAATATGTTGCTTGAGCAATCTCTCACGTGATAGAGGGATAAAATGATGGATAATTGTACCCATATCCTTCAAATCCTGTCGATAAAACCTGGCCTGTCTTCATCAAGTGGCCACTTTAGAGGAACCTCTCCTTTCAAGGTACAAGTTAATTTTAATATTCCCATATTTGAAGGACATATGGATGCAGATTCCCTAGAAAAATGGTTAAATCTTCTAGAAGGTTATTTCTCAGTTCACAATTTTTTGACTAGGAAAAGATCAAATTCGACCTCCTTAAATATCTCCCCCATGTCAAAAATTGGTGGGAAACTTATTGACATCAAAGCTCCACAGAGTAGCTTGGAATATATGGGGTCGAGCCCACTTGGGAATTTTTTGTGGATGTGGTCAAGGAACAATATTACCCTATTGGTAATTATGATGACTAGTACATGAGATGGACCATGTTGTGTCAAGAGAGGGGCCAGGCAGTGTCAGAGTTCACCAACACCTTTCATACCTTGCACACCAAGCTGGGTATCAAATATTCTGAGCGAAATTTGGTTCTGAAATATCGTAGGGCTCTACATAGGTACATCCAAAATTAAATGGAGTTTCTAGAAATCTCATCGCTGGGAGATTCCTATCAATATGCTTTCACAATCGAGAAGAAATTTAGGAACCAGAAGAAACCAGAGTTTGGGTCTACAAATCCACAACAACCAAAGTATGATAAAGATGGACCTAACAAACAACCTCTCGAAAAATATTCCAAGCCACATGAAAACAAGGGTCATGGGAAGATGAAGAAGAATAATGGAATGTGGTGTGATTTCCACAAAATCCCCTGGCACAACAATAATAAATGTTTCCAAAAATAATCATTTTTGGTTGAGATCAAAGAAAAGGATTTTAACCCCGATTTGGAATCTAATAAAGAAAATAATGGGAGAACACATATCATCGAAGCAAACCCCAATGTTATTGTCATGACTGCAACAATTCAACCAGAAGAACACCAAGATCCTGAATACAAGGAGTGCCTCTTTCATTCACATATGTGGGTAAAGGGGACTCGTTGCAATTCATTGTTGATAGTGGAAGCTAGAAAAACCTCATCTCAACAAAGGTCATCAAACAGTTGGGATTTTTGACAACACCACACCCGCAGCCATAAAACATTTGATGGATTTTCCTAGGATGAGATCTTTGTGTCATCCAACAGTGTCAATTTTCATATGACAACCAACCCTTCAAGGATGAGGTATTATGTGATGTTTCCTCGCAGTATGTTTGTGATGTTTTTTTGGGTCATCCATATATATGGAAGTGCCATGTTATTTATGAGTCTCAACCCTGTAGTGTCATTTTTTCTCTAGGGGTTCATCTCTACAGGATACCAGAGGTAGTTCCAACTAATTTCTCACCTAAACATTTTCGCAAGGTAATATCTCATACTACAAAATTCAAATTCTTCACAATTTGTTCAAAAGGTGAACAAAAGGGCATTGCAGTCTCAGTCCAAGCACCTTTAGAAGAAGGTCGAAAAGATTGAAGAAAAGCACAAGGATTCCTTCTACACACAGTCATATCATGTATCCATACTAGTTAAAAAGGTCCAACCCTTCTAGAAACAGGTTCGTGACAACCCTCAGCAGGCTAAGCAGTGCAACTTCTCCAGTAAGGCAAGCAGCTCATCAAGATGTAGATTCAACAAACACTTTTCCCTCTCCTCTCAGAACTCAACGCAATGGATACCATTTCTTCATAAGGAGGGAGGTTTGATCTAGGTGTATATTGGTGGCCACCCACCTATTCCAAGTGTCTCAAAACAGTCTTCTCGAAATTTACTATTTTTAGTAGTTTTTTGGTTCCTAAACTTTCGAGGCCATTTTGAGGGCCTAAATGAAGATTTTTTGGGATAGAGCACCTTAATTAGGAACAAAGGATCTAATAGATCCCCCAAAATGAATCTCCTCTATGATACCTTTCCAACGAGTTATCGTGCACCCAAAATAGAGATCGTATGCCAAAGTTACCCCCCCGAGAAGTTGATACACTAAACTACCCAAAACAAGGTCCACAAAACTGTTGGCTTTCATCTTCCGGGGTTAGGGTTTTGGATTTTATTTATGTTAAAAAGGAATTTGGAGCCTCATTGTAACAATAATCCTCTTGTGAATGTGAGTATCCATCAGATCTCTTCTCAGAGATAAGTTTCCACCATTATAGCGAGTCTTTCACTTTGTATTCTTACAGTCTTGTACATTTGTCTCATTAACAGAAATTATGTATTTATATATCTTTGTGTTTATGGTTATATTTATGATATATCTCTATTATATTATGGGATTTCTTTCAATATCTCTATCTATTTCTGTGTTATATCTCCACTCTCATTTTGTGCCAAAAATAATCCAAATCAGTGGTATTAGAGCAAGCTGCTCTTGATCATTTTTTTTTAGTGCATGATCCCAATGAGGTTTGAGAATAGAAAGTTGGGTCTTGAGCTTGTCTCTCTTGAGGAAAATATATCTTTCACACCCAAGAAAGCCTCCACGGTGGAATAAAATAAAAAATACAGAGCAGATGATTCTATGAATATGTTGTTTGAGCAAGATATCACTTGATAGAGGGATGAAATGATGGAGAATTTTTCCCACATCCTTCAACACTTGTCGATAAAAACCGATGCTTATTCATCAAGCGACCACTTTGGAGGAACCTCTCCTTTGAAGGTACAAGTTAATTTTTATATTCTTGTATTTGAATGACAGATAGATGTGGATTCCCTAAAAAAATGGCTAAATCTACTAGAAGGTTATTTCTCTGTTCACAATTTTTTCGACAAGGAAAATATCACCTTCATCCTCCTTAAATATCCCCCCCATGTCAAACATTGGTGGGAAAATTTCAAGGAGAAAATTTCCACAGAGGATTATGGAATATATGGGGTTGAGCCCACTTGGGAATTTTTTTTTGGATGTGGTCAAGGAACAATATTACCCCGTTGGTAATTATGATGACCAATAAATGAGATGGACCACGCTACATCAAGAGAGGGACCAAGTAGTGTCGGAGTTCACCAACACCTTTCATACCTTGTGCACCAAGTTGGGTATCAAATATTCTTGGTGGCATTTGGTTTTGAAATACGGTGGGGCTCTACATAGGTACATCCATACTAAAATGGAGTTTATGGACATGTCATCGTTGGGAGTTTCCTATCTATATGTTGTCAAAATCGAGCAGAAACTTAGGCACCAGAAAAAATGGGATTTTGGTTCTGTAAATCCTCAACAACAAATGTATGATAAAGAAGACCCTAACAAACAACCTCCCAAAACCATTCCAAGCCACTGAAAAATAAGGGTCACGGGAAGACGAAGAAGGACATTGGAAACTAGTATCATTTCCACAAATTCCCCTGGCACAAAACTGATAAATGTCACTCAAAAAAATCATTGGTGGTTGAGATCAAAGAAAAGGAGCTGAACCCTGATTCAGAATCTTATTTAGAAAATAATGGGAGAAGACATATCATCGATATAGACCCAACTTCTATTTTCACAACCGTAATAATTCATCCAGAGGAACCAACATATCCTGAAGAGGGGGGCTGCCTCTTTCATTCGTAGATGTGGGTAAATGGGACCCCATTTCATTTCATTGTTGATAGCAGAAGCCAGAAGAAGCTCATCTCAGCAGAGGTCATCAAACAGTTGGTATTGTCGACAACACCACACCCGTAACCATACAACGTCGGGTTCCTTTTCCAGGGACGAGATCTTTGTGTCATCTAGCAGTGTCGTTTGGCATACGACATCCATCCATTCAAGTATGAGGTATTATTTGATGTTTCCTCATTGGATGTCTGTGATGTTCTTTTGGGAAAACCATATATGTGAAATCACCATGCCATTTATGAGTCTCGACCTCGTAGTGTCATTATTACTCTGGGGGGTCATCTCTATAGGATAACACAGGTAGTTCTGATTAGTGTCCCACCTAAAAGGTGTTGCAAGTATCTCATACTACAAAATTTACCTTCTTCACAATTTGTTTAAAAGGTGAACAAAAGGACACTATAGCCATTGCAATCTTAGTCCAAGCAACTTATGTCCAGCAGAAGCAGGTCAAAAATACTAAAGAAAAGCACAAGGATTCCTTCTGCACACATTCATCTCATGTATCCAAACTGGTTAAAAAGGTACAACCTTTCTAGCCACAATTTTGTGACATACTTCAACAAGCTAAGCAACGCAACTTCTCCAGCAAGGCAAGCAACTCATGAAGTGAAGATTAAAAAAATGATTTTCCCTCTCCCTTGGCCACTCAATGTAATGGATACCATTTCCTCCTAAGTAGGGCAGATTTATCCTCATGGATATCGGTGGACACTGACTTATTCCATCTGGCTCAAAACAGTCTTTTGTTAATTTACTATTTTTAGCAGTTTTTTCAGTTCCTAAACTTTCGGGGGAATTTTGAGGGACCAATTGAAGTTGTTTGGGATTGATCACATAAATAATTTCCAAAGGCTTTGATTTATCCCCTAAAATGAATCTTATCGAAGATACCTTTCCAACATACTATCCTGCACCCCAAACGGAGATCGTATGCCAAAGTTATGCCCCTGGGAAGTTGATACACCAAACTACACAAAACGGGGTCCACGAAACTGTTGGATTTTCATCTTCCAAGGTTAGGATTTTGGATTTTATTTATGTTAAAAAGGCCTTTGGAGCCTCATTGTAACAATCATATTCTTGTGAATGCGATTATTCGTCACATCTTTTCTCATAGATAAGTTGCCACCATTCTAGAAAGTCTTTCACTCTGTATTTTTACAGTCTTGTACATTTTGCTCATTAATAGAAATTGTGTATTATTGTATCTCTATGTTTATGGTTATATTTCTGATACATCTTTGTTCTATTATTGTCTCCCTTGAAATATATTTTTATATTTTTGTGTTATATCTCCACTCTCATTTCGTGCCTAAAATAATCTGGATCAGTGGTATTAAAGCAGGCTGCTCTTGATCATTTTTTTCAGTGCATGTCCCTGACGAGGTCTAAGTATAGAAAGTTGGGTCTCGATCTTGTCTCTCTTGAGTATTAATCTATTGCTTGATCAAGATCTCACACGATAGAGGGACGAAATGATGGAGAATTTTTCCCACATCCTTCAACGCCTGCCAATAAAAATCAGTGAATAGTCATCAAGAGGCCACTTTGGAGGCACCTCGCATTTCCAGGTACACATTAATTTTGATATTCTCATATTTGAAGGACAAATAGAGGCAGATGCCTTAGAAAAATGGTTAAATATACTAGAAGGTTATTTCTTTGTTCACAATTTTTTCGACAAGGAAAAGATCACCTTCGCCCTCCTTAAATATCTCCCCCATGTCAAACATTGGTGGGAAACTTATTGGGAGAAAATTTCCATAGAGGAGTCTAGAATATATGGGGTTGAGCCCACTTGGGATTTTTTGTGGATGTGTTCAAGGAACAATATTAACCAATTGGTAAATATGATGACCAGTACATGAGATGGAACATGTTACATTAAGAGAGGGGCTAAGAAGTGTCAAAGTTCACCAACACCTATCATACCTTGCACACCAAGCTGGGTATCAAATATTCTGAGCGGAATTTGGTTCTAAAATACCGTGGAGCTCTACACTAGTACATCCAAACTGAAATGGAGTTTATGGACATCTCATCATTCGGAGATGCCTATCGATATGCTATCAAAATCGAGTATAAATTTAGGAACCAAAACAAATGGGAGTTCAAGTCTACAAATCCACAACAAACAAAGTATGATAAATACGACCCTAACAAAAAGCCTCCTGAAAAATAGTCCAAGCCATAGAAAACGAAGGGTCATGAAAAGATGAAGGACACTCGAAAGTGGTGTGATTTCCACAAAATCCCTTGGCACAACACGACTGAATGTAACTCAAAACAATCATTGGTGTTTGAGATTAAAGAAAAGGAGTTGAACCTTGATTCAGAATCTGATTTAGAAAATATTGGGAGAAGACATATCATCGACGTAGACCCCACTGCTACTTTCATGACCGCAACAATTCAACCAGAAGAACCAGTAGATCCTTAAGAGGGGGAGCACCTCTTTCATTCACAGATGTGGGTAAAGAGGACGTCATTGAATTTCATTGTTGATATCGGAAGCCAAAAGAGCCTCATCTCAGTAGAGGTTTTCAAATAGTTGGGATTGTCAACAACACCACACCCACAACCATACAACATTGAGTGGCTTCACTAAGGACAATATCTCAGTGTTATCCAGTAGTGTCAATGTGTATACGACATCCAACCATTAATAGATGAGGTATTATGTGATGTTACCCTGTTGGATGTCTGTGATTTTATTTTGGGTCTTCCATATATGTAGAAGCGCCATGTTATTTATGAGTCTCGACCTCGTAGTGTCATTGTTACTCTAGGGGTCATATTTACATGATACCAAAGGTAGTTTCGACTACTATCCCACCTAAAAATCGTCATAAGGTATTATCACATACTACAAAATTCAGCTTCTTCACAATTTGTTCAAAAGGTGAATAGAAGGACACTACAGCCACTGCAGCCTCAGTCCAAGCACCTTATGTCCAGCAGAAGCAGGTCAAAAATATTGAAGAAAAGTGCAAGGATACCTTCTTCACACACTCATCTCATATATCTAGACTATTTAAAAATTCCCAACCCTTCCAGAAACAGGTTTGTGACATCCTTGAACAAGCTAAGCAACATAACTTCTCCAGCAAGGCAAGTAGCTCAACAAGATGCAGATTCAAAAAACCCTTTTACCTCTCCCTCGGGAACTCAACGCGATGGAGACCATTGCTTCCTAAGGAATAAGGATTGATTCAGTTGGATATCGGTGTCCACCCACCTATTTCAACTGGCCCAAAATAGTGTTCTGGCAATTTACTATTTTTAGCAGTTTTTTGGTTCCTAAACTTTCGAGGCCATTTTGAGGGCCTAAATGAATTTTTTTTGGGATCGATCACCTCAATGATAGCCATAGGATTTTATTGAACCCCCGAAATGAATATTCTCGACAATACCTTTCCAACGAGCTATTGTGCACCCCAGACGAAGTTCATATTCCAATGTTACACCCTCGGGAAGTTGATACACCAAACTACCCAAAATGGGGTCCACAAAAATATTGGATTTTCATGTTCTAGGGTTAGGGTTTTGGATTTTATTTATGATAAAAAGGCCTTTGTAGCCTCATTGTAACAATCATATTCTTATGAATGTGATTATCTATCACATCTCTTCTCATAGATAAGTTTCCACCATTCTAGCGAGTCTTTCACTCCGTATTTTTAAAGTCTTGTACATTTCGCTCATTAATAGAAATTGTGTATTACTCTATCTCTCTATTTATGGTTATATTTATAATATATATTTGTTATATTATTGGATCCCTTATAATATTTCTGTATATATTTTTTTGATATCTCCTCTCTCATTTCGTGCAGAAAATAATATGGATCAGTCGTATCAGAGCATGTTGCTCTTGATTGTTTTTTCATTGCATGTCCCTGACGAGGTCTAAGTATAGCAAGTTCGGTCTCGCGCTTGTCTCTCCTGAGGATAATTTCTCTCACACGCCAAAGAAACCCTCCATGGGGGAATAAAATAAAAATGACAGAGAAGACGATTCTATTAATTTGTTGCTTGATAAAGATCTCACATGATAGAGGGACAAAATGATGGAGAATTTTTCCCACATCCTTCAATGTTTGTTGATAACAACTGGTGCGTATTCATCAAGAGACCACTTTGGAGGCACCTCAACTTTCAATATACAAGTTAATTTTGATATTCTCGTATGTGAAGGACAAATAGATGTAGATTCTCTAGAAAAATGGTTAAATCTGCTAGAAGGTTATTTCTTTGTTCACAATTTTTCTGACAGGGAAAGATCACCTTCACCCTCCTTAAATATCTCCCCCATGTAAAAAATTGGTAGGAAACTTACTAGGAGAAAATTTCCACAGATTCTGGAATATATGGGGTCGATCCCACTTGGTATTTTTGTGTGGATGTGGTCAAGGAACAATATTACCCTGTTGGTAACTATGATGACCAGTAGTTGAGATGGACCACGTTGCATCAAGAGAGGGGCCAAGAAGTGTTGTAGTTCACCAACACCATTCATACCTTACGCACCTAGCTAGGTATCGAAGACTTTGAAGGACATTTGATTATGAAATACCATGGGGCTCTACATAGGTACATCCAAACTGAAATGGAGTTTTTGAGAATCTCATCGTTGGGAGATGTCTATCAATATGTTGTCAAACTTGAGAAGAAATTTAGGCACGAGAACAAAAGGTAGTTCGTGCTTGAAAATCCACAACAACTAAATTACGATAAATATTTCCCTAAAACACATCCTCCCAAAAATCAATCCAAGCCACAGGAAAACAAGGGTCACAAGAAGATGAAGAAGGACACTGGAAAGTGGTGTGCTTTCCAAAAATTCCCCTGGAAAAACACTGATGAATGTCGCTAAAAAAAATCATTGGTGGTCGATATCAAAGAAAAGGAGTTGAACCTCGATTTAGAATCTGATTCAAAAAATAATTGGAGAAGACAGATCATTGATGCAAACCCCACTACTATTTTCACAACCTCAACAATTCAACCAGAAGAACCAGAACATCCTAAAGAGGGGGGGTTCCTCTTTCATTCATAGATGTGGGTAAATGGGACCCTATTTCATTTCAATGTTGATAGCAGAAGCCAAAAGAACTTCATCTCAGCAGAGGTCGTCAAACAATTGGGATTGTCGACAACACCACACTCGCAACCATACAACATCGGGTGGCTTCACCAGGGATGAGATATATGTGTCAGCTAGCAGTTATGATTGTCATATGGAATCCATCCCTTCAAGGATGAGTTATTATGTGATGTTTCCCCATTGGATGTATGTGATTTTCTTTTGGGACAGCCATATATGTGGAAGCACCATGTTATTTATAAGTCTTGACCTCATAGTCTCATTTTTACTCTAGTGGATCATCTCTATAGGATAACAGAGGTAGTTCTGACTATTGTCCCACCTAAATAGTGTCGCAAGGTAGTATCTCATACTACAAAGTTCATCTTCTTCACATTCTATTCAAAAGGTGAGCAAAAGGACACTACAACCACTATAGCCTCAGCCCAAGCACCTTATGTCCAACAAAAGTAGGTCAACAAGATTGAAGAAAAGTGTAAGGATTCCTTATGAACACATTCATCTCATGTGGCTATACTATTATAAAAGTTCCCACCCTTCCATCCATAGGTTCATGACAGCCTTCAACAAGTTAAGCAGTTCAATGTCTCCAGCAAGGCAAGCAACTCATGAAGATGCAGATTTAGCAAAAAAATTTCCCTCTCCCCCAGGAGCTCAATGAAATGGATACCATTTCTTCCTAATGAGGTAGGATTTATCTAGGTGGATATCGGTGGACACCCACCTATTCCAACTGGCTCAAAACAATCTTCTGGAAATTTACTATGTTTAGCAGTTTTTCGGTTCCTAAACTTCTGGGGCCATTTTGAGGGCCTAAATGAAGTTTTATTGGAATATAACGCTTCAATAAAATACAATGTCTCTAATTTAATACCCAAAATGAATATTATCAACGATACCTTTCCAACGAGCTATCGTGAACCCTAAACAAGGATCGTATGCTAAAGTTATGCCCTCGGGAAGTTGATACACCAAATTACCCAAAACAGGGTCCACAAAATTGTTGGATTTTCATCTTCCCGGGTAAGGGTTTTGGATGTTATTTATGTTAAAATGGCCTTTGGAACGTCATTGTAACAATCATATTCTTTCAATTTGATTATTCATCACATCTCTTCTCATAGATAAGTTGTCACCATTCTAGCGAGTCTTTTGCTCTATATTTTTACAGTTTTGTACATTTTGCTCATTAATACAAATTCTGTATTACTATATCTTTGTGTTTATGTTTATATTTATAATATATCTCTTTTATATTATTGGATCCATTGAAATATATCTGTATATTTATTTTTTATATATCCTTTCTCATTTCGTGCCGAAATTAATCCAAATCAACGGTATCAAAATAGGCTTCTCTTGATTTTTTTTTTCAGTGCATGGCCCCAACGAGGTCTGAGTATATAAATTTGGGTCTCAATATTTTATATCTTGAGGAAAATCTCTCTCTCATGCCCAAGAAACCATCCATGGTTGTTGCGGATTTAGAAAACCCTTCATAATAAGGCAAGCAACTCATCAAGATGCATATTTAGCAAACCCTTTTACCTCTCCCTTGGTCACTTAACTCAATGGAGACCATTGCTTCCTAACGAAGGAGGATTAAGCCAAGTGGATATCGGTTGCCACCCACCTATTCCAACTGGCTCAAAATAGTCTCCTGGCAATTTAGTATTTTAAGCAGTTTTTCAGTTCCTCAACATTCGGGGCCATTTTGAGGGCCTAAATGATTTTTTTTTGGGATCGAGAAATTCAATGATGGCCTAAGACTCTTTTATGCCCCCAAAAATGAATCTCTTCTATGATAACAACTGATGCATCTTCATAAAGCGTCCAATTTGGAGGCACCTTGACTTTCAAGGTACAAGTTAATTTTGATATTCCTATATTTGAAGGACAGATAAATGCAGATGCCCTAGAAAAATGGTTAAAATTGCTAGAAGGTTATTTCTCTGTTCACAATTTTTCTGATAGGGAAAATATAACCTTCTCCCTCCTTAAATATCTCACCCGTGTCAAACATTGGTGGGAAAATTATTGGGGGAAAAGTTCCATAGAGGAGTTTGGAATATATGGGGCACATCCCACTTGGTATTTTTTTGTGGATTAAATCAAGGAACAATATTACTCTGTTAGTAACTATGATGACTAGTGTAATCACATAAACTTTTCAAAGCCTTGGGGGTTTGTGTTTTCTACCTAAGTTTGTATTTTTCCTATCCCTCCTCCTTTTGCAGACCTGATCGTAAGTTTCTCCTCTCAGCTTGTAGTTTTTCTTCTGTCTGCATTCGTCTATTTAATAGACTTGTCTTCTCTAAGATAGATCACTTCTCTCTTGACCTATGTCACTGATCATTTGTTTTCCTGGGCCCTTAGTCAGTCGTCTAGGTAATTGTTCATAAAAGCCACAACCATTAGCACAAGTGTAGCTCTTAGAGCTGGCTGGTATGGACTTAAATCAAGCGAGCAAGCAAGATCAACTTTCAATGGTAGAGATCCATCAGGAAAATTAGATCAATGGCCATCAGGCAATTGGGATCATGGAGTTTCACAAAGTATAGTGTAAGAGTTCAGAAATCGTGAGGCCAATCCTATTCGTTGATCCTCGGAAGGAAACATGGCGCAATGTTAGCATATCGATGACTCATAGAATGGAGCAGTCAAAGGGTAGAGTCATGAGGACTCGCAAAATTTGAACTCGCAAAATTATCTGAGTCGTTCATTGCCAAAGTAAATGTGGTGCACGATCAGCATAGTTGAAATTTCGTGAGTCAAAAAGGTCAAAGGGAAGAGTCATGCAAACTCACAAAATGCAAATTCGTGAAATGATCCAAGCTATCCAACTAAGGGGAGCACATGGAAGAAGAAACTCGAAATCCCGATTTTTCATTTCAGGGGTTCAGCATGGAGAAAGGCGCGAAGCCTTGAGTCCAAAAATCTCGATGCAAAGGGATGTGTGTCATCTGATCCATTGATCTAAAGCACCTATCAAGCAGTGGTCGGTTGATATTGTTCAAGGAAATGATCTTGGTCATCAAGTTCAAGGAAGATCTAACCGTCTATCTAGATGGGTCATTTCGCGAGATCGAACATCGGGATATTTGAATATGGGGGGGTTGAAGACTCTTGACAAGAAAAATCCCAAAATTTCATATGGGGAATGCATAAGGTCATGGCCAGAGGTCACGTGGAGCGATGGATAGGAGTTGCACCAAGGGCCAAAAGAGCTCATTTTGGTCTCATTAGAAGATCTACGTGGTTTTTAACCGTTGATCTTGAATTGGAGGAGTCATGAACGTCTCCTAGAGAATTCATGGGTGTCAGGCTCCATCCTGATCCTGATGCAGGTAGTTAATAGAAATGGGGGAGGTTGTTGAAACCTCATATGACCATATAAATGGAAAGCATGGAAAAATGGTTGTGTGGGTAAAATGTCAGCTAAAGGTTCCTCTGTCACCGGATTCTCCTACAAAGCCCATACTGATCTCAGATCGCGTCTGACAGAAGAATGCAAGTGCAGAATGACAAACAAAGATGTAGACGCAAAGATTTTATTGTAGTTTCCAGGTCACACTCCTAGTGGTGGCAAGTTGTTCTGACTATAAATACTCATTTTTGATATTTTGTTAGGGTCGATGGTAGAGCTAAGCTCCCGCATTGTAAAGTTTTAATGAAGCATCTGGTTCTCTGGCTATGTATTTCCATTTGAGACTTCTTGTTTAATGACAGTCAGCTTTCTTATCATCTCATTTGCTTCTGATATTAAATACTCGAGAATGGGTGATCCAATCGAGTTGTTGTAACTGTATTGTAATGTATGTTTGATTGCAATATTGTTATTACGTTTTCAATTTCCTAAAGTTTTGGGTTCAAGAATATATTGTGTTTGAATATTTTCCTCCTTAGGCTGCTAGAAGACCTGATGTCCATAGCAAACCTCTACATTTCCTCACCAGTTCTTCTCCTTACTCACCCTTTACTACAACATACTGACTAAAGTTAAATCAATACCTCACTTGCTCATGCATTGCCTGGTCTAGATTTCTGACTTAAAGAAATATTTTCTTGAGTCTATGCCCATATGACCCCCTTTAATTTATTCATTGACATACAAACTAATGGGTATTGGGCGTACCTCTTCTGTAATATATAGGTGACTTCTAGTGCTAACATTTCTGGTGTCATTGCTAGGGATGAATTGAATATTTTCCCTAGGTAGAATGAAAATGAACTTTTGATTCTCAAGGTGCATAAAAAATCAGAACCATTGAAGATTTCAACTTGCACCTGGTGACTCCACTGTCTAGCGACTCCAATGGTCTGACTCCACTGTTTCATCTAGCTCTGAAAGGAAGACACATGAGGTCTACTCCATAGCGGCCACTAGCAACACTTGAAGCTGACCCAGAGAAAATTATCGTAAAGGGAAAGGCCCTCCTAGAAAGTAATTCTACTATTGAACCATGTATTTCTGATGATTTTCTCTATCCTCTTGTAGAAAATCCAATATTTTCTTCGCATTTCCCTGTTATACCACCTGTTGGAGTTTCTCGAAGTTTAAAGTTTGGGAGTGTTCCTATTGAGTTTTCTCCTCCTGGTTTTGGATTGGAAGGAGAAATATTTGTCACTCCTATTTCCCTTGAAGTTGTACCTTGGCTTAGACACAGGACCTTAGGAGATTTCCCCACTCCAGGTTTTACTATCCCTTCCCCTGTTAGAGTTTCTACAGGAGAAACCTTTGTTCCTCCCATCTCTTCAGCCTTTTCCCCAAACACTCAGTTGTTTCCTTCTTCTCCCAGAAATTTAATTCATGTCTCTCTTATTCACACTCCGATGGCAGGAGCAAATCCCCCTAGAACTCGAATGGAAGATATAATATCTGCTAGGTATGCCCCTCTTGTTTTTCCTCATCTTTTAATTACCTCCTAGGAGATGTCCACCTTAATAAGTTACCTAAGTTCATAGGTGAGGGAGACATAACTGCAGAAGCACATATTGAATCCTTTTATATTTTTACAGATAATCATGTCATAGAGAATGAACATGTATAGATGTGGATTTTTGTTCATAGCCTCGATGGTGAAGCTAGGAAGTGGTTTAGGGCCTTTCCTCCTAGATCTATTGGCGATATTGAAGCCCTAGATGAAGACTTCTTAAAGGATTGGGGATATAAAAAGGATCTCCTGTACTATATTACAAATTTTGGGGCTCTGAAGAAGGAGGAAGGAGAATCTGTGTCTGATTTCTCCAAGAGGTTTAATAAAATGTATAATAAAATCTCCATTGAATTCAAGCCTATAGAACCCTCTCCAAAGATTACTTATGCTAGCACTTTTGACCCTGATTTCTATCTCCTACTAAGAGAAAGAAGAAATACTTCATTGGCTCATATGCAAGATGCAACCCTTGAAGTAGAATCTAATATATTTGTAGTTGACAAACTCAGGAGAAAGGATGACAAAGACAAAAGAAGAGGGAAGTCTAAAGTTTCAACCTCTAGTTCCTATGTTTTCCATACTCAAGTTGATGAACTTACTAAATTAGTAAAATCTATGTCTGTTGAGATGGAGAAGTTGAATCATGAAGGAAGACAAAACTATAGAAATCCACAAAATGTTGATAACAGAGGAAACTTCAGGAGACCTAACAACGCTCCTTATATTCTCCCAAGAGAGAAGATAAATAGAGATATAAATGATTAGAACATAGAGACTCCTCTCCAAAATAATCTTGTTATGGATGAGGAAGGTGAGAGTGAAGACCTTGATCCTGACATTCACTTCCTTGGAGACACCTCCTCCTTTCCTCATTTGACTCAATCTGCATACGAGGAATCTCTCATGGACAACGAGCTTAATGGGTTGAGTAAGGAATATGAGGCCAGAAGTAGCCCAAATAGATATAATATGAGGTCCAAGAAGAACTAGGGAAATCCCGATGTTCCTGACCAACCTACCAAAGAAGATAAGCCTGCTAAAGATATAGCAGACATCAACAAAGGTAAGAAGGTGCAAGCACCCTCTTCCTTAATTAAAGTTCCTATTCCAGAAGTGAAGGAGATTCTAAATCCCTCTTCCCTTTTCAATTTTGATCATGAAATCCAAAAACTTAGAATCCATGTACCCCTTTTGGAACTAGTCAAACATGAATATTTCAAAAGGAGCCTCTCTAAACTATTGTAGTCTGATCCTGCATCTCATCCCATAGACTCAGTCAATTTTCAAGATGAAAAGCCAATTGTCATATTAGGACCTTTGGTAGAATATAGAGATGCCCCTCTCCTCCCTTCTACACCTCATTGAACATACATGATAAAGTGTTTCACAATTGTCTAATGGATTCGGGGGCGTCCCATAATCTCATGCCCAAACATTTCATGGATGAAATTGGGTTAGAAATCACAAAATCTTACCATGAATTTTATTCTTTTGACTCTAGGAAATTGAAATGTCTCGGGGTCATCAAGTATCTGGTTGTGACCGTGTTCCAGTTTCCCATGAAAAGTGTGGTCATGAACATTGTGGTGGTTGATGTTCCCCCCAAGTTTGGCATCCTACTATCACAATCTTGGATAAAAATACTTGGGGGAACCTTGCAGATGGACCTCACATATGTGAATGTTCCTGTGTTTGGGGAGGAGCATAAAAGACTTTACAGAGAAGCCCAGTTGGCCTATATTATTAGTGATGAGACTAACCCCACTAATCATAATATATTTACACTTGACACTGATTTGGGGTATAGTTTATTTCAGCTCACTGATTCTCTTGAGCCTCCTCTTGCAATTAGAAAGTAGCCCATGCACTACTACATATTGAAAAATAAGCGACGACCACTTGCAACGAAAGTACTCTTTCTTCGCAACATGCAAGAGAAAAAGTTTTTTTTTCTAAATATACCTTGTGTTTGTCGCAATATCGACACCTACAGTTTGACTGAATTATAATGGTCAATGTTCATTGCATAAGCGATGACCTTAGATAGTCTATCGCATAAGAGACAAATGTTGACCATAATAATTTATTCAAACTTTACCGTTGAAAATGACCTAAAATAAATAGGTGGAAAAAATATATATTTTTAGGTCACTATCGTCGAAATGGCAACGATAGTGACCTAAAATTGGCCTATAAATATTTGACGATTTAAAGATGTTGCGACAATCTTGCTATAACAACGATGGTTCTGAAAGGGTATTTTTGTGTGGAAAAATGTCACTGAATGTTGTTAGAGGTGGGGAAAAAAGTAAAGCGGGTGAAAAGGGTGATGGTAGATGTTATTTCCCTTGTAAAAAATGTTTCCTCAGATGTCCCGTAAGAATTTTAATAGCAAAAACTACAAAACATTGTAGGAAATATGGTCACATTGATGGCAGATCGAATGAATATCGTACCATGGTAATTAGCTATATATTCATTATCTTTTTTTATTTTGTCAACTTTATATAAAATTATATATATGTATATATATTGTTTGAATGTTTTTTATAATATACACTAGTTTTGCATGATTGTTTGTAATTATAAAGTTAGAGTTTCCCTCTAACTTTTCGTAGAATATTGCACCAAGTATTAGTAGAAATGATGTTGTACAAGTTGATCAGGAACATCATCATGACCAAGAAAATGAGGATCTCATGGAAGAAGATGAGGGACAAATCAAGTTAATGATCCCATGGAAGAAGATAATGGGTCAAATCAAATGATCCAAGATTTGTTTTCGCAACCAGATGAGGATGGGGAAAATGTTGGTATTTATGATGAACCTCTATTAGAAAAGGAAAATAAACGACTTTATGAAGGATCAATAGCAAATATTCTCTCTTCTACATTGTTGTTGGTGAACTTAAAGCTTATGAATAATTTGTCGAACACTTGTATGATAGAGATACTAAGGTATGTAATATGTTTCATCTCATACTGTACATAAATGTCAATTTTTTTATATTTGTTTTTAGTGTTAATTAATGTGTAAAATAAGAATGCATTTTTGAAAATTAATATTCTTACATTAACTAGTTGTTTGTTATGTTGTAGATTGTTAGGTGAATTTTTGTTACCATCGTCAAATATTTTACCTTGCACATATCGAGGTTTGCATGCCATTATGAAAGATGTTGGAATGGATTATCAAACTATAGATGCATGTCCTAATGATCAAATTATCTATTATGGACAACATGCTTCAAAAACCAAATGTCTGCAATGTCTTATTAGTAGATATAGAACCGATCAAGTAACAAAAAGGGTACCTCGAAAGGTTCTTCGTCATATTCCCATAATTCCAAGTTTGTAGCGATTGTTCAAGTGTGAAAGTATGGCACAATTTATGGATTACCATGCACATAACAGAAGTGAAGATGGTGTTCTTTGAATGCCTACCGATGGTTCTGCATTTAGGGAAATTGAGGAAAAATGGGAAGATTTCAAAGATGAACCTTATAATGTTAGGCTTTCATTGGCAGTTCTAACAGTGTTAATCCATTCAGAGAGCTTAGTTCTATTTACTCAGTGTGGCCTATTTTTGTTATCAATAATAGCATTCCTCCTTAGATGTCAATAAAGAGGGAGCACATAATGTTGACAATGATTGTTCTAGGTATTTGTTTACATTAATTTTTTGAATTTAACATTTTAATTTGTTTCAATTTTTGCATAATATCTTTTGTTTATTTATTTAATTATATATATTACATGATATCATTCATTTAGTAATTATGTGTAATTTCGAACAATTAGTTAAGTACCAGGTTAAAGATATGAATGTATATATCGAGCCTCTCATCGACGAGCTACTAAAGTTATGGGTTGGCATCACATTGTATGACATATGTAAACCAATCGGGGAGAAGAAATTTAAATTATGTGGAATGCTTTTATGGACAATTCATGATGCCCCTGGACTAACACATTTTTGTGTTATGTATAAGAATTCTAATATTTCTCTTTAATACTATACAATATTTTAATGTTATCATGGTGTATGTTTATTTTTTAAATAATCTCATCCTATAATTGGCATTAATCCATTTGTTGCAGGTCTTCAAACAAAGGGTAAATTTCCATGTCTAGTTTGTGGCCCTAAGATGAAGTATTGTCATTCAAAAAGTTTAGGAAAGATGGTGTTTGATGAGTATAGGCACCTTCTTCCAAAGAACCATATGTATTGTACTACTGAAAAACATATTTTCAATGGGAAAGAAGACACTGGTTTAAAACCACGAAGAATGACACCTCACCTATGGAGGTTGGAATATAATAGAATTTGTCAAGGTACTCAATTTCATAATGTATTGTAGATCGTGTAATTTTTTGAATGTTTATTTTAATCATTGAATTTATTTTACCGTATTTGATAATTATTTTTATTATTTCTTTTATTCTTCATGAAGGTCGCAATCATCATGAAGGTATTAATAATGGGCTTCCACGAGGAATGAAATCTTATCCTTCTCAATTCATGAGGTTGCCCTACTATGAGGAGCTAAAAATATCTCATTTGTTTGATACAATGCATATCGGGAAGAATGTGACTGAAACGTTATGGTGAATCATAGATGGTAGGAGGGACAAATAAAAAATTTTCAAAATTTGTACTGGCATTCAGGAAGCCAATCATGCAATCTGAAGTGTGATCTGATATTCAAATAGACTAGATGGAGTACTAGACCGAAATAACCTTCCATGTTATTAATAGAGCAACAAAGCAATGATTTAAAGAGGTCATTCAAAGAATTGAATTTCCCATGGGTTTATCTTCAAACATAAAAAATATCTTAACAAAGAAAGGTGAATTTGGTGGGGTAAAAACACATGATTGGCATACCTTCATTAAGGTAATAATTTTGGTATACATATTTATATATATTGGCCTTATAGATATATATATATATTTTTTTCTTGTCTACTTTAGTCGAAACAAATAATGATTCATTTTGTTGTTATAGTATTTTTTATCGCTATCTCTCCAAAACGACTTTGACAACAACGTCAAACAAGTTATATATGATCTTGGAAAATACATGAGGTAAGACGTAGTTGTTATCTATAAGAAAAATGTTCTTTCAAATTATTGCTATACTTAATGACACGCGTTTTACTTGTAATGTAATGTAATATATTATATTATGTTATGTTGAAACATGTTTTTTTAGTGTGTCACGATCTCATGTAGATGGTTGTTATTGAAAGAAATCCATGAAGATGATATAAAGTATTGGAAGAGAGAAATTCCTCATCTAATGTGTGAAACGAAAAAGTATATACCTCCTACATTTTTCAATGCACAAGAACACTACCTCATACACCAAGTTGAGGAGATTGAAATTTGTGGACCTGTTCACACAAGGTCAATGTAGATGGTGGAGAGGCACTTGAAATCATTGAAGGCATTGGTTAGACAAAGAGCACGTCCTGAGGGTTCTATGGTGGAGGGATATATGGTATATCAATCCATGGTGTATATTAGTCAGTATCTTCCTAAATTAGCAGCGCCAACTATGCATGTAGTGGATTTCATTTGGGATGTGAAATCCATCAAAAAATTTGAAGATCAGGAGCATTTGTTGGGGAAATGTAGAATGAAAAAAATGAGAGGTAATATATTAATAATTGTGAAAAAATATATTAATAATACATATAAAGTTTCATTTTTTTGTATATGATCATACTCATTAATATATTAATATAATTTATTAAATAAATTATAAATATGTATAATTACCTTCATATTGTATGTTATAACTAATATTTAATATTGGTGAATTATGTTTTTTTTGTTCAGTTTCTCTAGAGTGGGATGCACTGCATTTATACATTGCAAACAATCTTGACTGGATGAATGTATGGATTGAAAGATGTAAACAACATAATGGAGGTGGGTTATCATGGCAACGACTATCTTAATTGGTTAGAGAAGCTTGTCGTAATGGAGATGGAAATGTTACGTAGAGGGAAATTGATCTATCATATGGTTTGAAAGATGGACAGGTAAGCAATTTCACCCATTTTATTCAGTTATTTTATATTATACTAATGTGACTACATGTGTAATGTATTTTTCAGATACTTTCAAAGTTATGTAAATATATGTTAATTTAATAATTGATAGTGTATATTTTACATATCTGACATATTGTCGTTGAAACACCACAAGGCTATGTGGTGCAATGGTCATAAATTTCGCATCAAACAATTGGATGAAACAAGGAAAACTTTTGATAGTGGGATAACTGCAGTATTCCAGGTTACTAATGTTTCCTCTAGGAGTGACAAACATCCTCGAGAGTTTGAAAATAGATACTATGGGTATTTAAATGATATACTTGAGTGTGACTTTAATTCCTTCAACCTAGTTCTATTCAATGTCAAATGGTATAGGTTACGAATGCATGAACATGATGAGGAAAGAAATGTTATTCAACATGCCAACAGATTTCCAATTATTAAAACACCGATGTTTGAAAGAGGACACGATCACTATGTTTTTCCAAGACAATGTGAAAAGGTATTTTACTCAAATGTTCCAGGTGAAATGGATTGGTTATTTGTTGTTAGATATGATCCAAGAGGAAGGCCAATTAAGTATACTCATTTACAGGAAGAAGATGATATTGAATATCAAGAAGATGATTTGACAGAATATCAAACAGAGCCAGAAAATCATGGAGGGTCGACAGATGAAGAAGATGAAGAAGATCTTGATCTAGGCATAGGAGACAATATTTCAATTCCTGATGATGATGTCGATGAAAATATGCTCGAAAATGACATTGATGATGATGATTATATCATCAATCCTTTCAACATTGTTTCAGAACCAGATGATGATACAGATGTCGAGTTCAATGAAGAGATCAAGATAGAGAATAAGGATGATTACACAGATGTTGAGGTTGGGTTAGGTACATGACTATATAATATGTTAATTTGTATGCATTGTTCTCTTAAAATAATTTACTTTTAATGTCATGGGCTAATTACATGTTTTTAAGTTTTATGCGACGTTTTTATATCCTAGGTTACATGTTGTTTAATTATTATTTGAAACCTGAAAATAGTTGTCAATATAGTAAAGTACGTGGTAGACTAAAAATATCATTGAGAAACACATAATTTCATGTACCTTCATTAATTTTTGTTTTTGTAGTTTCTATGCATGAATATTATAAATAGGACGTTGCTTTCGATTATTTTATATCTTATAGATTGGGTTTTGGGGATCAATTGAGAGTGGTGTGAGGGGGAGGGGAGGGGCCATGTGAGCTTCCACCTTCACATGGTTGGCCTTGTTCTTGAAACCAAGAGAAGCTCTTTTATTTTTATACCATGGTCAAGGACTACACCATTTTCAAGGAACGAGGAATGAGGAACGATTAACAAGGAATGAAAATTGCACGAGGACTAGACAACGGCAACATGGATCTGCGAATGAGGCCAACGTTGAAATTCTTTCAAACAGTTTCTGTATGCACTAAAATTTGTCATGGATAGACTATTGGCATGCCTTAATGATATGGGAGGGTTTCTGGACTCAAATTTTACTCACACACCCACTATCTTCCATCATCAATTCATCATGGAAACCATATTAAAACCTACTTTTCATATGTTCTAGTAGATATGTTAATGATTCCAAGTTTCATATTTGCATTTGACTTAAGTTCCAAATATCTTTCAAAGTATCAATTTGAGATTTCAAGTTGATAAACCAAATATGAAATGAATCCAAGCATCAGTTGATATCGTCGCAAGAGAGACAAATGTAAATAATCTTGCGACGAATTTGCTATACTATCGATGAAAAAGGTTCGTCAATAATTTTATGCCATTAGTATGTATTTTTGTACAAAAATAATGGATTTTGGGGACTACACCATGGTCAAGGAACGAGGAATGAGAAACGATAAACGAGGAACAAAAATTGCATGAGGACTAGACACCGACAACATGGACCTATGAATGGGGCCAATGTTGAAATTTTTTCAAACAGTTTTTGTATGCACTGAAATTTGTCATGGATAGACTATTGGCATGCCTTAATTATATGGGAGGGTTTCTGGACTCAAATTTGAGTGACACACCCACTTTCTTCCATCATCAATTCATCATGGAAACCATATTAAACCCTATTTTTCATATGTTCTAGTAGATATGTTAATGATTCCAAGTTTCATATTTGTATTTGATTTAAGGTTCATCTATCTTGCAAAGTATCAATTTGAGATTTCAAGTTGATAAACCAAATATGAAATGAATCCAAGCATTATTTGATATCGTCGCAAGAGAGACGAATGTAAATAATCTTACAATGAATTTTCTATACTATCGACGAAAAACATTTGTCGATAATTTTATGCCATTAGTATGTAATTTTGTACAAAATTAATGGATGTTGGGGACTACACCATGGTAAAGGAACGAGGAACGAGGAACGAAAATCGCACGAGGACTAGACACCGACAACATGGACCTGCGAATGGAGCCAACGTTGAATTTTTTTCAAACAACTTCTGTATGCACCAAAATTTGTCATGGATAGACTATTGGCATGCCTTAACGATATGGAAGGGTTTATGGACTCAAAATTTACTCACACACCCACTTTCTTCCATAATCAATTCATCATGGAAACCATATTAAATCCTATTTTTCATATGTTCTAGTAGATATGTTAATGATTCCAAGTTTCATATTTGTATTTGACTGAAGGTCCAACTAGCTTGCAAAGTATCAAATTAAATTTCAAGTTGATAAACCAAATATGAAATGAATCCAAGCATCATTTGATATCGTCGCAAGAGAGACGAATGTAAATAATCTTGTGACGAATTTGCTATACTATAGATGAAAAAGTTTGTTGATAATTTTATGCCATTAGTATGTATTTTTGTACAAAAATAATGGATCTTTGGGACTACACCATGGTAAAGGAATGAGGAACGAGGAACGATGAAGGAGGAACGAAAATTCCACGAGGACTAGACACCAACAACATGGACCTGTAAATGGGGCTAATGCAGATATCAACATCAGTTTCCAAGAATGTTACAACAACTCGATTTTGATTGTCATACAAGTGAGAAACCCTGGATGGGATAGGGAGAGTCATCATTGTTCTCCTCTTCAATTGACCCCCTTGATGTTCAACATCATCACATATCCACATCATGATGGGTCTTAATTTATGACAATTGCAATTTCCAATTCTAGTTGAAGACCCCTAAGATTTACAGGACATCAATGCCATCAAGTATGAACACTTCTCACAGGTGTTCATTTCAAGTTCCATGGAAGGTTCTCCTTGGAATAATTCTTTATTTCAAATCTTAACCCTATGCACTAATTGATTAACTATGATTTGATTTTGGGGCTTCATGATTTCTAATTTGATATGTGTCTCAATAACCCTCTTGGAGAGTGCACCCTACATATGTGGGATGATAATCCCTCTTGGGAGAATTCCCTACTTATGTTGTGTATCCTCTCAAGTAGTGTGCCCTACTTATGTGTACCCATAACTCCTTTTAGGAATATCTACTTGAGTTGTGTATAAATACACAATTCACACCCCATTCGAATATCATATTTTTTATCATTGAGATAAGACTTCCTAGTATAAAGTGTTAAGCCTCTGGGAACTATACATTTTTTGTGTTCTCTTATGGTTGACATATTTTCTCTTTTATGTGCATTTGTGCATATCAAGTATAGCACACTCATGATTGGACTATTTTTCTCTCTATAACACTTTTGTTTCATCCCTAATGCACCTCTTTAGTGTCATTTGTTCTCTTTTTACTACAAGTTTTTGGGTTGGTGTTTCAGTTCCATTCAATCCCTTCTTTCTATTTGTGATCTCATCATTGTATCAAAACAGGTGTGAACCTTCCCTACTCACTCAATTTTTTTTTAAGGCTTATTATTGGCTATTCATGCCATTGAGATATGATTTTGGCATTCAGAAGGGAATCAAATTGGAGGAATATTAGGGTTTTTTTTCATAGTGTTTGACTAGTTGGAAAATATGTCTTTTGGGTGTTGTTGGAGCATGTTTTATGCACTAATTACAAAGATATTGTTTGCCCACATCACTAGAATTTACTTATTGATTTATTTCAATGCTTTTTAAGTTGTTATGTGCTATGGGCTAGTAGCATCGCTTTTTTGTGGCTCTTCAAAACCAGGGTTTTGAACTTGATTTTTGAGCAACAGTTTGGAAAATTTTGGTTAATGGCATTAATTTTTTGTGGCTATGAAATTAGGTTTCCATATCTGATTTTTCAGCAATGGTTTAGAGACCTTTTGGCTAGTGGCATCACTTTTTGTGCCTATGGAACTAGGGTTTCCATCTTTTATTTTTCAACAACAATATTTGGAGATTTTTGGTTAGTGGCATTGCCCTAAGGTTTGCAAAGATAGGTTTTCTAGATTTGTTTTTTTTCCTATAGTTGATTTGGATATTTTTGGCTAGAGGTGTTGCACAAAGGATCGTGGATCTAGTGTTTTTTTATTCATATTTTGTTTAGGGTTTCCTAGGGTTTTATCCTTGAGTTTTAAGCCACCTTAAAGGGCTCACTACAACAGCTAATTTGGAAGTTTGTTTGGATCATCTCTCTTAGGGTTCACTTTAGTATTTGTTTCAAATTTTTCTCATCATCACATATGGGGATTCTATATATTATTTTATCATTTTATCCTTATGCAAGGGTTTTGCTTCTCTTCTAGGGCTCCTTGGGTATCTCTAAGGATTTTTACACCCTTTACAAAAGTATCACTTCCATCCTAGGTTTTAACCTCTTTTTAAATCCAACTCTATCTTTGTGTTTATTCTTTCTAGTAATATTTCTCGAGGAATTCATTTTTTGGCTAAGTCTTGTGATGCCCTAAATACAAGAACAATACATTGTAGAATTATTGGAAGAGTTGGTACCATTTCCTTCTTTGGTTTATGTTGGGGATTCCTTGAGACTTTATGGAACCTTATTTTTTGTTGAACATAATGATCTCAAGATGGATCTTTTCCCTATCCAACAAATCTACTTATATTTGGGAAGATATGATATGAAAGAACTCTATATGAAATGGTTTTCATATGGAGAGTTGCATCTTCAAGTATTTCTTAACTTGTCTTCAAGGGATTCAAAATATTGTCTCACCCACTAACCATTAACCTAATTATACCCATAACCACTAACTCCTAATCCCTAACACACTAACATGTGGCCCTTTGACTTCTAATCCCCATCACGTTATCCACTAACCCAGAACCCACTAATCCTTGATCCCCTAATGCACCAACCCGCTAATACCTAACTCACTAACCCTAAAGATACTAACCCACTAACACATAAACCTAACCCATTAACCATGGATGGAAATTATCTGACTAACCGCTAACTAGATGACAACTAAGACACTAAATCCTAACCCACTAAGCATTAACACAATAAATTCTACCTTACTAACCTATTAAATGATTAATTGAGATTTAACCAAAATCCATAACACACCAACCAATTAAATTTATATCCCCTAATGATCCCTAAACCACCAAGAGAGCAATCCATAACCCCTAAAACCCAACCACTATTGGTCACTTGTCTGTTAACCCCCAATGAGAACAAATTGACTAACATATAACCTACTAAATCCTAATGTCAATTAATTGACTAACATCTAACCTAGTAATCGCTAACCCTTTAAACCAATAACCCCTAATGTTGAACACACAAACCCATTATATAGGATAAAAATAATAACCCACTAACTCACAACCCCTAACACACTAATTCTTTACAACTAACCCACTAACTCCTACTAGACTCCAAATCACTAACCCATTAACCCATAAACTCTAAAATGCCAACTCCTAACCCATTAAACCATTACCTACTCCTCCTCCTCCTCATCATCATCATCATCATCATCATCGTCGTCATCATCATCGTCATCGTCATCATTGTCATTGTTATCACAGTTTCCATCCTTGTCATTGTCGTATCATCATTGTTGTCATCACCATAATTAACATTGTCATTTTTGTCCTCATTGTCATCATCTATGCTATTTGACTGCCAAAATCTATGAATTTGGTGTTATAGTGATTTGATTGCTAAAGTATACGAATTTGGTGTTATAGTGACTTGATTGCTAAAGTCTATGAAGGTATACATACCCTAACCCATTCTAGATTTGAACTTGTGACCTCTATGAGGTAAACATATGTTCTTAATTTATTTGTGATTTTTTAACTTTTGGTTATATAAATTATATATTGTATATAATATGTAAATATAATATATTATATATTATATGTAATATATATTTTATATATTTATAATTTATATAATATGTAATATATAATTTATATAACCAAAAGTTTAAAAATCAAAAGCCATTGTTAACTCTCGCGCTCTCACTAAATTCTTGCCTCATACCTCACCGCATTCAACTCCCGATTGAGCGTTGATATCCTTATCCTCGTAGGCCTTTGTTAAGTCTCACCTCACCTCAATATCGCATTCTCACCTCACTTCACCACAAACTCACCTCACCTCACCGCATTCATCTCCCAACTGTGCGATATCCCTAGCCATCCCTCACTGCATTCTCACCTCACCTCATCACATTCAGCCCCTAACTATGTGATATCCCTAGCCACCCCTCACCGTATTCAGATCCTGACAGAGAGCGACAACCCTAGCTATTCTCACTACAATATTCAGTCTCTTGATAGCCCTACCTTGGCCAATAGATGAAAAACAACCTTAGCCTCGATAACATAGGGTTTCTAGAGAGAAACAATGCTAGCCCACAGTGCAATAGATGAGGCCCTAGATCAAGTGAATTTGGAGACCCCACCTAGACCAGGAATGCTACCAAAATTGGTAAGTTTTTCTAATCCTTTAAAACCCCAAATCAAGAATTGAAGGTTCTTGAGTTTTTGGTTTAATTCTTGGACTCGAAGAACTTTGGTTTCATTACCCTTTGTTAAAAAATTTGGTGCCATTGAGACAATATCAAATTTTTTTTCATCAGAAACTCGATCATTCCTTGATTATGATCTGATTGAGATCAGATCTCACTCAAACCAAGTAGTGTACCCATTATAGGAAAACTAACACCTATGATATATAGGTCAAAACTAAATAAATGCGAAAGAAAAATACCATAAAATTGAAGACCATGAACTCGTGAGAAGAGTAGTACATATAGGTAAGCACCTTGCAAAGAATGTCATTTATAATTCAAGACCATGAACTTATTAGAAGTGTATTACATATTTAGATATCGATAGAAAGCACCTTGCAAAGAATGTGGTTTGACGTTGCATATTCCTAACACAAGTGTTGGTTAATAATCATAGAAAATGAAGCTATGGTTTGAGGCTAATAATTCTAGCTACCAATCATATCACCTCCCAAAACACTTCAACGTTGTAGAGGTGAGTGTGGAAAAAAAATTCCTCATGCCCCCAAAACCTCCAGGGAAGTATGATATTGGTCAATGATTGATCCGGATTATTTTTGGCACGAAATGAGAGCAGAGATATAATAAGGAAATGCACTGAGATATTACAGATATTCAATAATATAATAGAAATGTATCAGAGATGAAACCATAAACACAGATATACAGTAATACAGGATTTCTATTAATGAAATAAATGTACAAAGACTGTAAAAATACAGAGTGAAAGACTCGCTAGAATGGTGGCAGATTATCTCTAAGAAGAGATGTGATGGCTACTCACATTCGTAAGAAGATGATTAAAATGAGGCTCTAGAGGCCTTTTTACAATAAACAGGAATGCCAAAAGTCCTAGACATCCAAAAACCTAACCCTAGGAGATGAAGTGCCAAAAGTCATGTGGGCCCCATTTGGGTAAGTGAGTACATCAACTTCCCGGGGTCGTAACTTTTGCATACGATCTCCGTTTTAGGCGTGTGATAGCTCGTTGGAAAGGTATTTTTGAGGAGATTAATTTTGGGGGGACAATCATGCCTTTATATATCATTGAGAATCTCTATCTCGAAAAACCTTCATTTAGGCCCTCAAAATGGCCCCAGAAGTTAAAACCTGCTAAAAATAGTAAATTGCCAAAATTTCTAGAAAACTATTTTGAGCCAGTCGAAAAAGGTGGGTGGCCACCAATATCCACCTGGATCAATCCTCCCTCATTAGGAAGCAATGGTCTCCATTGTTTTGAGTTCCCAGGGGAGAGGGAAAATCGTTTGTTGGATCTGCATTTGGGTGAGCTACTTGTATTGTTGGAACCGTCGCGCTGCTTGGTTTGTTGAAGGTTGTCACGAACTTGTCGCTGGAAGGGTTGGACATTTTTAACTAGTCTAGCTACATGAGATGACTGTGTGCAGAAGGAATCTTTGTGTTTTGCAACAACCTTGTCGACCTGCTTCTGGTGGATAGAAGGTGCTTGGGCCGAGGCTGTAGTGGTTGCAGTATCATTTTGTTCCCCTTTTGAACAGATTGTGGAGAAGATGAATTTTGTAGTATGAGATACTACCTTGCAGCACTGTTTAGGTGGGGCAGTAGTTGAAACTACCTCTAGTATCCTGTAGAGATGACCCCCCATATTAATAATGACACTACGAGGTCGAGACTCATAGATAGCATGGCGTTTCCACATATATGGTTGGACCAAGAGAACATCACAAACATCCAGTGGGGCAACATCACATAATATCTCATCCTTGAAGGTTTGGATGCCATATGACAATCGACACTATGGGCTAACACGAAGATCTCGTCCTTGGCAAAGCCACCCAATGTTGTATGGTTGCGGGGTGGTGTTGTCGACAATCCCAACTATTTGACGACCTCTGCTGAGATGAGGTTCTTCTGGCTTCCACTATCAACAATAAAATGTAGCGGGGTCCCCTTCACCCACATCTATGAATGAAAAAGGTGCTCCCCCTCTTCTAGATATGTTGGTTCTTCTGGTTGAATTGGTGTGGTCGCGACAATAGCAGTGGGATCTGCGTCGATGATTTATCTTTTACCAATATTTTCATAATCAGATTATGAATCAGGGTTTGGCTCCTTGTCTTTGATCTCGGCCACCAATGACTATTTTGAGTGACATTCATCAGTGTTGTGCCAAGGGATTTTTTGGAACTCACACCATTTTTCGGGGTCCTTCTTTGTCTTCCTGTGACCCTTCTTTTCCTGTGTCTTGGACTGGTTTTCGGGAGACTATTTGTTCAAGCCGTCTTTGTCATACTTTGGTTGTTGCGGATTTGCAGACCTAAATTCCCATTTGTTCTGGTGCTTAAATTTTTGCTCAATTTTAACAACATATCGATAAGTAGCACCGAGTGATGAGATGTCTAGAAAATCCATTTCATTTTGGATGTATCTATGTAGAGCCCCACGGTATTTCAGAACCAAATGTCGCTCAGAGTCTTTGATACCCAAGTTGGTGCACAAGGTATGGAAGTTATTGGTGAACTTTGAAACTGCTTGGCCCCTCTCTTGCCATAGTGTGGTCCATCTCATGTACTGGTCCTCATAGTTGCCAACAGGGTAATACTTTTCTTTTACCGCATCCACAAAAAAATCCCAAGTGGGATTGACCCCATATATTCCAGACTCCTCTGTGGAACTTTTCTCCCAGTAAGTTTCCCACCAATGTTTGACATGAGGGAGA
>JZKD02S0164689.1:754886-795406 GCA_000966675.3 Picea glauca | reverse complement strand
TCATAGTGTGCTATCATTTCTTCCATGAAAATTGTCCAAGTGACGAGTGATTTGTGAGAACAAATCCATCGATACCATAAAAATTGATTAGGTTCTAAATATAAAGAAGCAATTCATACCTTTTATGTATGTGGCACAATATGTAGATCAAAGAATTGCTCCATCTGAAGTATCCATGTGATTGGGTCCTTGCCATCAAACTTCCTCATATCGATATTAGGAATGTGGTTGGTCTTCAACCCAAAGTTGGAGTTTCTTCATTCTTGATTCACCTTCCTTTTGTCCTCATCATGAATTTCATGGGATGCATTTTCACTTTCAGGTGTCTTCTTTGTTACAAAATTTTTCAATACTTCTGTGATCTCCTCTTTTAATCCATCCATCTTTGCCTCCAACTTAGCTTTCATCTCTTATAGTTCATCTTTTGTTACTATCTTCTTTTGTAAATCATTTATGTCCCTATTCATTTCTTCACCTTCATCAAGAGTCCAAGTAGGATTGTCTGGAGGCTTATTTGGTGTAGAAGTTCCCTTTTTGGGTGGCATGTTAGCCATGTATCACTTTTGAACCTTGATTTTGAGGTGGTTCTGCTAGACAATCTTTCTTCTATTTTATCTCCCAAGTTTCGGCCCTTCTGGGTATGAAAATTTATTTTATATAGTTCTCTGATATTTCTTCTCTGCAATTCCACAAATCTGATCAAAATTGGATGTGCCAAGTGGAATTTACGGTAATGTCCCCACAACTTGTCGATTTTTGGCCTTTCCAGGAGATATCACTTGTATAGCATGCCTCGCACAAAATAATTGATATAAAATTATGAAACTTGTACTCGAAATACTACATACTATACATGATTCAATGAAACTAGTCCCACTCAATTTGGATAATCTAGGAAGAAGTTATTATTGTTTTACATGGAACACTTTCTTGAGACTAGTCAATAGGACTAGTCAGATACCTTATCTTACACAGGGTGTATCTACAAATTTAAGATGAACAAGAAGCTAAAATTTTTACCACAGATACCTCACTAATTTATGTGAATAGAATCTGGAGTCCATGGTCTGAAACATTACAGAAAAGGTTTTATAGAGAAAAAATTTCAATGAGTCAGTTCAGGATGATTCCAAAACCATATCTTGTATAGGCTGTATCTCCGAAAGTATAAGGCCTCAGGAGATGAAATTTGAAACCAACGTACCTTGATCCATATACTAAATACACTTCAAGACGTTCCTTCTGAAGTGTTGTATAAAAATAGTTATAGTGAAAATTCCAAGGTATCTCATATGTAGCTGCGAAACCCGAAGACCTTGAGCTCTGATACCATATGTTAAGAACCAAATACCAGTATAGCATAGAAAAAACTTAGAAAAATTACTCAACGCCTTGAAAAAGAGATAATTTCATATAATAATCCTCTTCGAGGTGGCAACCTCATTTTACCCCACTTAAATGTTCAAGTACAAGATGATTCAAAATGAAAATGTCTCCTTGGTATACATAGGAGACTAGGAGGTATAATTACAACTAATGGCCTAAAGCTGACATAAATAAAATAACATTACTAATATAATATGCCCCAATTAAGGGGTAATGAGCCAATATTATGGCTTAATAGTTTCAGGAAGCAATTTCAAAGTCCCTTTGTCACCAAATCTCAAGTATGATGTAGAAGTAAATTACAGACCCTCTATACCTGGTAATGTCAAGCATTGGAAAGTATTTGAGGATGATATTGAGATCAAAATATTCCTTGAGACTGTTGATGAGTTTTCTTCACTACATATTGATCAAGATCAGGATTCTGAAAGTAATCCTCATAATGATGTTTTCCTGAACAAAATCACTAATCACCATATTGTTCATTTGCCTAGCAATCACATTCTGAAGGGACTATTTCCTTTGGAAAGACTATTTGACAAAAACGATGTGGCAGTGAAAGTTAAAGGATTGGATAATGATGTTGATGTAGTAGAATGCAACATTGGTATAGAGAAAGATCCGAAATTTGTCAAGATTTCAAGAAGTGTGTCAAATAAACAAAGGAAGGAGTATGTTAATCTATTAAGAGAATTTGTTGATGTGTTTGCCTCGATTTATGAAGACCTCAGAAAATACAACACGAGTGCCATCGAGCATAAGATCCCACTGAAGGAGGAGGCCAAACTGTTCAAGCAGAAGCTGAGGAAGATCAACCCCAGGTTGTTTCCTATCATGGAGAAAGAGGTAAAGAAGCTTTTGGATGCTCATATTATCATTCCTTTAAGTTATTTTTAATGGGTGGCTAACTTGGTCCTAGTGAGTAAGAAGAGTGGAGAAATCAAACTTTGTGTTGATTTTAGAAACCTAAACAGGAACTCCAAGAAGGACAACTAACCCTTGCCCAAGATGGAACACATATTGCATAGGGTGACAGGCACATCAAGGATCTCCATGATTGATGGATTTTTTGGCTACAATCAAATCGTTTTCCTATGATGCAGGAGCATCTCTCCACATCAGCCAGCCAGCCAGCCAGCCACGTTAGCGAATTCAAGTCGCGTGTTGAAGAGAGGCGTAGCCTCATTTAAAATTTGAATGAATGTAATTAATTAATTGCTTAGGCTGTTGATCCATAGAGCCGTGTCTTTGTGCAAGCGCAGAGTAGATAGGCCTTTAATGTTTGTAAGGCTAAGATCTAGATCCGATGCTGGACTAGACGACCCATTCAATGTAATTGAATAGGGTAGGTAGATTGGAGGGAAGATCTCTAAGAGCCCCCTCAGGTAAAAAGATCAAAGAAGATATCATTTGGTAGTAGAGAGAGAATAGAATAGAGGGGAATCTGGAAGTAGAGAGTAGAAGAGAGGGAGTTGAGACCTTGTTACAGGTCGTGCTCAGGAACACCTTGTAAATATAGGTGTTTGCCATATTTAATACAAAGAGAAGTTTTTTCTGCATGATTATGTGTTAAATGAATGTCTGTGAGTGTTCTTTATGTATGTTGTTTATGTATGCTGTAGGTTTGCATTTGCAAGAGTATGTTTGATTCAGGTGAAGGTATTTGAGGTTTCATGCCAGGAGGGCGTGATAGAGTACTGTGGTCTCTGATTACCAGTGCACTGAAGCACTTATGAATACTGCAGGTTCAGACAAAGATGTGCTGCGAGCACAGAAGCTGAAGTCAACAACTCGGGAGGAAGGCCTCAAGGTTGTTGAACACCTTGGAGGATAGGCTATGGGAGAAGAACACAATTGCAGATAGAATCTCTTAGGAGTTCTGTGAAGCTCTGCCAGGTGAGCATCGATCCAGTGCAAGGAGTGCACAGAGGAAGAACTCTGTTGTGAGTTCTTAAGAAGTCAGAATCACTGAGGAAGAACTCTGTTATGATTTCTTAAGAAGTCAGAATCACTGAGGATTCTTGACACTCTGCCAGGTGGGCATTGAGACATTGTGTAGATAGGCACAGAAAAGAAGAGAACTCTTTGAGTTCTATGATTTGAAGAAGAAATCCACTGAGGGATCTTTGTCGGGTTACTGAACACCCTAAAGGCTCAACAAGAAGTTTCTTGAGGAAGAGGATAGCTAGGAGGGCATCCAAATACTCTCCATCTATAGGAGCAAGGAAGAAAAGACAAGTTTTCCTTGGAGGTCGAAGATACAGGAAAGCTCAGGAAGGATAGCACCTTTTGTGTGCACGAGAAGACTCTGCAGGAAAGCAGACGTCCAAAAAAAAACCTTGAGGATTCAAGAAGGGTAAGCCCAGGAAGAGTAGTGCTTTTAGCACACAGAGCCATAGCTGCAAGGAGTACAAAGGCCCGTGAACTCTTTAGAAGGGTTCAAAGTTCCCAAAGCTCAGGAGGGACAGCGCTTTCATAAACGCGCGGGAGGACTCAAGATGAAGAGTTCGCAAAGGAAACCAGGCAAAGATCGAGGCCTTTGAAGAATTGGAAAATCCTTCCAACTCTGAGAAGGAAAACACCAAAGCTTGGGGGGAGCAATATCGGTTGTCATATCAGCCAATAGATCCTAGACTATCGGATTTCCCACATCCAGGAAGGAGCGGGATGAGTGTCCAAGAACAGACGATCGAAATTCTCTGAGGAGGATTCACGAACTTTCATGAGCTGTCAGATCTCACGGAGAAGCAGGGGAGTTACTGCGAGTATTCCCAAAGGGTTCAAAGTTTAGGAGGAACAAGACTGTAGATCCGAGCCACAAGGGTCGTCAGATTTACACATGAATTTGCATATCGAGGTTTCGTGGGTTGAAACTCCGTAATATTGTAACGGGAATCATGAAATCATGATACGCGATATCCCGATGGCTAATAGAATAGGGTGGGGCCACAGGAGTTGGCAAGTGGACAGGTGGCACACTATATCAGGGTTTCATAGCGATAAGTCCTGAAACATATGCATTAGGATTCACAATCCCACGAAGTCTGAAACACCGATGGAGTAAAGGCGTTGAATAGTCAACCTCGCGCGTGTGTCGGAGTTTCGGTATATCGGGACTCAGGAGTCAGAGAACCGAGTTGCTCGACATCACGAGTGCTGAATTCGCGATAAGGAAATTCCCGATAGGGAAAAGAAAAGTTTAGCATTGACTGGTTGTCGGGTTTCAGGAATTTGAAAGGCCAACGTTCAACCACTGACCTCGCAAAGTCGCGAAGTCCGATCTCCCGATTGAAAAGAGGGGGATCACACGAGGATTGTTATGGGTGCAGATTTCCCAATAGGGAAATAGAAGAGCCTTAGAGTTCTTCGGGCCATGTAAGAGGAAAGATCCTGTGATTCAACGTGGACCTTCCAACCTGCAGGTTGTGTAGAGAGGGCGTTGACATCAGTTTGGTATCAGAGCCTGATTCTTGTCTGTATATTTCAGGCAAGGGAGGCATAAGAGAAAAGGAGCACTCTGATACACTGCATCAGTTTTGGTATCAGAGGTGGACTTCACTTGTATATTTCAGGTGAAGCAAGGAAAAAGAAGACAGAGTACTGAAAACTCTGTAAGGATTTGTTAGTAGGTAGGAAACAGTCTATAGATGGTTAGGAAGACTGTAGGATGAGGCTGGAAGCACTCGGGGGGCAGAGTGATAGTGGCAGGTTTTCTAGGAGAGCAGACAGAGATAGTAGCATGGCTATTGAAGGCCATAGGCATGCTGGAAGGAGAAACCCAGAGCTGACGAGCACAGTCGAAAGGGGGAAAGAACTTGTCGACATCAGGGCAAGAATGGAAGAGCTTGAACTGTGGATGCAACAGAATACCAAGATGAGATGAGTATATGAATGGACCATGAGGAAGGCAAAAGAAAAATGGCCAGTCAAGGAGTTGGTGGTCATAAGACAGCGTAGGATTTTAAGAGGATGGTTGAGGCATACTAAAAACCTCGACGAACCTGAGGAAATGGTTCAGATATGTGAACCAGAGACTGGGAGAATTCTCGGTGAAGAGGATAAAATGGGATCAGCTAAATATCTTAAGAACTGCCAGGTGGGTAGAATAGAAATTCCTAATTACCAGGAGGGAAAAGAGTTGAGATCACTGCGGGATCTCAGGGACTATCAGGAGGACAGCCAAGGAATTTCACATTGCCAGCTGGGTAATGAAATGAGGTCACTGCGGGATCTCGAAGACTGCTAGGAGCATAGTAGAAGCATCCCATATTACCAGATGGGTAGGGATGAGCAGATGAAACTATATGAGGGTCTCATGAACTTAGAAGTGAGTTAGAATCAGCCTGAGGAGCTGACAGAGCAGGTGAGATCAAAGGTAGATTTAGATCAGTAGATGCAGCTGACAGAGAATGAAGATTCATGCAGTTTTCCAAGCCATGTGAATGAAGATGATGACAAGTTAAAAAATTTCACCATCCGAGAGGACGATCTGAGGATCCTTATAATGATTGGGGGAATTGAGATATTCCTACCATTTTCCCAAGAGGAGGCAGAAATCTAGGTTGTAGATGCAACAACCACAGAAGCAAAACAACCAATTACAACTGTCAAGGAAGAAGAATTGGAGCAGATATCTGAAGCTGCCCAAGCAGAAGGGGAAAATGAGCATTCTGAGGAATGTCTCAATGCATTCAGCCAGGAAGCTGAGGAAGTTGTAGTGCTGAAGCTGACAGCAGAAGAAGTAGAAGAGGATGATGAGCATTCTGAGGAATGGCTCGATATTTTCAGCCAGGAGACTGAAAAGACTGAAACATGGGAGTTTGCAGAAGAACAATAAGAAGAAGAAGACAACATTAGTTTGGTTTATCTGTATGAGAAGATAGAAGCCCTGGAGATAAGGGTAAAGGTGCAGGACATGCACATCCAACAGGTGAAGTTGGAAGCTGATGAAGAAGGTGTGGGAGATCATAGTGATCTGCCCATGTGCCGAAAATTTTTGCAGCTGAGGAGACTGCATGAACAAGGCCAGCCATTGGAGCAGCTGGATGAAGTGATTGAGGATATTAGAGAGTTGATGTTAGGGTCAGCAGAAACTGTCAGCAAGGAGAAGCTGAATAGAAGGAAAGCAGCAGCAGCAATGCAGAAGTAGCAGCAGCAGCAGGGAAATGGGGCAGATGAACAACTTCAGAGGATGATTTGGGATCCAGGAGGATTTCCACAGTTGAGATGGGAAGATCATGAGTAGGAGCTAATGAATTTTGCAGCTGAGGAGTATGATGCAGGAGCATCTCTCCACATCATCCAGCCAGCCAGCCATCCACGTCAACGAATTCAAGTCGAGTGTTGAAGAGAGGCGCAACCTCATTTAAAATTTGAATGAATGTAATTTAATTGCTTAGGTTGTTGAGCCATAGAGTCATGCCTTTGTGCAAGCGCAGAGTATATAGGCCTTTAATTTTTGTAAGGTTGAGATCTAGATCCGATGTTGGACTAGATGGCCCATTCAATGTAATTGAATAGGGTAGGTAGATTGGAGGGAAGAGCTCTAAGAGCCCCCTCAGGTAAAAAGATCGAAGAATATCTCATTTGGTAGTAGAGAGTAATAGAATAGAGGGGAATCTGTGAGTAGAGAGCAGAAGAGAGGGAGTCAAGACCTTGTTACAGGTTGTGCTCAGGAACACCTTGTAAATAAAGGCATTTTCCATATTTAATACAAAGAGTATTTTTTCCTGCATGATTATGTGTTAAATGAATGTCTGTGAGTGTTCTTTATGTATTTTGTTTATGTATGTTGTAGGTTTCCATTTGCAGGAGTATGTTTGATTCAGGTGAAGGTATTGAGGTTTCATGCTAGGAGGGCATGACAGAGTACTTTGGTCTCTGATTACTAGTGCACTAAAGTACTTCTGAATACTACGGGTTCAGACAAAGACATGTTGCGAGCACAGAAGCTGAAGTGAACAATTCGGGAGGAAGACCTCAAGGTTGTTGAACACCTTGGAGGCTAGGCTATGGGAGAAGAACACAGTTGCAGACAGAAGCTCTGAGGAGTTCTGTAAAGCTCTGCCAGGTGGGCATAGAGCCAGTGCAAGGAGTGCACAGAGGAAGAACTCTACTCTGAGTTCTTAAGAAGTCAGAATCACTGAGGATTCTTGACACTCTGCCAGGTGGGCATTGAGACATTGTGAATATAGGCATAGAAAAGAAGATAACTCTTTGAGTTCTATTATTTGAAGAAGAAATCCACTGAGGGATCTTCGCAGGGTTACTGAACACCCTGAAGTCTCAGCAAGAAGTTGCTTGAGGTAGAGGATAGCCAGGAGGGCATCCAAATACTCTCCATCTACAGGAGTAAGGAATAAAAGACAAGTTTTTATTGGAGGTCGAAGCTACAGGAAAGATCAGGGTGGATAGCACCTTTTGTGTGCATGAGAAGACTCTGTAGGAAAGCAGATGTCAAAAAAAAAACCTTGAGGATTCAAGAATGGTAAGCCCAGGAAGAGTAGTGCTTTCAGCACACAGAGCCATAGTTTCAAGAAGTATAGAGGCCCATGAACTCTTTAGAAGGGTTCAGAGTTCCCAAAGCTCAGGAGGGACAGTGCTTTCATAAACGCGCGAGAGCACTCAAGATGAAGAGTTCGCAAAGGAAAAAAGACAAAGATCGAGGCCTTTGAAGAACTGGAAAATCCTTCCAAATCTGAGAAGGAAAACACCAAAGCTCGGGAGGATAAATATTGGTCGTCAGATCAGCTGATAGATCCTAGACTGTCGGATTTCCCACGTCCAAGAAGGAGCGGGAGGAACGCCCAAGAACGGACGATCGAAATTCTCTGAGGAGGATTCGCGAACTTTCATGAGCCGTCAGATCTCATGGAGAAGTAGAGGAGTTTTCGCGAGTATTCCCAAAGGGTTCAAAGTTTAGGAGGAACAAGACTGTAGATCCGAGCCACAAGGGTCGTCAAATTTACACATGAATTCACATATCGGGGTTTCGTGGGTTGAAACTCCATAATATTGCAACGGGAATCATGAAATCATGATATGCGATATCCCGATGGCTAATAGAATAGGGTGGGGCCGTAGGAGTCGACAAGTGGACAGGTGGAACACTATATCGAGTTTTCGCAGTGAGAATTACCAAAACATATGCATTAGGATTCACGATCCCGTGAAGTCCAAAACGTTGATGGAGTAAAGGCGTTGAATAGTCAACCTCGCACGTGTGTCGGAGTTTCAGCATATCGGGACTCAGGAGTCAGAGAACCGAGTTTCTCGACATTGTGAGCACCGAATTCATGATAAGGCAATTCCCCATAGGGAAAAAAAAAGGTCAGCATTGACTGGTTGGCGGGTTTCGAGAATTCGAAAGTCCAACATTCAACCACTGACCTCGTGAAGTCGTGAAGTCCGATCTCCCGATTGAAAAGAGGGGGATCACATGAGGATTGTTGTGAGTGCAGATTTCCCAATAGGGAAATAGAAGAGCCTTAGAATTCTTTGGGCCATGTAAGAGGAAAGATCATGTGAGTCGACATGGACCTTCTGACCTGCGGGTTGTGTAGGGAGGGCATTGACATCATCTTATCTAAAGACAGAGAAAAGACAACCTTCACCACTCCAAAATGCCAAAATGCCAAAATTCCCTTTGGGTTGATGAATGTAGGAGCAACCTTCCAACGAGCCATGGACATCACCTTCATTGGAGAAAGAGACAATGTTTTGGTCATCTATCTGGATGACATAACAATATTTTCCAAATCTGATAAAGAACATTGTCAACATCTGAGAAAAGTCTTCTCGAAATGCATAAGGTTTGGTCTCTCCCTAAATCCCAAGAACTCTTTATTTTCCATGCAGGAAGGAAAATTGTTGGGACACATTGTATTAGCTAAGGGGGTTAGAATTGATTCAAGCAGGGTAGAATCTATTCAAACCTTGTCACTTCCTAGGTCTAGGAAGGAGGTCCAGTCTTTCCTGGGAAAAATTAATTTTTTGAGAAGGTTTGTTTCAAATTTTGTTGAATTGGTAAAGAATATCACAGCCATTCTCAGGAAGGGGAATGAAGTAAAATGTATTATTGAGCCCAGATAATCCTTCAACCAAATAAAAAAGGCATTGACTAAGGCACCCGTGTTGATCAGTCTTGATTATTCGAAGGATTTTTTGTTTTTTTCCTTTTCTTCACTTGGTACAGTGGAAGTTGTTTTACTACAAAAGAATGACGCGGGGTTGGACAAACCTATTTCCTTTTTTAGTAGGGCACTAAGAGACACAGAGGTCATATATGACATCATGGAGAAGCAGGCCTATGCTTTGGTGAAATCCTTAAAATATTTCAGAGTCTATATTATGCATTCAAAAATCATTGCATATGTTCCTTTAGCTTCTTTGAATTATATTATCATTCATCCTGACTTAGATGGAAGAAGGAGAAAGAGGATTGCCAAAATCCTTGAATTCAATCTAGAAATAAAGCCCACCAAACTAGTTAAAGGCTAAGGTTTAGCCAAGCTATTGGTTGAATCTAATTGTAAATATTTGAGGGTTAACTTCATCAACACTTGCTCAAAAAATCAACAAACTGAATTGTCTGATAAAAGCCCTCAAGACAGCCCTCTGTTGGCAGAATGTGCTTGGTACAAAGATATTATATATTTTCTACAAAGGTTGTGACCTCCAGATGGAATTGGGAAAATCAAGGAAAGAGATTTAAAGCTAAAAGAAATTGGATATTTCCTTATTGACCAGTTCTTATATTGGAAAGACCCTCTAGATGTTCTTCTGAGATGTTTAGACCCACAAGATGCCCATAAGATTATGTTTGATTTTCATGACAACCTGTGTGGGGGACATCATTTCTAGAGAACCATAGCCTACAAGATTCTCAAGGTTGGGTACTTCTGGCATACTCTATTCACTGATGTCTGTGCAAAAATCAAGGCTTGTATCAAATGTCAAAATTTTGCTGGAAAGCAACATTTCAAGTCTCTACCATTGAAGCCTGTGGTAGCTCCGAGACCCTTTCAGCAGTGGGGACTAGACTTTATTTGGGAGATTAATCCTCCTTCAAGTGGTTAGCATAGGTGGATATTAACTGCAACAGATTATTTCACCAAGTGGATAGAAGTTATCCCCATAAGGAATGCCTCTCACAGAGTAATCGTTGGTTTTCTTGAAGATATTATAGCAAGGTTTGGTTTTCTGAACCGAATCATCACTGATAACGCTGCAGCTTTCAAAGTTGAACCATTGATCAAGTTTTGTGAGGAGTTAGAAATTGCATTGATCCACTCTACCCCCTATTACCCCCAAGAAAATGGATTGGCATAGTCCTCTAACAAGAGCCTTATAAATATTCTCAAAATATTGCTAGAGGACAACAAGAAAGCATGGGATTCAAAGATGAAATTTGCTTTGTGGGTTGATAGAGTGACAAAAAAGAGGTCCCTGGGCATTTCTCATTTCCAACTGGTATATGGGAATGAAGCAGTTTTCCATTCACCTTGCCTTTCCTGTGGAAAAATGATTTCAAGACTGCCACAGAGAACCCAACGATATGATCAGAATAATTCATCAGCTAGTAGAAGTCCAACAGACTAGAGAGTGGGTGATGGATAAAGTGCATGATCATCAGCAGAAAATTAAGCAGGCCTTTGACAAGAAAAACAATAAGGAGGATTTCTAGCTGGGGGATCTAGTGCTCAAATGGGATGCATCCAGACAAGACAAGGGAAAACATTGTAAATTTGAAGCCCTTTGGATTGGACCCTTCAAATTTTCTGAAACACTTTCAAATACTACTTACACATTGCAGAATTTGGAGGGTGATGAAGTTTTTAATGGCCCTGTAAATGGGCACTTCCTGAAAAGTTTTTTTGTTTAAATCTACAGTCAGCGTCCCACCATTGGAAATATCATTCATGTTTTGTGTGTATGTTGTTTTTAATAGGAGACTCCATAGCCCAAAGAAAAAGCACTGGAAAAACTTGTTCTTGGCAGCTCACAGGGAGCATGCCATCCCTTGTGGAGCCAAATGTTATCACATAAAATTGTCAAATCCTTAGGAGTTTTTGTTTTCTACCTAAGTCTATATTTTTCCTATCCCTCCTCCTTTTGAATACCCGATCGTAAGTTTTTCCTCTCGGCTTGTATTTTTTCTTCTGTCTGCATTCGTGGATTTAATTGACCTGTCTTCTCTAAGATCGATCACTTCTCTCTTGACCTCTACCACTGACCATTTGTTTTCTTGGGATCTCAGTCAGTCATCTAGGTAATTTTTCATAGAAGCCACAACCAGTAGCACAAGCACAACACTTAGAGAGGGCTGGTATGGACTTAAATCAAGCAAGCGAGCAAGATCAGATTTCAACAACAGAGATCCATCAGGAAGATCGGATCAATGACCATTGGACAATTGGGATCATGGAGTTGCACAAAGTATAGCGTTAAAGTTCTGAAATCATGAGGCCAATCCTAGCCATTGATCCTGGGAAAGGACACATGGTGCAATATTAGAATTTCGCTGACTCGTAGAATGGAGCAATCAAAGGGTAGATTCATGAGGACTTGCAAAAAGAGAAATTGTGAAATCATCTGAGTCGTTCATTGCCAAAGGATATGTGGTGCACAATCAGCATAGTCGTGATTTTGTGAGTCAGAAAGGTCAAAGGGCAGAGTCATTCAAAGTCATGAAATGATCTGAGTCGTCCAACTAAGGGGATCACGTGGCAGTAGATAAGAGAAATCACGATTTCTCATTTCGGGGGTTTCAGCATGGAGCAAGGTATGAAGCCCCGAGTCCTGAAATGGAGATGCAAAGGGATGCATGTCATCCAATCCATTGATCTAAAGTGCCTATCGAGCAATGGGTGGTTGACATTGTTCAAGGAAATTATTCTAGCTTTCAATTTCAAGGAAGATCCAATCATCGATCTAGATGGGTCATTTCGTAAGATCGAACATTGGTATATTTAAAACAAGGGGGAATGAAGACTCCCAACAAGTGAAATCCTAAAATTTCATATGGGGAATGCATAAGGTCATGGCTAGAGGTCACATGGAGCAATATATAGGAGCTACACCAAGGGCCGAAAGAGCTCGTTTTGGTCTCATTAGAAGATCTGTGTGGTTTTGAAGTTTCGGGCTTGACTTGGAGGAGTCATGAACGTCTCCTAGAGAATTCATGGGTGTCAGGCTCCATCCTAATCTTGATGCAAGTAGTTAATAGAAATAGGCGAGGTTGTTGAAAACTCATCTGACCCCATAAATGGAAAGAATTGAAAAATGGTCGTGTGGGTAGACTGTCAGCCGAAGGTTCCTCTGTCACCGGATTCTCTAGCAAATCCCATATTGATATAAGATCATGTCTGACAAAAGAATGCAACTATAGAACAACAAAAGAAGATGTAGACACAAAGCTTTGATTGTAGTGGCCAGGTCACACTCTCGGTGTTGGCAAGATGTTCTGAGTATAAATACTCATTTTTTATATATATATTGTTAGGGTCGATGGTAGAGCTAAGCTCTCGTATTGTAAAGTTTTAATGAAGCATCTGGTTCTCTGGATATGTATTTCCATTTGAGACTTCTTGTTTAATGAAAATCATCTTTCTTATCATCTCTTTTTCTTATGATATTGAAGATTCAGGCATGGGTGATCCAGTCGAGTTTTTGTGACTGTATTGTAATGTATGTTTGATTGCAATATTGTTATGACGTTTTCAGATTCCTAAAGTTTTGGGTTCAAGATCTTGTGTTCGAAGCTTTTCCTCCTTAGGCTGCTGGAAGACCCAATGTCCATAGTAGACCTCTACATTTCCTCACCAGTTCTTCCCCCTACTCACCCTTTACTACAAATTACTAACTGAAGTTAAATCAAGACCTCACTTGCTCATGCATTGCCTGGTATGGATTTCTGAGTTAAAGTGATATTTTCTTGAGCCTACGCCCATTTGACCCCCTTTAATTTATTCATTGTGACATACAAACTGATGGGTATTGGGCTTACCTTTGTTGCAATCTAGAGGTGACTTATAGTGCTAACAACCTGTACATTATATGGACCACATTGAGTCAAGAGAGGGGCCAAGAAGTGTCGAAGTTCACCAACACCTTTCATACCTTGTGCACCAAGCTGGGTATTAAATATTATGAGCAAGATTTGGTTCTAAACTATTGTGGGGCTCTACATAGGTACATCCAAACTCAAATGGATTTTTTGGACATCTCATCATTGGGAGTTTCCTATCAATATGTTGTCAAAATCAAGAAGACGTTTAGGCACCAGAACAAATGAGAGTTTGGGTCTACAAATTCGCAACAACCAAAGTATGATAAATATGGCCCTAACAAACAGCCTCCTGAAAACCAATCCAAGCCACATGAAAATAAGGTTCATGGGAAGACGAAGAAGGAGACTGGAGAGTGGCATGATTTCAACAAAATCATCTGAAACAACACTAATGAATGTCGCTCAAAACAATCATTGGTGGTGGAGATCAAATAAAAGGAGCCAAATATGATTTAGAATCTGATTTAGAAAACAATGGTAGAAGACATATCATCAATGCAACCCCACTGCTATTGTCATGATCGCAACAATTCAGCAATAAGAACCAACAAATCCTGAAGAGGGGGAGAACCTCTTTCATTCATAGATCTAGGTAAAGGGGACCCCATTGCATTTCATTGTTGATAGTGGAAGCTATAAAAAACTGATTGCAATAGAGATCATCAAATAGTTGGGTTTTTCGACAACACCACACTCGCAGCCATACAACATCAGGTGGCTTCGCCAGGGATGATATCTCTATGTCATCCAGTAGTTTTGATTACCATAAAACATACATCCCTTCAAGGATGAGGCATTATGTGATGTTTCCCTACTGGATGTTTATGATGTTCTTTTGGGCCAGCCATATATGTTGAAACTCCATGTTATTTATGAGTCTTGACCTCGTAGTTTCATTGTTACTTTGGGGGGTCATCTCTATAAGATACCATAGGTAGTTTTGACTATTTTCCCACCTAAACAGTTCCGCAAGGTAGTATCTCATACTACAAAATTCAGCTTCTTCACAATCTGTTCAAAAGGTGAACAGAAGGACACTACAACCACTACAGCCTCAGTCCAAGCACCTTCTGTCCATGAGAAGAAAGTTGACAAGATTGAAGAAAAACACAAGGATTCATTCTACACATAGTCATCTCATGTAGTCAGACTGGTTAAAAAGGTCCAACCCTTTCAGCTATAGGTTCGTGACAGTCTTCAACAAGATAAGAAACACAACTTCTCCAGCAAGGCAAGCAACTCATCAAGATGCAGATTCAACAAATCATTTTTCCTCTCCCCTGGTCACTCAATGCAATATCAGTGGCCACCCACCTATTCCAACTAGATCAAAACAATCTTCTGGCAATTTACTATTTTTAGCAGTTTTTTGGTTCCTAAACTTCTGGGGCCATTTTGAGGGCCTAAATGAAGGTGTTTTGGGATAGAGCACCTCAATAATATCCAAAGGATTTTTTTGAAGCCACAAAATGAATCTCCTTGATGATACCTTTCCAACTAAATATCATGTGCCCCAAACGAAGATTGTATGCCAAATTTATGCCCCGGGGAAGTTGATACACCAAACTACCCAAAATGGGGTCCACAAAATTGTTGGCTTTTCATCTTCCGAAGTTAGGGTTTTGGATTTTATTTATGTTAAAAAGGAATTTGGAGCCTCATTGTAACAATCATCTTCTTACTAATTTTATTAGTCATTACATCTCTTCTCATAGATAAGCTTCCACCATTCTAGCGAGTCTCACTTTGTATTTTTATAGTCTTGTACATTTTGCTCATTAATAGAAATTATGTATTACTGTATCTCTATATTTATGGTTATATATATGAAATATCTCTGTTATATTATTGGCTCCCTTGCAATATATCTCTATATTTATGTGTTATATCTCCGCTCTCATTTCATGCCAAAAATACTTTGGATCAGTGGTATCAAAGCAGGCTGCTCTTGATCGTTTTTTCAGTGCATGTCCTCGACGACTTATAAATATATAAAGTTAGGTATCGAGCTTGTATCTCTTGAGGAAAATATCTCTCGAATGCCCAAGAAACCCTCCATAGTGGAAGAAAATAAAAACAACAGAGTAGATGATTCTATTAATTTGTTGCTTGAGAAATCTCTCACGCAAAAGAGGGACGAAATGATGGAGAATTTTTCCCACATCCTTCAATGTGTGTCGATAACAACCGATGCATCTTCATCAAGTGGCCACTTTGGAGGCACCTCGCCTATCAAGGTACAAGTTAATTTTGATATTCCCATATTTGAAGGACATATAGATGCATATGCCTAGAAAAATGGTTCAATCTACTAGAAGATTATTTCTCTATTCACAATTTTTCTGACAAGGAAAAGATCACCTTCACCCTCCTTAAATCTCTCCCCCATGTCAAACATTGGTGGGAAAATTAATGGGAGAAAAGTTCCACATAAGAGTCTGAAATATATGGTGTTGATCCCACCTAGGAATCTCTTTTTGGATGCGATCGAGGAACAATATTACCCTATTGGTAACTATGATGACCAGTACATGACATGAACCATGCAGCATCAAGACTAGGGCCTATAAGTGATGGAGTTCACCAACACCTTTCATACCTTGCGCATCAAGCTGGGTATCAAATATTATGAGTGATATTTGGTTATGAAATACCGTAGGGCTCTACACAAGTACATCCAAACTAAAATGGAGTTTCTGGACATCTCATCATTGGAGATGCCTATCAATATGTTGTCAAAATTGAGCAGAAATTTAGGCACCAAAACAAATGAGAGTTCAGGTCTACAAATCCGAAACAACCAAAGTATGATAAATACGGCCTTAACAAACAACCTCCCGAAAACCATTCCAATCCACAAGAAATAATGGTCACACGAAGATGAAGAAGGACACTGGAAAATAGTGTGATTTCCACAAAAGCCCATGGCACAACACTGATAAATGTCACTCAAAACAATCATTGGTGGTCAAGATCAAAGAAAAGGAGCCAAACCTTGATTTGAAATATGATTCAGAAAATAATGGTAGAATACAAATCATCAACGCAAACCCCACTACAATTGTTGTGACTGAAACAATTCAACCAGAAGAACAAGAATATCTTGAAGAGGGGGGAGCACCTATTTCATTCATAGATGTCGGTAAATAGGTCCATGTTTCATTTTATTGTTTATAGTGAAATCCAAAAGAACCTCATCTTAAAATAGGTCATCAAACAGTTGGGATTATCGACAACACCACACCCATAGCCATACAACATCAGGTGGATTTTTTAGGAACAAGATCTCCCTGTCATCCAGTAGTGTTGATTGTCATATGGAATCCAACCTTCAAAGATGAGGTATTATGTGATGTTTCCCTCCTATATGTTTGTGGTTTTATTTTGGGATAGACATATATGTTGAAGCACCATGCTATTTATGAGTCTCAACCCCATAGTGTCATTATTACTCTGGGGGTCATCTCTACAGGATACCATAGGTAGTTCTGATTATTGTCCCACCTAAATAGTTCCGCAAGGTAGTATCGCATACTAAAAAATTAAGCTTCTTCACAATTTGTTCAAAAGGTGAACAAAAGGACACTACAACCACTATAACCTCAGTCCAAGCACCTTTTTTCCAACAGAAGTAGGTTGAAAATATTGAAGAATAATGTAGGGATTCTTTCTTCACGTAGTCATCTCATATACCCAAACTAGTAAAAAAGGTCCAACCCTTCCAGGCACAGGTTCGTGACAACCTTCAACAAGCTAAGCAGTGCAACTTCTCCATCAAGGAAAGAAGCTCATCAAGATGCAGATTCAACAAACATGTTTCCCTCTCCCCTAGGAACTCAACAAAATGGATACCATTGATTCCTAAGGAGGGAGGATTGATCTAGGTGGATATTGATGTCCATCCACCTATTCCAACTAGCTCAAAACAGTCTTCTGGCAATTTATTATTTTTAGTAGTTTTTTCAGTTTCTAAACTTTCTGGGCCATTTTGAGGGCCTAAATGAAGTTTTTTGGGATCAAGCACCACAATAATATCTAAGGTATTTGATTGAACCCCCAAAACTAATATCCTCGACGATACCTTTCCAACAAGATATTGTGCAATCCAAACGAAGATCGTACGCCAAAGTTACGCCCCTAGGAAGTTGATACACTAAACTACCCAAAACGAGGTCCACAAAATTGTTGTATTTTCATCTTCCGGGGTTAGGGTTTTGGATTTTATTTATGTTAAAAATTTATTTGGAGCATCGTTGTAACAATCATCTTCTTGCGAATGTGAGTAGTCGTCATATCTCTTCTAAGAGATAAGTTGCCACCATTTTAGTGAGTCTTTCACTATGTATTTTTACGGTCTTGTACATTTTGTTCATTAATACAAATTGTGTATTACTATATCTTTGTGTTTATGGTTATATTTATGATATATTTGTATTATATTATTGGCTCCATTGAAATATCTCTGTATATTTTTTTGTTATATCTCCACTCTCATTTCGTGCCGAAAATAATCCAGATCAGGAGATATTGTTGTTCTTGTTTTCTTGTTACAGATAGGTTACCATGGAGGAATGATTGGTCACAACACTAGAAGAGTGTTGTTCCTATTTCTTATTATTTTTTTTTATTTTTTTGGCTCTTGATCCAGGCAGGTCACAAGTGATAGCTCTGAGAAGGAGCTACTATGACGATTTTTCTCCTTATTGTTTTTGTTATTATTATAAGACTAGTATTCTAGCCTATTGCTTTCCCTTGTTATTGGTCTTGTTCCGGGCAATTCACAGGTGATAAATTTATGGGGAGCTATAGTGACAGTTGTAGGAGACAACATATTAGATGGTATCTATTTTGAGACATGGATCAAACTATCAATATAAGAAGTTGTATACATGAACGTATACATCCATGTACCAAATAAGAAGAAGATGAAGAAGGGTACTTTTGTGAGATACTGAGTATATCATATGGATATTGATTGTAAGGAGAAAAAGGATCCAAATATGATCGAACAAATCCCTCTAGTACAGTTTATTACTCTTCATATCATCATGAAGAGTTAGTAGAGCCAGAAGATCCTACCCAGAATCATTGTAGTAACCAAGAAGAGACCAGCATGGTGTCGTAACACTTTGCAAGATGCAAATATATACAGCATTAATGAGACATATCATGAGAAGAAGATGTCTCCACCAGTGGTGAGGCAAGTGGCCCCACTAAGAACCATCTCAGAAGGATCTAGAGTTTATAGGGATTCATCCTTCTCCATCCATTAGGGAGGAGAAACCTCCCCAGGACCATTCATAGGAGACTTTAGAAGAAATCATCACACACAGAGGGAGTAGATGGCTCCAAAGATTAAATAGACTCAATGGGAGTCAAGATTTAGAGGGAGCATGGAGACTCAGAGTGAGACTAATATTAGAGAGAGTCAGTGGCTTAGAGACTTTTATTCAAAAATTATTCCTCCTCAGATTCAAATGGGAGAGAGAGACGTCTTCCAAGGCTAACAAACATGTACCATGAGTTGAGGAGGCTAGATCGGGCCTTCAAAGGCTTCAAGAAGATATGATATATTCTGGGTAGATTCCCTTTCTTCAGTATACTTTACTGCAGTGGTAGAGGAGGAATCCAGTCATAAGGACTAGGGTATAGATATTTTCCTTGGTTCTGAGGCTAGAAAGGAAGTCAGCGGTGACTTCAAAGTTGATCTACAAGATCAAGAATGTTGCATATAATAGTATAGATATGTACAATTCTTGATTAGTGGCCAGAGGATTCTCCTAGAAAGAGGGGGAATATTATGACGAGACACTTGCTCCATTATCCAGAAGAAGTGTACATAGAGAAGTCGATACATGAGAAGGAGTATCATGTATGCAGATTGAAGAAATCTTTGTACGAGCATAAGCAGGAACCTAGGGCATGATATGTCAAATCAGGAAGTTTCCTGATGAGATTGAGATTTTTTACCAAGAGTAAAGAAGATTCCAACCTTTACTACAAGGTTATGGATGGTGGACTGGTGATATTAATACTATATGTGGATGACATTTTTCTATCAGAGAATGAGAAGATCATTGTTGAGTGCAAGAGGAAGTTTGTTTCATAATTCAATATGATAGACCTAGTTATGATGCATTATTTCTTGGGTCTAGAAGTGTGGAAGATACCTGATGAGATTTTCCTGTGACAAGGAAAATATGTTGTAGAGATTATGAACAAACACATAATGATGGTCATTCCTACACTGATGGTAAAAAGTATGAAGTTATTAGGAGATACATATTCAAAGACAGTGGATGGCACAATGTATAGACATATGATTGGTTCGTTAATGTACGTAATGAACACAAGGCAAAATATATGTTTTAAAGTGAAAATATTGAGTCAATATGTGTTTAAGCCGAGAGGTGTTCAATTGATTACAGCAAAACATGTGATGAGGTACCTGAAGGGTACAATTGATTATGGACTCAGATATGCTTCAAATCGTGAGATAAACCTGCAAGGCTTTATTGATTCAGATTGGGTCGGTAGTGTTACAGACCAGAAGAGTACATCTGGATTTTTCTTAAGTTTGAGATTAGATATGATCTCATAGTTCAACAGGAAGAAAGAAAGTATGGCACTCTGTATGGATTACGCAGAGTATATAGAAGTGAAGCACTGTGGTTTTGGAAGCTACTTGCATAATTGTTTGATCTCGAGCTAGAGGTGACTTGTATTTTTTATGACAACCAGATTTGTGTGAAGTTGACAGAGAGCACAGTGTTTCATGACAAGTCCAAGCATATCAATATCAGGTACCATTATATCAGAGATATGGTACAGAAGGGAGTATTGAAGCTCCAGTATGTCACTACATATGAGAAGATAATGGGAAGTGTTGTGTTCCCCAGATAGCGGGAAATGTGCCCCATGTAGCGGGAAGTGTTGTGGAAGTGTGATGGATTAAAGATAGCTACTCCGATGATAAATCCTAGTACACTAAGTTATTGATGTCCCAGTGATAAATCATGGTACGTAGATGGATACTCCAGTGATAAATATTGGTGCATCGAGTTACTGTTTCCACAATGATAAAGCCCAATATGCAGATGGCTAATCCAATGATAAATCCTGGTACATCGAGTTATTGCTACCCTATTGATAAATCCCTGTACACATATGGGTACTCCAGTGATAAATCATGGTACGTCAAGTTACTACTACCCAGTGATAAATATTGGTACATACATGGATACTCCAGTGAAAAATTATGGTACGCCGAGTTATTGCTACTCCAGTACATTATCTTCGTATGCATGTTACTGAATGTGGCATCAGTTGGCATGACATCACACAAGGTTAGTAGATTCCATGCCTTCAGGGATGGTTAGTTACCCGACTTTTCAAGATGGTGGGCCAACCTGTGTGGTTGGAGGTGTTCCTAGACTTGGGTTAGATGGGTAGTGTGTGAGAACTACATCGCCTAATCCTTGTGATTAGATGTCTGGTAACTGTGGACCAGTTTCCTGATGTTCCAACCATAGGATACTAGTTCCTTGTGAACTAGATGTCAGATTTTGTGTGAGTTGACAAGTTACTAGTTCCTTATGGACTAGATGTTAGATTCTATCTAAGATAAAATGGTACTAGTTCTTTATGAACTAGATGCCATATTTTGTATGAGATGGTGATTTTCTATTTCCCATAGTCCACTTGGATTGGGTAGTAGCGTAGTTCTGTGTAAATTGGATCAACTTCATATTCCAAAGCCTGTGCGGCTATGATGGTGATACTTGTAACATGATATGTTTGATCATGAGATAGAATGCATTTATATGATACTTATTACATGATTTGTTTGATCATGAGATGGTCCTGTGGCCATGCTACTTGAGACATGAGCTATTTGATCATGAGATAACCTATGTGGATATGGTGATGTTACTTGTAGATTGATCTACAATACTATGTGAGTCTTTCCCATGCCATGTGAGATGGATGGATGAGTTTGAGACCACTAAATGAAGAATATAGTAGTTAATACATTCCTAGTTAATAGGGAGTGTTAATGTTTTGGTAGGTTTGAGAGGTATTAACCTCCATGTGTAACCTTTGACTTAGAATAGAATATTCTGGAAGCAAGTGAACCATTAAACATATGTGTGGAAACCCTAAAATAGAAGTTGGCCTCAAGAGAATAACAATAAAGTAATAGAAGGATCCAGAAAGAGAATTCAGACCCACTAAGTAAAGTCACTTGGACAGGCTAGTATAGATAAGGAGGTGACTAGCTCATTTGTACTCACTGTCACTCACTTAGCAAGAAGGGAGCAAGTCTAAGGATTAGTTGCACCAACAACTAGTGTGCAAGTCTAAGGAGTTGCAGCTCTAACAAAAGGAGGCACAAGTCTGGAGAGAGTAGTGCAGCAGTTGTTGTGGAGTATTCTCAGTCTTTCTGGTATTTATCTTGTATTCTTCTCTTGGTGTAAGATATGTTATCTTTGTATGGTCATTGTGTTATTGTTGTTGTATTTTTTTGGTTAAGGTTTATCTGTTGGTTCTGAAGTAGGCTTTCCATAATTATTCTAAGTAAAGGTTAGTGTGCTCAGGGGTGGAAAATGTGAATTCATATGGTTGGGTGACAACGATGTGACATTGTCTATGGTTAAATGAGCATACCAAAATTTTAACACACACAAGAACCAACAGGAGTAGCAAGAGAAGAAGAGAAACTATTGTTTCCCCACAAGAACCAACAATATCCCAAGAAGTATCTGATACACATGCACAGGCCAAGAAAATTTTTGGAAGAGAGGGATAGGCTTCCCCACAAGAACCTACAGCAGAAGAATATTTTGTAGAATCCATTTCCACAGAGGTATAAAATAGAGAAATTGAATTGAGCATATCTCACAAACTGTACATCTGATTGCCATGAAGTTTGAAGGAGAGAAACACTCCAATGAGAGAAACAGGCAAAACAAATATAGGTAATTCAAATTCATAGTTTTAAATAAAGTGGCCACCATCACCTACAGCCAATTTCCTTTTATCTCTAAATCCATGCATCAAAAGGCTCTAATTTTTTGTTTGGAGAAGCAATTAAATAGTAAAAATATGCTCACAAAATTAAAAAAAAAAAACAATTTCTAGTTTGGGAGAAAATGGTTAAATAAGTTGTTGTTACTCATATAACAATTTGTTGTAACTCCTATAGCAACTTATTTTTTTATATATTGGGATATATGAACTAAATTTTTGTGTTTTTTGGTAAATAGAGGCATTAAAAGGTGATAAACATACTCACCAAGAATCTCCTCAATTTGGATTGCCATTTGAATGGAATGCCAATTTCTTTGAATCTACTACAACTCCATCAAATTTGATAAGAATCACTTGAAGGCTACTTTTGAAACATGTAGACATACCGCAGAAGAAGAAGAAAATTTTCGATACAACATAAGTGTTGTCACACAAGAACCAACATTGGATATAGAAGGGAATGACACTGACATTGCTACACAAAAACCAATATTGGCTCTAAAAAAAATTTGTGTTGAGTGAATTCAAAATTTGCTCCATAAGAACCTATTGCATACATGAGGGAAATTATCAAGCACAAAAAGGTAAAATTCCATTGGCATTCTTCTAGTTGGATTATTTATGCCAGCCTATATGAAGGTTCATGACAGTGGAAAAATAACAAGCAAAAATTTCAAGGTAAATGGAAAGTGCATTGAAAAAAATGGAAGCCCTTACAACTTGGTTGTGGGTTGCATGAGGACATGTAACATTTTTGGTTGGGGGGAGATGACTAGCTCCACAAATGATATCTTTTTATACCATATTTTCCTACTTTTAACCCCTTTTCTCTTACCTAGACCTTGTATCAATTCATCATTATGAAGGGATTTAGACTTAATGTGTTTCCATTACATTTATTTAGTACTTTACATGAATTTATTATCAAACATTAGAAAAATATCATATTTGCATTTATCTTTGAGTTAATTTGCAAAGATGATATTCCAGAAAATTTGTTGTGCATATTTTGATGTTGCCACGGGGGATGTTTTGGTTCCAATTGCTACAACACTCATTTTTAGTTGTTGCAATTTGTCAAGGAATTATTTTGCACTGCACTCTCATTGTTGCAACTCCACCTATGTTGAAACTCACTTGAGGTAAAGTTGTTGCAACTCCACCTATGTTGCAACTCATCTAAAGTACAATTGTTGCAACTTTCCTGAAATATCATTTCTACAAATCTCATTGTTTCAACTTGCCATGGAACTATCTTGCACTACAACTCTTATTGTTGCAACTCCACCTGTGATGCAACTAGTCCAAGGAACCTTAATCTAGAGGAACCATGAGCCATATTGTCATGTATTTTTCATTTATGGATTTATGCAACAATAATATTAGTCCAAGAAAACAAAAGATATAGAGAATATTTTTCAATTCCAAGAATAAATATTAGTTTGAGTGGTTAAACAAGAATCTTGGAATTTTTCATCCAGGTGGATATTGGTGGCCACCCACCTATTCCAACTGGCTCATATTGACAATTTTTAGTTCAACACGTTTCTCTGTAATGATGACATTTCTTTGTAATTGTGGGTTCTATACTTCCGGGGCTATCCTAAATCCCTACACAGTATCCAGGTGGATATTGGTGGCTTCCCACCTATTCCAGCTGAATTATTTTGGAAGTTTTCATATCAGTACATATTTTTGTACTTCCAGGGCTGTTTTGGGGCCCTAAACAGTGTTTTTTTGGCTTTCCACAATCAAATTGTAGACAAAGTTAGAGTTTTATGACATAATCTGTATTTATCGAAGATATCTTTCCAATAGGCTATCACATGCCTATAACGAAGGTCATATGCAAATGTTACGACCCCGGGAAGTTGAGGTACGAACTTACCCATCAAGGCCCACATATTTTTTGGAGTTTCATCTCCTAGAGTTAGGTTTTTGGATGTCTAGGGTTTTGGAATTCATGAGAAATGTTTAAAAGGCCTCTAGAGCCTCATTGTAATCATTTTTCTCAAATGGATGTGCATAACGGCCACATCTCTTCTCAGATATGGCTACCACCATTTGAGCAAGTTGTTTTAGTTCTGCAGTTTTACAGTTTCATCCTATTTTCTTTATTCAATAGAAGTTATAGTTCAATGGATATCTATTGTCGTTCTCCATATCTATGTGTTATGGTATTCAATATGTTATTCATTTCATTCCATTCATAAATCTCGATCAGTGGTATCGGAGCAGTCTACCTTCATTTGATTTTATTTTTGCATGTCCCCAACAAGATCTGGGTACAAGAAGTTGGGACTCGAATGATTCAATCCTTTGCAATATCAGTCATTTAGAACCCAACCACAACTCATGGGGGACAAGAAGAAAGATGATGGAGGAGGAGATCATTTTAAAATGTTACTCGAGGAAGCCCTTGCACGACAAAGGAACGAGATGATGGACAACTTTTCATAGATCCTTCAGTGGTTTCCCATGGGAAATGCATCTTCATTAAGTAGCAATGAAACCCCCTTCAAGGTACAATTAAATTTTGATATTCCATTATTTGAAGGACTGATAGATGTGGATGTTGTAGATGAATGGTTGAATCTGCTCGAAGGGTATTTTTCTATCCACAATTTTTTCGATAGGAAAAATATTACTTTTGCACTCCTCAAGATCGTCCCCATGTTAAGGACTGGTAGGATATGTACTCTGAGCAAAGGGCCACAGAGGAATATTTAATATTTTTGGTCTCCCCCACCTGGGATTCCTTAATGGATGTCATTAAATAAAAGTACTATCATGTTGGAAGCTATGAGGAACAGTACACAAGATGGAGCACACTGCGTCAGGAAAGGGACCAGACAGTACCAGATTTCACCAATATTTTCCATACTTTGCACACCAAATTGGGTATCAAATACTCTGAATGAAATATGGTGCTAAAATAGCGCGACTTTCTACACAGATACATTCAACCAATAATAAATTTTATGGACATCTCATCATTAGGTGCAGCTTATAGACATGTTGTCAATATCGAGCATAAATTTAAGTAGAGGAGGTGAGAGTTTGGATCTACAAATTCCTCAAAGTCGAAGCAGTGAAAAGACGGTCCTAACCGACCAAACAAGGGACAAAGCAAAGATGGTCTCTCTTAGGACAACCAGTCCATGACGAAACCCAATAAGGGTAATGAGAATTCGAAGAAGGACATGGGAAAGTGGTGTGAATACCATAAAATCCCTTGGCATAACACTGAATAATGTCGCTCCAAGCAGTCATTGGTGGCCAAGATGAAATATTCCAAGTCAAAGGAAGATTATGACTTTGATTCAAATCCATAAAGTGGGAAGTGGATCATTGATATCGAACACAATGCCATTTTCGCTACCTCCAAAGTCCATCCAAGAGAACCAGAAGAACCATAGGAAGGGGAACACCTGTTTCACTCATAGATGTGGGTAAAGGGGACTCTGTTGCATTTCATTTTCGATAGCACAGTCAGAATAAACTGATCTCAATAGAGTTCAACAAGTGGTTGGACTTGATGATAACACCACACCTGTAACCCTACACCATCAGTTGGCTTCGCCAAGGATTAGATCTTCACATCATCCAACAATGTCATCTTCCCTATAGAATAAATCCCTTCAAAGATAAGGTATTGTGTGATATTTCTCTCCTTGAATTTTTTGATTCTATTTTAGACTAGCCATATTTGTGGAAGCAACATGTGTATAATTCTAGAACCCACAGTGTTATTATTTCTTTGGGTAGACAATTGTATAGGATACCAGAGGTAGCGTTTCCTACTGTTATTTCTTTAATATCTACTAAGCAATGTAGTAAGGTCATTTCACAGATTGGGAAGTTCGTCTTCTTTGTGATCTGTGCTCGTAGTAACCAGAAGGTTTTTGCCACATATGTGACCTCTAAAAAGATCCTCTCTTTTCAATAGAAGCAAGTGGAATGGATTATAGAAGAGTACAAAGACATATTCTCTTCACCCACCAGGGTACGAACAAACTGCCAACTCAAGCATCCAATTGATCTAACCCTTGGTGCATTGTTGCCTAATGGACCAATATATCATCGCTCACTGATGGAAAATGATGAAATCAAGTGCCAGATCCAAGATATGCTTCAAAAGGGGCACATCCAACCCATACCCTCCCCTTGAAATCCCAATTGTGTTGGTGCAAAACAAAGATGGGACCTGGTCGATCTACATTGATTATAGAGCATTAAACAAAATCATAGTCAAGATCCAGTACCTAATTCCCCGAATTGATGACCTTATTGACCAACTCAAGAGGGTAAAGTTCTTCAACAATATTGACCTAAAGTCCGGCTACCATCAGGTTCCCATCGAACCAATTGATGTATGGAAGATAGCTTTCAAATATAAAGAAGGTCTCTTCAAATGGTTGGTCATGCCCTTTGGCTTAACAAATGCACCAACAAATTTCATGAGATTGATGGCTGATGTATTGAGACCCTTCACCAAATTTTTTGTGGTGGTATATCTGGATGACATCCTCATCTTCAGCAGAACTTAGGAGGATCACATGCAACATATTCAACAGGTTTTGGGCACTCTGCAGCAGCACAAGCTATATGCCAACTTGGAAAAATATTCCTTTGGCATGAACAAGGTCCAGTATTTGGGCTAAATTGTTGATTAACATGGGGTACATGTGGATCTAGTTAATATCCAATTGATTCATGATTGGACATCCCCAACCACACTAACCAAGCTTGGAAGCTTCTTGGGACTTGCCAACTTCTACTGAAGGTTCATGTTTGGATTATCCCATATTGCAAGGGACCTCATCCAAGTAACCAAGGGTGGTGGCAAGGTAAATTTCTCATGGGGGAAGGAACAACAACAAGCATTTGATGATCTAAAGAATCGCTTGTGCTTAGCTCTAGTACTCTCCTTACTCGATATGCAACAATCATTCGAAATTGAGAATGATGCCTCCGACTATGATGTGGATCCAGTTCTCTCTCATCACGATCATCTAGTAGCATACCATAGTAAGACACTCTTAGATACTATCTATAAATACCCCACCTATGAAAAATAAATTTATTCCATTGTGCAATCCTTCTGTTAATGGAAGCATTACATTCCGGGAAAGGAGACAATCATCCAAACTGATCAAAAGCCTTTGTAGTTCATACAAATACAAAGGAATTTCATAACAACCACCATAAAAGTTTTCCACATACCTACAATAATTCCATATCAACATCAAGTATAAAACAGGGAGCACAAATCGTGTCACTGACTACCTCAATCGCCCTCCCATTGTTGCACTCACCACAATGGTCCGTTCCTATGGGCATGAGGCATTTGATTGGACCCAAATTTATCAGTGTGACCTTGACTTCGCCACCACCTATCATCTATTGGGTACATGCAGGAATTCCATCGATTTTCACATCTAGGATGGATTTTTATGCCTTCTAGGTTGCCTCATTGTTCCTACAAGAAAGCGTGCAAAGCTGACTTGGGAGACTCACTACAGTCAGATGGCAAGAAATTTTGGCATGGAGAGAACTGTGACCATTCTACAGAAACATTTTTGTTGGCTAAAACTTCAACAAGATGTCAACAAGTATATCAAATATTTCATTGCATGTGACATTGCCAAGCTAGCCATCAAGAAACAAGTCTTATACACCCCTCTTCCTACTCTCAAGAGGCCTTGGGAATCCATCTCGATGGATTACATGTCTGGCCTTCTATCCACCAAGCATGGAAATGATTGTGTATTTTTGGTGGTTGATCAGTTTTCGAAGATGGCCATTATTATAGCCTAGAAGAAGAGCATCCCAACGACAGATACTGCCAAGCTCTTCTTCGAATGGGTGTGGGTCCATTTTGGGATACCACGGACCATCACCTCAAATCAGGGCAAAAGGTTCTTAAGCACATTTTGGTTGATTATCTAGTCACTTTTGGACACCAAGATCACTAAATCCACTTCTTTCCACTCCCAAACTAATGGCCAGATAGAGGTCATCAATCAGATGACTATGCACATCCTGCATATATACAACTCTAAGAATTTGCATACATGGGATGAGAGTCTTCCTTATGTTTAACATAGCTACAATAGGGCTGTCCATAGCTCCACTGACCATAGCACATTTCAGGTGGGACTAGGATTCCAACCCTTGGGTCCCATTGATGTTTCACTACCTCTTGCAACCACACAGGAAGAATATTCCCATGTTCAGTCTGAGGCCAACAAAGCCACCGGATTCATTGAGCAGATTCAGCACATCCTCCAACAGGTCCATGATATTTTTCAGAAATCCAATGCTAAGTACAAACAATGCCATGATCAACACCAAGTACCACACTAGTTTTAGGTGGGAGACAAGGTCTGGTTACATTTGTAGACAAAGCGCCTTATAGGGCCCTGTCAGAAGCTCTGCCCACTTCTCTATGGGATTTACACTATCACCAAGGTTGTGGGTAGCAATGCTTTTGAGATCAACACTCCACCCTTCCTTGGCTTGCACCCAGTGTTCAATGTGGACCTCCTTCGACCATATTTTCCACCATTATTGGACACCTCGGAGATCAAAAAATGGTTGAAACCAACATAGCTCAACCCTGACTTCATGGAAAAAGAATCTGCTGATCAGATAGTGGACACACAAGTCAAGGGAACTTGCCAGCAGAGGATCCATATTTATCGGGTTGTCAAGGCAGGGAAGCTCCTACACCAAGGAAAGTGGCTCACCTGAGGAAAAATTCAGCAGAATTTTCCTCACCTAATGGGGGAACTCTACACATTGGATACCATTGATTCCTAAGGGGGAGGACTAATCCAGGTGGATATTATTGGCCACCCACCTATTCCAACTGGCTCATCTTGATAGTTTTTACTTCAGAACGTTTCTCTGTAATCATGACATTTCTTTGTAATTGTGGATTTTTCACTTCTGGGGCTGTCCAAAATCCCTACACAGAATCTAGGTGGATATTAGTGGCCACCCACCTATTCCAACTAGATTATTTTGGAAGTTTTCATATCAATACATCTTTCTGTACTTCCAGGGCCATTTTGGGGCTCTAAACAGTGTTTTCTTGGATTTCCATAGCCAAACTATACAAGGAGTTAGAGTTTGATGGAATAATGTGTAGTTCTCAAAAATACCTTTCCAATGGGCTATCACATGCTGAAAATGGAGGTCGTATGCAAAAGTTATGACCTCAAGAAGTTGAGGTACCAACTTACCCTTCGGGGCCCACATAACTTTTGGCGTTTCATCTCCTAGAGTTAGGTTTTTGGATGTTTAGGGTTTTGGAATTCATGAGTAATGTTAAAAATGCATCTGGTGCCTCAATGTAATCATTCTACTTAAACGTATGCACATAGCGGCCACATCTCTTCTCAGTGATAGCTACCACCAATTGAGTAAGTTGTTTCAATTCTATAGTTTTACAGTTTCATCATAGTTTATTTATTAAATAAAAGTTATTGTTCACTGGATATATGTTGTTGTTCTCTGTATATTTGTGTTATGGTATTCAATATGTTATTCATTTCTTTATGCTCATAAATCCAGATCAATTTTTGGGTAAAATATCTTGGAGTTATTTATTATTTACTAATTGTTAGCAAAAGATCTTGAAAGTTATCTATTGTTTGTTAATTGTTAGCAAAATATCATGGAGTTATTCATTAATTTCTAATTATTAGTTGGAAACTATTTGGTATTTAGGAAATTGTTGTAACCACTACGGATTTATTAAATCCATAAGTGGATTTATTTAGATATTTGTTATTTCTAGTTTCTATTCAATCTATGTATAAAAAAGATCACTCTCTCCATTATTCAGGAAGGACTCTTAGAGAAATATCGAAATGACAATGGAATAATTCATTAAGTTTTTATTTTATTTTTTTAATTATAGTTTTATAATTTCTGTAGTGTCTGATTTAATTAATTAATTTAATCTATTTTCTTTGTATATTTGTAGTAGATTGATTTATTTTAATTAGTTTAATTACTTTAATTAATTCATGTTGTAAGTGTTGATACATAATAATATCAACACTTTGTTCTTTGGAGGTAGGGTCCACTCCAATAGAACATAGTGGTGTGTAGCTTAGGTAGTTTTCTTTAATTTCCCATTATGTGATTTAATTATGTGAGTTGTTAATTATTTTTTGTGTGATACAATTCATTTATGTTTTTAATTATTTAGGAGGGATTGTATTTATTCATTCATGCAATTGATTTTTTTACATAGGATTGTATTTCATTATGTTCTTAACGCAATGATTGCAATTGTTGTTTGAAGTAATGATACGGATCATCTTGGAAAGGATTCGGCTCTAATTTCAAGGACTTGGTTAATTTATTTTCTAGAAAGTAGTTAATAAATTTCCTTTCATCGTGTGTGATTTATTTTCAACAAGCATGGTGTGAATTTCAATTTTCTCAAGAGTGATTTAGAGTTTTAATTCTGCAATTAGTTTTACTGCACATAGTTGGGGTTTCTTCGGGAAACATTTGAGTCATATTCCCGATACATGCATCTGGTGTGAATTTCCATTCCAACACAGTGGTTATCACATTTACTTTGTTGTAAGTGTGACATTTACTTTCATGTATGGTCTTCACTTTCCAACAAGAGTGATTTACTTTCCTGCATGTGTGATTTACTTTCCTACAAGTGTGATTTACTTTCCACAGTTTGTAGAACCTTGTTAGAGCTTGATATTTTTCTATACTTTGACCACAAAAAACATAATCATTGATACTATGACTACATATCAAACCAATATGATATTAGAGTGTATCTTGCAAATACAATGCATGGTTATTCACAAGTTTCATAGATCCCCAGATTGATAATTAAATGCACAATAATTTTAGTTTTCTTTTTTAGAAATTAGAAAGGTAATTAAAAATCCTTTCACAAACATTTTACTGTTATGGCCTCTTTTTTGTATTCATTGACTAAATTATATTTGATGGTATCCATGGCAGCCTCCAGCTCAACTACTATTATACAACATTTTGTCGCAGCTTCTAATACTGTCTATTCTCTTACACCTTAAAAGCATAAGACTTTGGAAGGATATTTGGGAAGAAGAAACTCTAAAAAATCCCAAAATTTAATACTTTTTGTTGGTTTCTTTCCAACAAGGAGAAACAACCCAAGTTGTCGCATGTTGCATCACTACAAAGTGTGAAAATGTGTCTTTATGCTCTAATATAAGGGTGTGACAACCTTTCGTGCATGGGAAAAAGAATAGATTATCGAAGATTCAATGATGAGTTGTTTAATGATCGGTGTGGATCTCACCCACCTATCATGATTTAGGGAGATCCTAACCTCTCGTCCTAACCTCCTCATGGATTCCTCTCTACTCTATAAAAAGAGGCAACTTCCAAAGGAAAAAGGTAGAAATAATAGAGGAATAATGAAATTACGGTGAATTGAGAATAGATCCATATTTTTAATTGAGAGTTTGAGAATCTCACTTTGTCCCTAAGAGATTTAGTTGTGCTAAAGTTTTCTAGTGATGATGATGGCATATATGGAGGCTATGAGGATATTGAAGCATTAAAATGTTGGAAGGAGCTTGTCAATACCAAGGCACCAGTTGTAAGTTGTTTCCTAATTATTTAATACAGTGATATATTTTCCTTTTCTAACTTAAATTTCAAATGATATTTGTGTGTATTTCTCCTTGGATATTTACATATGTTTATTGATATATATAGATATTGGTTTCTTTCACTATTTTGTTTGTTCCTCTTGCAGATCTCTACTTTTATGAAGCATTTAATCGAGAACTTGGAGTTACAACTTGCGAGTACAAATGAAAATTAACAAGGTATGAACATCTATCTTTTATGTTTCTTTTGAACCTAAGGAAAATAGTATATTATGTTTGGTTTCGTTTTAGTTTTGGGTGCACAAACTAGGGAGATTGGTCTGCGTTTGTACTCACTAATTTATCCACAAAAACTACCCTTTCTTTTGATATGTCAAGTGCTTATGTGACTTATAGAAAAACATCACATTTGCACCAGCAAAGGAATTAAGGGATGATGTCATTTGTATTGCATTCTCTTTAGGATTTGGGCATGCTTTCCACTTAATGATTCTTTCATATGTTTCTTGGCTTGTTCCTGATCCTTTTATTTTTCTCTTTGTTGTTCTTTTCTCAATAGTGTTGGTCTTATGGTTGTAATAGTATTGTCCTACAACTACAACAGCATATTCTATTACAATCCTTGGAAATGTGAATGAAATATTATCTGGAATTGTTGCTAGAGGAGTACATTATTATAAGGGGATTGTGACCATACTTGTGCTAGGATTTGTCACCATAGCTTGGTTCAATTGTTTTGGTTCTTTTTCTTGGGATTTGGTTGCATTCCTCTCTTCTTCCTCTTATTTCTTCTTTCTTTTCTCATTTTGAGTGACCAATGAGGCTTTTTCTTCATCTTCCTTTCTCTTCATCTCAAGTTTTGTATATTCTTGAGCCTTAGTCTCCCTCTCTTTGTTGTTTTTCTTCCTTCCATTGTTATTCTATAAAACTTGACCTTTATTTTTACTTTTTTCCAGTCTTGTTTGTTTCTTTTAAGCCTCTTCCTTCTTTCTATGCTGGTACTTCTCGTCAACTTCATCAGCATTTTGTTAGGGACCTAACCTCCCTAACCCCTCATGTAGGTAGAATAATATATTTTCCATGTAATAAAGGCTGACATTAGTTTATAAGGCCTATTTAATAAATGTGAACAATTCAATGTAAGAATACCTAATAGAAGCTTCCTCTTCTAGAAAGATCTTACGCTAGAATATTCTTTAGAAGATAGAATTAGTATAAATAAGTGTAGGAGGCAAGAGAATTATTTGTCTTGAGAATTATTGTCATAGAGCACTGATCTACTAGAGGTTTCCCCCTCGAAGAGGCAAGTGAACATTGTATCCTATCAATAAATTATTCTAGTGATGCGGTTTCATATATTGTTTTATTTCGTTGTTATTCTATGTAATATTTCTGTTTTTACATCATTATAATAGATCTAGTACCTTACAAGTGGTATCAGAGAACTTTCCTTGGAAGGAATTGTGGGTTAAATTTTTTTAGGGTAGATACATATTCCAATATCCTAAAACTAAATAGATATGTCATTCATCGCATAAATTCCCATTTAGGGAATCATACACACAGAAAATACAAGGGGTTCTTAAGCACACATTGTTGGCCACCCTTGTAACCCATGTTGGTACCCCTTCGAGTGGTAGTGCATTAGACAACACATGTATACGAACTGGCCTAGGTATCCTGAAACCCTCCATAGATCAAGCGATCGACCACCTAACTGCTATAGTGCCACCGAGAATAGCACTCAGGAATATAATCTCTAGTACTTGGGTAATTGGGTAGTACATATAAGGGTACAGTCTATCCTCTTTAGTTGGTCTCCTGAGATATTGGGTCGAGTAATACTATTCAACCCTGCAAGTATATCAGAGAGATATAGCACACGGAAAACCCTTGTTAGTAGAAACCCTAAACACGCTAACCCTTCGAACGAAAATAGAACAAAAAATAAACATACAAGATTTGTTTTCGTGCAACATTTCCTTATACATCCACGTTGAAAAATTCCTACACATTTATTCCTCTTAAGAATTTGTCCATTTCGCCAGTACATTATTATTCAGATTGCAATTGTACCTTCCATTTTTAAGCCTTTTTCAGTGGACCCAACCCCCTTCTTGGCACCCTTATTTTCCACCTCTCTAATTGTATTCCCCTTTTCTCCCTGATCATAGTGGTACCTATCACTTATAAGTCCTTATTTTTTTGGTCCAACCCACCCATTTCCCCTTACACGCATGCACCTATCATATCCAAATGGCCACCACTCACAAAAAAGACCTGCAAACTTCCATCACTCAGACCAAGGATTCCCTGCAGCAAGTGACTTTTGATCTTGCTTCCACCAATTCCTGCATTGCAAAATTCAAGACCCAATTCCAACAACAATTTGACACTATGGAGGCCAAATTCATGGGAGAATTTACCACTCTCCAGTTTGTTGTCAGTCAGTTTTTGAATCTCTCGTAGGGCCCGTCCTCCTTAGAAAAATCGTCCCACTTAGATAGTGTTGACTCCTACCATTCTATGATATTTCAATCCAACTCCTTTCATCGTAACCCTTGTATACCCCGAGTTGAGGTCAACAAATTTGATGGCTCCGACCCCACGGGATCGATCACTAAAATGGAGAATTATTTCTCTTTGCATGGCATTACTAATGAGTTGGCCAAACTTTTTTATGTTGTTCTCTATTTGGATCCTGAATGTTGGAAATGGTGGAAATGGCATAAGAATGCATGTCAGGGGTATGTTGCATTTACCCATTATTTTGTAAATCTCTATGAACATTTTGACACTAACACCCACTATTTAGGTCATTTGACCAAGTTGAAATAGTTAGGAGCAGTGGAATATTGTATCATTTCCTTTGAGCATATGGCCTTCATAACAGAGGGCATGACCGATGCATTCTTTCAGGAATTCTTTATCGATGGTGGCCTAAAGAATGAAATATGAGCCCAATTCCTCATGGCTCACCCTCAGAATTGGTTGGAAGCTACTAAATGTGCTAAAGAATCCCAACAAGTCATTTTCCTCATAACACAAAACCCTCTTTTCTTCTTATCCCTCGACCCACCAATCCTACCCCCCCCCTGCCACTCCCCTCAAGGTCCAAAAATTAACTCAAGCCGAAACGGATGAGCACCAACTCAAGGGTATTTTCTATAATTATGATGAAAAATATTTTCCTTGGCACAATTGTAAAGAACAAAAAAAAATTATGGCCATTTTAGAGGATATTGTTGAAGAATAAGTTGTAGTTTCCCCTGTTGAAGAGCTACCCCCTTCCAATGCTACTACTAATCCAGTCGACCCACCAGAAGTTGAACCATTGATTTCATTTCATTCCCTTGGTGGCTTCTCTACTCCCCAAAATCTCAAACTCATTAGCTATATTAAGCATAAGAAAGTCATCATCCTGGTTGACAGTGGAAGCACCCATAATTTTATTCACCACCGCATTTCCCAGGAAAAAAAAAATTATATTCGTGTCGTCAACAATTTTCAAATCGTGATAGCCAATGGAGGTTCCATGAAATGTGGTGGCCGTTGTAAAAATTTATGTCTTCAAATTGGATAGTACCACATGAAATATCATATTTTTTCCATCAACATGTGCGGTTGTGACATTGTGCTAGGTTCTTAATGGTTACGCACTATGGGCCCCATTCTCATGGATTTTAAGTCATTAACCATGCAATTCCATTAGGAGGGACAAAAATATCAATTCCAAGGAATCACAGTAGGTTCTCTTGAGATCATCAATTCCCATTGAATGGAAAAACTTCTCAAGAAAGGTCATTTTGGTATTATTTACCAACTCCATTCCATTCAAGCAGTTGAGACACCCTTTGTGCACCCTAACCTCCAATCTATCATACCCGAACACCAAGGTATTTTTTCCACTCCTCGGGGACTTCCCATGGTGTTCATGATCATTCCATTCCCCTTTTCCCTGGAAGTCTTCCTCCCAATGTTCTCCCTTATTGTTACACCTCAAAATTACTCACTTCGATAGTGTCACAAGTGTCATCATTACGAGTGTTGTAAGTGTCGCATTTTGTCCGCAAGTGTTGCATCTTGAATATAAGTGTTGCAAGTGTCAAAAAACATCATACTGCCATCTTGCATATGTCGTGCCTCTAACGATGTCATGAAGACACTTAAGACACCTCAAAGGGTCGCTTGGAAGAAGGAAAATCACTTGGCAATAAGTACAATCCCTTTTCCATTGGAAAAACCATAAAAAAAATTGATTTTTGGAGAGGAGTGTTCCCCTACTCACTGTTAGGGAGTGATGGCACCCCCTGATCCTCTTTGGGGAGTGTTTGAGCACCCTGTGCACCCCTTTGGGGGGAGCATTACCCTCTTTTGAGAAAATTATGGGTTTGTTGAGGCAAATCAGGGAAGAATCCCTCAATTCCTGAATGTAGTTGGATTCAAATAGATGATCAAGGCATGATCTTAGGGGATATCCTCAACTGAAGGAGAGGAATCCTTAACTCATCCCAAATATCTCAAGTGATTGGACTCCTCCAAGGTTATATAATGAGTCCTTCTCATGGTGAAAGGAACAATGGAAATTTGGAATTACATCAAACTTATGATATCATGAGTGAGATGTCATCAAAACAATCAGTGGAGATTGATTGAGAAAAGGGGTTGGACAAGGAGAACTGGAAAAGGATTATATACCTTCATTCAAAAGATTGTAAGTGCTTTTACTTGTTCTCATTAATACAATCAATGCTTGGCATGTTTCTTTCAAACTTATGCTTGTTCCATATGATTTTGTCTACAGTAGGTGGATCTATGTTTGAGCTAATATCAGTAGAGTAGGAATTATTTTGTACCTTTGTTTTCTTACAAGGCCTATAAGGGAGATCAGGATCAAATCTCAGCCAAGACTTTACAAGGACAAGTGTCGCTAATAAGGTACATATATTTCTCCTTCTCTTTCATTCATTATCTTGATTAGATCTAAAAGGAAGTCAGTGTCCATGTTAAGAACTTTTCTGTCTTAGTCTTAGGAGTCTAGAGGCCAAGAGGGAATCCACTTGTCCGTAGGGGGATTCACCTACAACACCTATCATCATCCCTTTTCCTGGAAGAATGAAATTGAAAAAATCGTGCAGGATTTGCTCAAAGAAGGTGTTATTCATCCTAGTACTCGATCCTATTCTTCTCATGTGGTAATGGTAATCAAGAAAGAAGGTTCTTGGTGCATGTGTCCTAAATTTCATGCCCTCAATAAACTCACCATCAAAGAGAAGTTTCCCATTCCTGTCATTGATGATCTCTTGGATGAATTGAGCAATGCTTAGTACCTTACTAAACTTTATCTTCGTTCTAGCTACCACCAGATACGTATGAACTAAGAAAACATTCCCAAGACTGCCTTTATAACTCATGAGGATCACTATGAGTTCTTGATCATTCCCTTTGGCCTGTGTAATTTCCCCTCCACCTTCCAAAGTCTTATGAATAATGTATTTCATCCTTTTCTTTGTCATTTTTTCTTATTTTTATTTGATGATATTATCATCTATAGTAAAACTTGGACATCCCATCTCGCCCATGTGGATAAAGTTCTCCATCTACTCTCTTACCACCAACTTTTCCTAAAACAATCTAAATGTTCCTTTGGCACCTCAAAAGTAGAGTACCTAGGTCATATTCTTGGCAAGGACAGTGTATGAGTGGATCCTAAGAAAATTGAAGCTATGTAGGATTGGCCTCGCCCTAAAACTATGAAAATTTTGTGTGGATTTCTGGATTTAACAAGTTATTATCGCAAGTTTGTTAAGAATTATGGAAAAATTGCAGTACCTCTCATTACTCTCCTAAAAAATAATACCTCCTTTTGGACTCCATTAACTAATCAATCCTTCCATGCCTTGAAAGAATCTATTTGCATGACTCTATTCCTAGCACTTCCCTACTTCACCAAGACTTTTGTCTTGAAATCTAATGTGTCGAGAAAAGGAATTGGGGTGGTCCTCATTCAAGATGGTTGGCCTTTGATCTTCACCAACAAATAAATTTTAGACAGACATTTGGGCCAATCAATCTATGAAAATGAAGTGTTGGCTATTTTGCATGTCGTGGATCTATGACATCCTTATCTATTGAGGCAACTCTTAAATATTAAAACTGATCACCAGATCCCCAAGTATTTTATGGAACACATAATTTCATCCTCGGAGCAAAAATAATGGTTAACCAAGCTATTTGGATATGATTATGAGATCATTTACAATAAGGGAAAAGAAAATGTGGTCATTCATTTTCTTTCCCGAAAATATGAAGAAGAAGGATCCCTCTTTTCCCTCTCCTTCATTGTGCCCGATTAGATCCAAGATACTCATCAGGAATGGTTGCAAGATCCCAAAATCTCTCATCTAATCCAGCAATTGCAAGAAAATTCTCCATCTTCTCTAGGGTACTCTGGGCATAATAATGATCTTCGCTACAAATTTCATCTATATTTAAGAAAACATTAACAACTTAAATCTACGATTCTTTTTTAGTTTCATGCTTCACCCACCGTTGGGCATTTAGGGTTTACAAAAATCTATGAAAGGGTCAAACATTCTTTTTTTTGGATGGTATGAAACAGGACGTCCACCTTTATGGATGAATGTGATGTTTCTCAACGCAACAAAGGAGAAATAGTCCAATCCCCTGGCACACTACAACCCCTTCCAATTCCCCCTTCTATTTGGAAGGATATTTCTATGGATTTCATTGTGGGAATACCTAAATCTGACAACAAGACAGTCATCATGGTGGTCGTTGATCGTCTTTCCAAATATGCTCATTTTTTTCTTTACAACATCCCTTCACCGCATCCACAGTGGCTCAAATTTTCATGGATAATATCTTCAAAATTCATGGCATGTCACATTCTATTGTCTCTGACAGGGATCCCACGTTCATCAACAATTTTTGACAAGAATTTTTCAAGCTACAGGGTACCCAATTACATCTCATCACCCCCTATCATCCTCAAACTGATGGCCAAAATGAAATTTTCAACAATTGTTTGGAAACATATTTAAGGTGTTTTGCATATGACCATCGACATCAGTGGACTTAGTGGTTACCACTAGTTGGATGGTGGTACAACACCTTTACAGCTACTCACATGACTCCTTTTGAAGAAGTATATAAAAAAAATCCAGAGTCAGTTCTCTCATATATTCCAGGTCTCTCTAAGGTTTAGGAGGTTGACAACAATCTTACCATACGTGAGGCCATTCTTCATAGCCTCAAAGTGTAAATGTGTTGAACCTGCACAGAATAGATCTAGCTAGAAAATACTACACACATTTGCAGAGAGAAATTGAGAAAGAAGAAGCAAGATAGAAAGAATGGAAGAATTCTCATTAACCGTATTCCACACTCAAAGAGTGAATAATTTACAATAGATATAGGATACATGTAACGACCCTTGATTATTAAGTATAATTAATTTAATAATATAATCCTAAAAGATTAGCTAAACTATATTTATGTCTTAAAATAACATTTCTAATTGATTATTATTAATTAGTTATTCATGATGGTTAATGATTAATTTAAGTATTAATTAATTCATTAATTAATAAAGTATTAAATAAAAGGTGGATAATAAAATATAATATTAAATTAAGTTACATATCCAACAAGGGATAACATATTAAATACATAAGGATAAAATAATAAAGGAGGGATAAGGGGCATTAACGATGGGAGGATAAGGAGGTAATAAAGGAGTTAGGTGAGGAAGTAAATGAAGGGAAGTCGGTGAAGGAGGGATAAGGAAGGGAAGGATTCGGATGGGGGGATTATTCTACGGGGGATTTGGCCATGGATTTTGGGGAGCTATGAGTATTGCAGAGAGGGAGGTGAAATTTTGTGAGTGGCATTGACACGGTGGACCGGAGTTGCCGAGGGTTTTGGGCACGGAGGGCCGGGATATCCGTTGATATCCTGGGGCTAGGGAGCTACCTAGTTGGCAGGGAGGACAGTTTTGGGTAGTGTTTTCCAGAAGCGAGAAGGAAGCAAGCGGAGGGAAAACACAAGTTGATAGCATCAGGTTCAGGTAATTACCAAGAATTATGCATTGTTTTGTATAAAAATTTGTTATTAAATTTTATTATGATGATGAATTTGATTGCGAAAGTGCTAATGAAGTAATTTTTAAATTTTATTGTTGTGTTGTAATTCAATGGTTGTTTAAATTAATTCAACCATTACATATCGTATCAGAGCTATAGTTGAAACACTGGAGCCTTAAGGGCCAAAGTCCCTCCCGCCTAACCTGCAAACCAAACCAAACGCATTATTAAGTGATAATATAATATAATATATATATATATATATATATATATATATATATA